>JAIUCT010000018.1:5320493-5354916 GCA_021307375.1 Tetraneura akinire | reverse complement strand
AAATATAATATAAAATAATGTTAAAATATAAGTTAAATAAAAATAATGTTTAGAGTAGTTATAATATGTATGTCCTATAACCACTTTATCACTATAAACCATATTTTTTCTCGTTACCGTATACCGATTACACGGTGATTCAAAATATTTGTCCACGATTTTTACTGGGAAAAATTTTTAAATTTTTATGCGGAGCTACGGTGACTTTATTTTTTCGATCGTGCGGAGCTACGGTGACTTCATTTTTTCGATCGTGCGGAGCTACGGTGACTTCATTTTTTCGACCGTGCGGAATTACGGTGCATGCGGAGCTACGGATTCACAAAATATTTTTATTTGTGCGGAGCTACGGTGCGTCCCATTAAATGTGCAGAGACGAACGTAGAGGGGGGGATCGGGGGTTCAATTTTCCTCGTCCGAATTTTGGGAATATATAAAATATGACTCATAAATATATAAGTATATACCTATATTCCAATGTATAATTTGTGTATATAGGAACATTGGAATTTTCCACAAATTTGTTCTGAATTTCTGATGTTGAATAGAGGTGCCGTACCTACCTACCTCTATTAAAAACACTATCGTAATTCTCGCGTTGGCCATTGTTTATAAATTATAATAATTATTATTTTATTGTTATTCCAAGTATACAACATTATTCGTGTTTTTAAATAAATTTATTTAGTTTTTTTTATTTTATCACATAAACATGTCGGGAAGTAATGAATAAATTCAATTCGTATATATTATATATTTATATTACAACAACAGATATACTCATTATATCCGAATATATTAAAATAAATAATTATAATAAAAATGCACTCTGCGTAAAATTAAATCAAAATTTCAATATTACAATAATATCTATTTTAGGTATATTATAATATTACATAGGTATGTATTTTTATATTATTTTATTGATAACACAGGTAATACATTTTACGTATAATTATTATACAAAATATAATATAATATATATATAAATTATATAGGTAGAATATTATAATATTTTAAATTATATATAGTACAATAAAATAAATATAAAATATAATGAATTATATCATGACTAGATTTGTATTACTTATACGATATACACATATGTATGACAAGAATCAATATGATTTTCTTATACATGTTTTTCCAAACTATAAAATATTACAATAAATTCTTACTTAACCTAGAAAAAAAAATACATTCAATAATATTATATTTTTTATTTATCTATTTTTATTCAAATATATCGGCAATTATTATAACGTTTAAACAATAAACCCGTCTATAAAAAGTATGCACGTTTATTGTTTATATTATACACACTGTTGAGCAATTAATTATTAGTTTTTTTTTTTTTTTATTTTTGTCTGCGGTTTATGTGGCATATACGAATGACGAGGAACTATAATTGAGAGGAGAACTGTCTTTTTCTCCAAAAATATACGTTACGTCCAATTTGCGCTATTGCTAATTGCATACAGAGCGGGCCGTACATTTTTTTTTTGAAATTTCGAATCGAAAAGACTTTTAAATTCGTAATTAACCACTGATCGATTACTCTAAATAATTGGCAGTGAATGTGTAAATATAATATAAAATAGTTCTAATAGTATAATAGCGTTATAGATCAGTGTATTAATATTAAAGGGGCAAAAACATAATATAATAATAATAATAATAATAAATACAATTTTGAATTTAAACGTATTCCTATATTATTTACAAAATTAAAAAAATTAAATTGAACTCACATTATTTAATATAATATTATAGTTATAGTCGTAATTTACATTTTTCAACAACGTTTTAAAACCGGAGTGATTATTATTTATTATATTATTAATATTACTATTTTACATATTGTTATTGTAAAAACGAAAAAAGCTTAGTTATGATTATAAGGACGTTTATCTATATTATATTATATGCGTTATGGATACCAACAATTTATGTAGAGATTCGTTTCTATATTCAAAAAATATTTGTAAAAAAAAAAAGGAAAAAAATCACAGGAGAATACATATTAAATATAATAATTATAATATATAGGTAAATAATATAAATGAGGAAAACAATAATAATAAATTAATAATAGGTAGATAATAATAAAAAAACGGACAGTACGAAGATTTACACACGGAAGAATAAATAATATTATAATAATTATGTAGGTATAAAAAATATAAATTATTAAAATATGAGGCTGGAGGGTGTAATCATAATGTTCAAATTAAGGCGACTACACGCACCTAACCCATATAATAATGCATTTTTTAAACTCGCCTTAATGGCTTAATCCTTATGACTTTGGACTCCAATGTATATCTTTATTTCTCTCTATTTCTTTTTAAATTAATTGCTTTTTATCCATACACGTTTGGTGCGTACACTTCATTATGATTATTATTATGCGAGGATAATATTTTTTATCGATGACCGTGTTCATGATAACATTATCGTTTAACAGGGATGACTCAGGTTGTACGCGACCGCGAACAGAGTGCAAATGGCGTACACCCCCAAAGCGAACCACCAGATGAGCTGTTCGTGAAGCTTTTGCTCGAAGTTCTTCAACACCAGCAGACCAATCGTCAGGCCAGCCAACGCACCGGCAATGTGCGCGACGTAGCTGACTGGCGGCGTGGACGATGGTTCAAACGCGTACCGGCAGTATACCGCGAAACCAACATCAACGCTGGCTGTAATACAAATGTTCACGAAAGTGTTATTAATTTATAATTATAAAATTTTATGTAATTACAATAATAAATTATGAAAGAATACTAAAAATAATATATCCTAACTTCCTACAGGAAAAACACGAAATTCAAAAATTGAATATATTCGTTATAGCAATAGCGGGTACCTATTTTATTTTTATTTTTCATTAGTTATTAAATAATTTATTAGTTTATTACTATATGAGGTATATTTTTATATTCACTGCGTTGAAAATTCGAAATCTTCATTCTGTTAGATGATAAGCGAAATAAAAATAAAAATGTATCGAAGTGTGACTTCCAGGCATAGATATTTCCCGACCCGTGTCGGTTGTATATTATATTTTGAACGTTTTCAAATAACGTATAGCGTATTTTATAATATTGTAATATTTATAATAATCGACTTCGTTTATCAGACCTTGGAAAGTTCATTTTACATTATGAACTAGTTTACATGTATAAATATTATAATACGATATTGAACTAGGTTCATGAACGAGCTAATTATTGTTTTAGATAAATTTGTTTAGTTCTAGTTATATTAGCAAACCGACTTACGTTTATTTTATTACAGATATCATTAATTTTTATATGTTTTTATCAACTGTAGCCAAAAATAAAATAATAATAGGTACCTACTTAATATATAATTTTAATAATTACCCATATATTAGACTATAGGATTTTAATTTAATAAAATATACAATTATAGTAATTTAATATTTATATAATAATTAATAATTTTATAATATTAGAAGAAATGGTGTGAAAATATGTAACTATAAATATAAAATATGAATAGGTACAATTTTTAATAGGTATAAATGTATAATTTTAATTTTTGTGCTTTAATCATCGATTACATTGAGCGAATTTACAAGCTAATAAATAAATAGTTGGCGAATTTACTAGCTGTTATAGTATAAAATAGCTCAAAATAATAATCATGTTATACAACTAGCAGATTGTAAATTATCTGCGAGTAAAGTTAAAAGATGTGTTAGCTTTGGTACGTCCTTACTATCGGTATTTGTTTGCGTGTGGGATAGCAGCTTGTAAACTCGCTCAATGTAATCGAGGCTTAAAAGTATTTTTGCAATTTAATTGTAAAATACACAGTGAAATATCAAATTAAAGTTTATGTTCATTGATAATATAAAATTTACTAAAATTATCAAATTAATTTAAACAAAAAATAAAATAAAAATGTTGTTTTATTTGTATAGGTATTTCAAAATTAGTTTTTATAATAATTAACTCGTTCATACTTCATATTCCAAGATTTATGTATTATACATAATTATAATAATAATAATATTATTAGATAAATTATTTATGATTTGTACTTAGTACTTACCAATAAATAGAATACCGAGTAATCGAAAAACACCAAATTCCATATTGTTGTAATTCTAATAAAAAATAAATCAAATATTTATAAATTATGTATATAAATGTATAATAATTTTAATAATAGAAAAAACAAAAAGATTTTATCCCAAAATAATATATCGTGCGTGAAATTATACATTATTTATAATATTATATTATAATTAAAAGAAAAAATTAATTGTGAGACATTAACAATTTTTTACTGTATTCATGATATATGTTATAATATATTAATATTATGAAATCTGAATTTCGTATAAAATAGTGAATATTAAGTAGGTAGGGGAAGTGCGATGTTTGCGAACACCTAATCAGAAACTCATATATAAACATTATTAATGATACTATTACCTATGTTAATTGCTCAATTAATAAATAAACTATAGTTAAGCTTTAATATCCATATTCATAAAAAATTTAAAGTACTTTGATAATGATATATTCTAAATTTAGAAATAATTGTATTTGGGCGATATTACCCTACAATCACCATGACAGATTTTTATCACCAACTAGTCGGGTATTGACGCTATTATAAGTATAAAAAACAAATAAATTTTTATTTTCTATTAGAAGATGGTATAAATTGTAGAAAATGTCCCAAATTAAAAACAATAGATAAACACCCAATAATATATATTTTTTATGCAATTAAAATTAATATTGAATCCATTCCATTATCTTCGCCCTTTAGAATTTTGAAATTTATTGTAATTAATATAATATGTACTGCACATACAGAATATAATGTGTTGAAATAACCGAGTAGAAAATAGTATGGGTGGCATTACACGATATTAAATTAGAAAATAAATATTAAAAATTTTATAGAAGAAATAAAAAAGTTAGCGAATTGATTTTGTTACGGTCGCATATAGTCTATAAATTATATAACCTTAATTTTGATTTATTTTTTGACATTTTAATATTATATTGACACTTTCCATTTTAACATTTATAATTAATTGTTTATATAAATATTGATCAGAATATTATGTTAATAATATAAAGGAAAAAAATTTACAGTAAACTCAATAGACTCTACTTTTTCTGTAACACGATTTTATTATACCATTTATTAATAACATTGTCTCATTGATCAATTGATCATCCTTAATAAATTTAATAATATTAGGTATAGTATATTATATAAAATAAGTAGGTGTCTACACTTTACAAAATTAATAATTAAAACTAAAAGGTAGGTATAATCGCATTATATACCTACCTACTATTATAATATATAATAGATATATTTTTTTAGTTGTTACAGATTTGAACCACAATGAAAATCAAAACTTGTATCTTACCAACATAACGTTTGCTAAATGAGCAGCCAGTAAAGCATACACTCCGCCTGATGCACCAACGAGATACACATTGCTATCAAAGACTGATGTTGCCAAGGAACCTATAGAACATACGTAAAATATTATAATATTTATATTAATATTAATAATATATGTTAATGTAGTAATTATTTTATTATTACTTTAGAGATTAGAATATTAGTAATTTAAAAAAAGATAAACTGATACTCCTGCCGCAGGGATATAGGGTATGCAAATCATAGTGTTTAATTTTAATTATAATTTGAATGCAATGACAAACCATTGCATTCCAAAAAAACGATTATGAGCGAAGTTCAGTCAGATAATATGTAGGAATTGATTAATGTATTGTCGTTTTTCTAACGCATAGGGTCAATTTTGAGAAATTTGAAAAATGACCTATGTAAAGTAGGTATCAACAACATAAGAAAAAAAAATCACACATCATTGTAAAACCAATACATTCTTTGCTTCGCTCAGAATCTAAAAGAGAAAAATTGGAGAAATTTGAAAATATAATTATTATATATGTGTACTAAAATTTTATTTCATATGTAAAATATCTAAGTGAATATATATACAAGGTACAAACAATTATGTCTCACAATATTTAATTATTTATTTAAATATCTAATAAAATAACTAAAATTCATGTCTAGAATATTCAGTTTCGTTATTTTTCTGTTATTTGACATTTTTGGGTTATTTTCCTACTGCTATTAAATGGATAAATGATCTAAATAAGTACGAACTAGATCAATATAGGTCTAGATCAACTTTTTTTTATTTCATGGGCTAAATACTTTTTTTATGTTATGTTAATTGAGTTGTTACAAATTTATAATACTACATAAAAAAATCAAATGATAATATAATACAATTTAAAATACCTAAATTTATATTTAAGAACATTAAATATAAATAAATTTAAAATAATTAGTATATTTTTTTAAATTATACTGTAATTAGTTTATAATTGCTGTATTTCAGTATTGCAACATGCTGATTTTTATATAGGTAATATATAAAAATCAGCATATTATGCATATTAACATATTATGTTCATCGCAATTTTATATTTTTATAGGTTGGTAGGTATATGTAGGTATTATTATTTAATATATTTATCATAATTCCAATTAACTTTTTTTAAATATTATTCTTTAATGTATTGACTCAAGTCTTTTTGAGCTACGTCTCATATGTGACACGGATGCTGCAGTTTGAATATAACTAAATTAAATACAAAACTCTGCTATCTGCAAATCTAATGCATTATCTAGTTTTTGATAATCGGATCACTTTTATTATCCCAAAAAGAGGTTTCATGTATATATTTATTAAAAATACATCATTTAATTTGTAAAATAAATACATTCCGCACTTTGAAACTATGAAATGTTTGGATTTTTTTGTTCAAATGAAAAACATTATATTATTATTACTATCTAGGACTTATAGGCATAATAACACAGAAAGTGTAAGAGTATAAAATAATTATACTTATATAAGTATAAATTAGAGACAAATACTTTATTAAAAATTTTAAACATTAACGGAAGTTAAATTTTTCTAAAAAAATTTTTATCTCTAATTTTTAAATTTTTGTTCAATGTATGTAAAAATATAAATATAAATAATTATTATATTGATATATGAAACTTTTAAACTTGTATTTGTACCTGCTAACACACCGGCCATGTACACAACTCCTATTCGGAGTGAACCGTGTACCATTTCTAATGGAAGACCCACAAGCAATTGAACAGTCAAATTGAATATCAGATGTACCCAACTGAAAACAATAACGAGATAATAATAATTATAATATAATGAATATTATACATTCGTATAATTTTTTTTTTTTTTTTGAATGGATATAATATAGTTCTTAATGTCTTATAGAAAAATATTATTGGTTTAAATACTAAATTTTTATTTTATTTATTTTACACTTACCCAACATGCAAGAACATATATAACATGAATCTCCATAATTGTTGTCGTTTGTCAGGCCTGTATATGAAGACACTATCCATTGGCACGGGAGCGGCGACTGAAGCCCATATGTCACCCGGAGCAGGAGTCGAAGCTAAAGTGAGCGAGTAATAATATAGATATGTTCCCAACTGAAAAAAAATTATGAAATATAATATTATTAAAAAATATATAGGTATTTGAAAATATAATATTGGTATTTAATGAAGTACAATAATATCAATTAAAATAATTTATTTATAATTATTCTCCCATAATATAAATTTATTACATTTTATAAGTTATGGCTATAAACAGTATAAACTAATGCTAAAGCTAAACGAATAATACTATTATTTATATAATACACACTCTGGATAGTAATATTATATATTATACAAAAGTGACCAAATTATTTTTTTTTCATAAAAAACCAGAAAATATGTAAGAATTGCATTTTTATGTTTAATATAATTATTTATTGATATAGACTAATCGTAAAACGTATAGTAATTTTAAGTAAATTAATTCTCGTGGTTGCATTAAATTATGATTGCAGTTATTCTTAAAAAATATAAATATGCTTATTGCCTATAGAAATTTGTTTTAAAATCTTCTACCTATATATGTTACTAAATAAATTAAGCACGAGTTAAACACTTTTGGTACAAGACCAAAAGTAGAAAAACACGAAATATTCAAAATGTTATCCCCGTTATCTCAAAATAAATTTATTTAGATATTGAGTCAAGGATTAATAATTAGGTATAGTATTGTATAAATTGTATAAAAATAAATGTAAGTGTACCTATATTATACATCTTATTAACTTATATATTTTTTGGAATAAACATAATATATTGATAACAGCAGACCTAAGATAAACTATTTTTACAACGAATCTATAATAAATTTTATTGTAAAAATACAAATACGTATAGTATGTTATAATATAATATAATCTAATATATGTATTACGTGTAGTATACACAATACGATTAAGAAATCATGTTACAAAATAAATTTTAAATAATAATTGTATTTCGTTCGTCTTCTTCCGCCATTTTTGCATCACAAATTTCTGATACACTATCTTTATATACAAAATTAAAAGAATATGGTGTTATAAAAACAATGAGGATACTAAACAGGGAATAGGAATGCATGGTAAAATAAAGTACCTATACCTAATTATTACGAATTTTGTAATATAAAATTATGATTACTCTGTATATTGTATATAATATTATATACCTAGGAAAATTTATAATTGATTTATAAATTATAATATATATAGGTATACTCTATAATTAACTTCAACCTTTAAACTTATATAAGCCTTTAAAAATAATCTGGTATTGATAATTGATATCGGAAGTAAAATTGAGCATATTATATACGTAATCGTAATAGTAATCGTAATATATATATATACAAGTTAGTTTATAAATTCAACACCTACAGGTATATATTATGCATTTTATTCGTACGTTTTATTTATAATTATGATTTTAAAATTGATATCTTTAAATTATTAACAAATTTAATTGCATAATATTATAATAATTATTATATTATCGTGTTTTTATTTACGAACAATTTATTTAAATGATTAATAATTTTTTTTAACTTAGATATTAAATTCATCATTATTATTAAATTACAATTTATTTCGTAATAGTGAATGCAAAACTTATTAATAATTATAATAATCATTATCAAATTACCTATACTTGCCACTTGGATATTATAAGAATAATATAAAAATATTAATAGTTTTTTTTTAAAAAAAAAAAACTATAAGTACAAAAATGTTTAATTATTATTTCGTATTTCCGCAAGTAATCTTTAGTAAAATATCTTGTAAGATAAATATAATATACGATATGTGCAACATTTGAAAGTCAAACATTTTATAGTTTGATACTATTATATTAATTTATTAACTGCTATTTATATTTTACATACCTATACTATGAAAAGGGGAATAATGAAAAAATTAATGAAATTTAGTATTTGATTTGTATATTATTAATAATTGTGATAATTAAATATATACAAGTCTAGTCATTATCTATTGTTAATTGATTAATTGCTATTTGTGTTTAATTTTAAAAATTAAAAAGGTACATAAACAAACACATAATATATATATATATAATTATATGTTTAAAATACATTTAGTACATTTGTTCTTTTTAAAGTTTAACAGTACCACTCTAATGAACTACAATATATTAACTAATTCCTGTTTCCTGAATTTTCGTAAATATTTTCGTACATGATAATTTTATAGTAATATTTTTTCTAAAAATGTAAAGTACCTACATAAACACAAGTTTTTTAGTTGATATAGTTTCTTCCTATAGTATGCTGTAAATTTAATATTAATTTGTTGTTCAAATTTTTAAAATTAAATATTTATATCACATAAATACATAATACTAATAATTACATTTTTATAATTAATAATTTTGTTTAAAACAATTTATAATCAATCGATATATGAGGCTAAAAAAAGTTAAATATAATTACATTATATAATGGTACAATTTGAGAGATGACATAATTTCACGATTGATTCTTGAAATTATTAATACTAAGAAAATTGTAATAGTGTAATAATTTTAAAAAAGTAATAAGTTGTAAAATAAATAAATTGTGTTCAGAAAAAAGTGTTTAATTAGGTACTTAATTATATTATTTTAATTGTTAGACATCACAAAACTAGTTATTTATTTTCACGTATTATAAAAAAAAAAAATATGTATTTATACTATTATTTCATTCTACTATAGATACAGGAAACGAAGATCATAAGGAAGTGAGACGTTAACGCTAAACGATTTTTTAAATTTAGTTGTCTTTAATGCGCCAAGTTCTGTAGGCGTTTTTAATTGTGTTAACTACTGTTGGGTTGTTATATTTATTATTTACCGTGCAGTTTTGTGTTTGAGTCAAATATAAGTATTTTTAAAAATATAGTGACGAAAGTCAAAACATTTTCGTCATAGATCTACATTATACATAATACTCGTACATATACAGTTTATAGTAGGTATTTTGTAATATAAACTTTTTTTTTTATAAGGCAAAGGCATATTATATTTTTAACGATATTATTATACAATTTTATATTAGGTCGATATCGATTAGTTTTACGAATGGTGGCGATTATGTTTTGTATTAATATTTATTTTGTATTAATTATTCACTAAAAAAAAAAAAAAAATGAAACAATACTCACGGGTAGGTAATAGCCATTTATAGGTATTATTTAATAAATTATTTTTGTAATCAAATTTGTTTAATTTTATATATAGTGAAAATTGTTATATATTTTAAATACTATAACTATATAATATTATCTATAGTATATAGGTAAGTATATAATTATAGTTATATTATATTAATGTATTACCCAGTGCCTTATTTAGGCGATATCATTTGATATCATTTATGAGTTTTCGATAGTCCTTATAGGAAAAAGTCGTTGTAATCAAGTGTAACATATAATGAATAAAATAAAATAAATATTTTTAATAGGATAATTAACAGTTTTATAAGAGGCCTCTTCTTATCAAAATCCCTGGCCCTAAATTTTATAAATCAGGCTCTGGTATTACATAAATATATTATAAAGATAAACGCTACACAACAATATTTGTAACATAGAATTTAAATTATGAATTTAACCTATATTACCTAACAGAACATACTCATAAAGTCGCATAAAGAATGAACTTATAAAGATTTTTAAATAATTATCTAAAATGTTTTAAGAATTTGATAATAATTATTTATCATGTAATATTGCAGGTATAAACATAAAATTTATAATTACTTTTCGAAAAAATATTATTATTTATTGTTGAATTGTATTATTAAAACTAAATAAACCATTGTATTTAAAAACAAGGTGTTATTTTAAAATGGTCTGCATGTGTAATTTATAAACAGGGTTCGTTTTCTTTTTGGGACAAATCCCAGACAGAACAGGAGCACGTGTCCCTTTTGATTTATACAGACGTTTCGATTTCCGGCATTACGTTTCTCTTTTGTATACATATATATTATATATATATATATATATATATGTATAATTTGTGTAGGTCCTACTTTTACGACACATAAAAATAGACATTATAATCACATATTACACAATGTTGGATTTTACATAAACTGGTGTAATGGTATAAGTATATTGTATTTTATCAGAATAACAATTAAATTTTGAATATTCGTTTCAGATGAAATTTTGAAATTAAAATATTTTTTAATTCATTTAAATGAAATCTTATTTAAAAGAATAATTGGTTATTTTATATTATTATTTTAATTAATGTTGTAACAAATTATAAATAATTAAATGATTTATAAATTAATAAATTTAGAACTATAAAATTTAAATTTTCCGGGAGATTATTAATATAGAATTAATTTATGAAATAATATTAAAGAAAATTATTTTAAAACGTAGATAATCGTTGCTACAAATATATTTACTATAGAAATGAAGAAATGATACCTCCTGTAGGAATCAGAATTAATATATGATAATATACTATATGGAATCATTTTAATAAATATTTCAATTTATAAAATTAAATCTCGTAATTCTATTAGGACACAACGAAATATAGATATTAGATATGTGTTAAATCTTAAATAATAAAGTATTATATTTCAAAATTCTAAACTAAATACCTACCGATAAAACAATAATATAAATAAAATATATAAAAAATAAATTAATAAAAGCAATTTAATTATAATTTTTTTTAAAAAATAATCATATTTAATTTATGGTTAATATAATTATATTATAATTTCTTTATATTTTTTAAGTTTATTCAAGATTTTTTTATATAGGAATGTTTTTAAATTTTTCCAGTAACAAGGAAATTTTCAGCTATTGAATAATTTTTTTTTAGAAGATTAGATCTCTCAATTAAAAAAAACAAAAACAAAATTCTGTTCGTTTTCTTTTTCTTTGTTTTTATACATACTTTTGTGACATATTATTTTGCATGAAATTTGGAATATACTTTACGTACAGAATAGATATATTGCAAGCTGCATACGCACAGTTATGAAAGGAATTAATCACTCGAAAAATCCAGAGGGGATTATGGCTTTTTAGAAAGGTAGACAGCTGTAAACAGTAAATGGTTTTCTGAAAATAGGAAATATCCCGGCTCGCGTTTAGCCTCGGGAGGGTATAATTTAACTCGCGTTTGACATCTGTTACAATTTCTTTTTCCTTCTTTACTTTTGCTTTCTATACAGTATAACTACGTTTATAATAGACACGTGCCACATGTTGTCTAGGTATAATATTATATAGTTAGGAAGGTGGTATACCTACACCAAAAATCGTTAATGAAGGCTTATTTTATTATATAATATATTAATTACGGACAATACATATTACCCATATTAACTATATAGGAACAAAGTACCTAAAACTATATGCAGTACATTATGACGTATAATATTTTAAATAAAAAACAAATATATATTAAATAGTATAAGTATATTAATAATTTTAGCTAATTATGAGTATATTTTAATTTACTGTCACTTATCATTTATAATATATAAAATATTTATATACTATATGTTTCTATTTATTATATTTTGGCTAATATTGTAATTAATTACTATATTAAATTTAAATAATAGATGATATAAAATATAGAGGAAAAAAAAATTAAAATCGTATCTATTATATTATATTATATTATTCGTATTTGTCATTGTATTAAAAAATTAAACACACTATAACTCGGCAAATTTTGGGCGTAGAATAAAAAAAACCTTAGTAAAAAAATGTTTAAAAAATTACAATTAAAATGAATTTATAAAAAAGAGTGGGGCTTGCCATTTAACTTTCAAAAGTTGTATTGCGCATGTGCGAATTGGACGAGCGGATTTTTTTTTATTATTCAAAAAAATAACGTCCATGAACTACATTAAGGTTCCCAAGCTTAAACCTATCAAAATAGTAGAATTTTTCATGTATCAAAATAAAGAAAAATAATTTGAAAATATTTTATTTATAATTTTAAAATCCCATAACTCGGCAAATTTTTGGTGTAGAAGAAAAACCTCCAAATAAAAAATGTTTAAAAAATAAAATAAAAATTAATTTCTAAAAAAAAAAAAAAAATGGCGCATGCGCCAATGGACCGATGGACAAATTTTATTTTATACTAAAATAAAATTTTAGTAGAGTATTTTACGATATCCAGACTTAAACCGTCAAAATTTATTTATTTATTATTTTCACCTCGCACAACCCTCTAATGGATTTGGTGGGACACCTGTATACCTGTATACTGTATACCTAACATTTTATATTTTCATTCAAAATTATTAGTTTGTGTTTTTCAGTGAAAACAATAATCAATAAAATATCCTATTTATTAAATATAATTTTTGAGAAAAAAATTTGTATTTCATTTTTAAACCACTACAAAAAAACGCTATATCATATAAAACGCAAATAATTAATTATAAATTAATGTATTTTTATTTCATGTGCATCTTAAATTAATATTTTTAATTTATTTTCAATAATTTACCTCAAAAATAGTGATTAGAAGTATAAAAAGCGGCGGTGGACAGCATCGATAATTATCTGCATAATATTTTCGATCTCTTTCGTCTGTCAAGAATTCTTCTGCTACAAGACGTACCATTCTAAATAAAATATAATAAATATTAATATTATTAATTATAATAAATATGACATCATATGCATATGTAAATTATAATATAATATATTAGACAAATATAAAAAATATATTATATTATAGGTATTATAATTATATAATTATTAATTTATTATTATATTAATTTCAAAAAATATTTCAATTATCGATTTTCCATAATAATAATAATATTTGAAATAACTATTAAGAAAATGTTAAAATTGATGTCGTATATATATAATACAAACTTACTTTTGGTATAACGTTGGTTTTTTAAGTATGATATGAAAATCGTTTTCGCTGTTTACTTCTTTGTCTCTGTGATGAATGGCACATTTAAAACTTCGCCTCCTTTTGCCGGACATCTATAATAAAATAATAAAAAAACAATTTATAATAAACATATATACTTTGCTTGGTACATTAAATACCAAATAGGTAATAATGTAATACTATATACAGGTATACACATATTATGTTTTTGGTTTTTTAATAATAAAAAATATGATAAATTGATTGTGTCATAATTTGTAAACACATTTTAAATAATATAATATATATAATAAATAATATTAATACTAACAATATGCCAATATCAATTATAATTAATATAATTGATCGTTTAAATTGACCGCGTAAATAATAACATCGTGAACATAATATTATAATTATTTTTTTCGTAATCTTTAAAAGTTGAATAAATACAAGATTTGTTAAAATCAGTTAGTTTACATATTATGTAGATTATTATATTACAAACAAATATTGTTTATGTGAATGTCACGAAACATAATTTATAAAGTTGGTTAACTTGTTAAAAAGTTCTTTTAGTATGTGAAATTAAAAATTACATAATAATATATTTCCTTTCAAATTTATTAACTTAAAAGTTAATATATAAGAAATAACATTAATTAATTAACAGGGGTGTCATTACAGTGTTTTTTCAGGTGTGTGAACTATTAGGTAGGCCAATTTTGACATTTCAGCATGCATTAAAAAAAAATATTTATATATAATATGCTATATGCACTGTATACATTTGATAAGAAAATTAATAAACCAAAAGTAAACAAAAACTTGAAAAAAATATATACTATTATTATATGAAAACATACCTAATGCAAAAGATAATTATAACGGCGCATTGGAATATTAATGACGGGCAAATCGTAAACATTTTTTAAGTTAGTGGTGCCATTGCATATCCTGCTCCCCTCAAATGAAGCCCCTGCCTATAATTTATATATTATTTGTTTTGTATAATTTTTTTTATCGTAGTTAAAGATAATAATTATTTCATAACTTATTTCTCGAACAATAATTAAACAAATATTAAGTATTAAATATTATTATTAGGTAAGTAATAATTATAATTTGAAAAATTATTTAAAAATATAAAACACATATATTTACGTATAAAATTAACTATAAATTAAATATTGGAGTTAACATGATATAAATGGATAGAAATAATATTATAATAATTATATTTTAAATATTTCTACCATTTTTTTAATGTCATTATAATTCATTGGTTCGATTTAAAGTTTTTTTTTTCCAGGAGTGTATAATAATATATTCTATATTAGTTTTCCTAATAAAATGATAATTGCATAACAGATTATCGGTACATTTTTGTAGTACCTTCGACAATAATATAATATAATTTAGAATATCCTATACCTATATTATTATTATTATTCAAAATGTCTGTATATTAACTATAATATGTATAAACGAGTATGAACAATATATAAAACATATTATTGTAAGTAATCTGCTGGCCACGTTCCTGGCGTTAGTTTTTATTTATATTTTTTTACCGGTTTTATTATATTTTATTAAGAAATTTATTCACCACGTATACAATGCGCCCTGGAGTCGAAGCGGCAGAGGGAAAGGACAAAACCATTTCGGCACGATCTGACTAAACTACACGAGTCGCATAAAGCATATGAAATGAGGACCGTCTTGCCAAAAGATAGGGGAAAAATGTCGCGTGCGTACGTATATAATATATATTATTCTATATGGGACACTTATTATTCACGAGATTCTCCAGATGAATTACGGCCGAGTTATGGAAATATTTGTAGTCTGTTGTTGTCGGTTCGATTAGAATATAATATAATATATTATTTTACGATGTGGAATTTGTACGGCCAGAGAACGTGAGCGTTAGGTGAACTAAATAATAATAATATTTATTATTATTAGATTCAACCATAGACAAATGTAATACAATAAAACAATATTGTAATGGAAGCATTTATGTAATTGACGGCAATTAAGGTATTGCGTGCAGCATTTTAGATTTATTTAATAACAGGATTATATACTTTTTTACTCTTACATAATATACATAATATTATATAAGTAGAGGCATAGTACTCGTAGCTCAAAATTATTTTGTGTATAATTTAATAAAACATTTTTAATATTAAATAATAATATACCTACATCAATATTATTATATTATATAATTAATATATCGGCTATTAATATTTTTCGAATTTAAAATTATTGAATATTATTTTTCAAATTTAAGTTTTTTTTTATAGAACTCTTAAAAACATTACAATTACAAAAATATTTTTAATTTTCCAGAAATATTCATGTATTTTGATGAGTAATAAATTATTAAATATGCTTGCACAACTTGTATATACGGAAAAGTAGGTACATTATACATGTTATATAAAATTATCACTTGTGAGTTTTACAAAATATAATAACTTACGTATAATTTTATCAATATAGTAAATTAAATTATCTTCGATAAAGTGAAATTTGAAATAAAACACACAGAGAAAAATGCACGACAATATTATCTCATGGTTTATATAGATAAAAAGTTCGTGAGAACCGGAGAGTGTCTATTTTCATAAATTATTATTATAAGGAGCGCCAATTGCCACTCCTCAAGTATGCACTAATAACTCCGACGTTATAATTTTAAAATATATTATGTTCTTGCATGAACTGACATAAATTATTGGTTTTTTTTTTCAATAGATACATCTATGTACCTATATAATATCTTATAATTAAATCGCTTTCATAATATATTAATAGTTAATATACTCAATATCGATATAAATACAAACAAATACTATAACCGTTATTCATATCATTATACTAGTATTCAATTTACCGTGTAGTGATAATACATTTGGATTGTACTAATTATTATTAATAACTACTCAAAAATCAAAATAAATTTTCAAACAAAAAATTTGAACTAAAAAATATATTTTCTACTATTTTTTTTTTGTAAAATATTTATTCTTTTTCACTATATTTGTAATTCACATAATGAATATTTTGTAATAACCAGAAATTTGTATAAAAGAAAAAAAAACACTTTAAAAGGAATTAAATTAAATTAAAATAATATATATGAGTATATTTTTATTTACATTTATTTTATTAAATTTGTCAATTTAAAATTTTTCAAAATTATTAGATATTGTCATTGACAATAATCAATTTATAATAAAAATGTATAAAAATAAATAACATTTCAAATACAACTATGTGTATATATATATATATAAAGTATATAATAAAATACTGTCTGAGTGTATTTTATTTAAAGAATAATCTATATACCCTTTAAACTTACTTAAATACATTTATTGAATAGTATTATAATATATATAGGACAGTTGCAGTATAATACACAATTATTTTTAATTGGACTTGGCAGCGCTTGATTGGCGTAATATGTAACTATGTAAGTAAGTTTTTCATAAAAAAAATTAAAAATATGTACTCTGATGGGAAAAACTCACGATGAATTATCATCGGTTAGAAAAACGAAATTTCTAATAATTACTATTTACAGCGAATTGTAGTAAACCGAATCCACTCTCTCACACAGGTCGGTGTCACGGACGGTCACGGGTACATCCTCTCTAGTTAAAAACGCTAAAAAGTCACTCGCTAGTGAACAGTATACATATTTTTTTCATCGTTTTCGTTCTTATTATTATTCACTTGAACGATTACGACGAGACCAGAATCGGCTAATGACGTAACCCTTCTCATAAGTACTCGCAGGTTAGGTTAATTAGTGTGTTTTCCCGCCGCTATCGATTTGTTACACTACTCAGCAAGGAATAGACAAACGACCGAATAAAAGTTAAAACAAAACACTATTCTTACAGAATTGAGAATGTATATATATACAGATTAACATAAAAAAAAATATAAAACTCAGTATAATAGGTATTTATTGATTTGCAAGAGATGATAGGAATTTGCATCGAAATACATCAAGACGATATTATATTATTATATACCTTTTACTTTTTCACGTGGAGTATTTTATTTTTTGTTTTTTTATTATTATTAGAAATTATAATTATTTTCTATAAAAATATTTATATATTTTATTTTTTGTAAGTTGCTACGAATTCAGAATAGGTTATTTTCGTAGATAGACAATGACGACGAGTAATGGTGATAATATGTCTAGTACGGAAATAGCCAAATAGCCAAGGAAGAAAATGGCAATAAGATCATCACAACATATTTCGAATCGTTAAATAGCGCCTTTAACTTAGGTTTATTCGAATATAATCGAATTGTTCGACTAAAAGAAATGTTTTCGTTTGTTAAAGATGAAAAGTTTAAAAATATAATATATTTATATTTTAACTTAAATAATTTCACAAACTCTAAATAAAATTATATAAATAGTTATGAGCATCAATATTGATTGTTACATCCTACATAAATTGATCAAAACTATTGTGTACAATAAGTATAAAAATACTTTGTGATGAAATAGGGATGCAATATAACATATAGAAATAAATACATTTTAATCATTTTTAAGTATAAGAAAACTTAAATAATCTTCGATTCCCCACTTAGGTGTATATATTATTATTATTCCGTTAATGACATTTCGCGCAATGCATACTTCACAAATGTATTAAATTATAATATAGTATTAAGTACGTTATATGTTGAAGTATATTACGAGTATATACTATTACAAAAATATGTATAACTAACCTATGTCTGAGACATCTTTTAACTATATACAATATCGAATGTCTCGATAAAATAGACGGCGGCAGTAATTCAGAACGACCGAGTCGTAATATTGATTTTTTTGCGTGTCTTTTTTTTTTTCATTTTCAACAAACGAATTACATTTGACGCGCGCTTGCGTGTGTGCTTCGAAGTAGAAACAAATCGGAAAAACTAGCATTATATATAATATAATGTGTGTAATACCTATATACCTATAAAATATTATATAATGTATAATATTTTACATCAAACTGCTGCCGTATAATAATAATAAAATACGTATATAATTTACGTGAAATGTATTATATTATACGTTTAATAATATGTGCTTATATGCGTGTATATAGCTTCCAACCCCCTAGAAACAAAAACTGGACTCGAGCAGAGCGTCCCGTAGCGCCACCGTCGGAATTGAACATCGCGCTCGCAGCCGCGGCGTGTGTTCGTGTAGTGGCGCCTTGTCCATGCGGCGCTTCCCTGTGCAGCGCGTTATTTATTTAACGCGGTATCGCGTGTGTACATCACAATATCATCGACAAACATACGTATGCGTACACCTCTATCATATTATTTTTTATTTTACATAATATTATTATCTTCATCAACTCTTTCTCTCTCTCTCACACACACACTCTCTCTTTCTCCGTCACGTATATACTTTAATATAATAATATTATTATATCGTTGTCACAGTTATTATTTTACCGCCCCAATATTATATACCCATATTATAATAATATATTATATATATATTATATCCCCGCCGCGGGAGGTATACGCGCTTAACGCTTACGAATCTTAAAAACACACACAGGGACGATACGTCCACTGCACCTATCTCATCTGTGTGTACACTGTATAGATATATACGACGCCCACGCGTGTCCGGCAGACAGTTATATATGTATTATATACGCGCGTGTGTGTGTTCGATGTGCACCTAACCTTTCTCTCTCCGAAACTGCCATCCTACGTCGTCGTCGTCGTCGTCGCCGCCGTCGTCGTACTGTCGTAGCTGCCCACCTCGAGACATAATATAATATATAATAAATATAAATATATATATATATATATACATATCGAAATAATAATAACACGCGCTCGCCGCCGCCGCGTCGACTTTATTAAGTATCCAGCATCCAGCTATAAACATCGTCCACGGTTCGATTCGCGTGCGTCTCTCGCGACCGCCCTACGTATGCGAAGGCGTATTTCTCACGGTTCTCCTCCGCACGCACATGTCGCGACCGGCTTGACGGTCAAATACGTACCGAATGTATATGTGTAAATCGTCTGCTATGGGGACACAATATCATTATATATAGGTATGGGATATTTTAATGTTCTTATATTGTTTAGTTTTCGTATGGGTATATCATCATCGTATTATTATAAGCGTACGCGCGACGTCTATATAATAAAGTATTAATGGCCAATACATAACATTATATTATTATTATTAAATATTAATGTATTACGACTTCTCCCGCGAGATACGCGAGCCGGTCGGTGCCGGATTACTCATGGTTCGACCGCGCGGCGGCAGCACGTCTCGTCGCCGCGATTCCGGTCTACCGTGCATGGTTTACGCAACACGCTGTAATACGCTAATAATAATAATAATAATAATAATAATAATAATAATAATAATAATATATATTATAAAAGATATTGCATAATATTGTACTAATATTTTTTATTTGTACCTATATCATCGACGTGCCCGATCTAATAATAATATTATTTCCATTTTATATTTTCCCATTTTCAAAATGTTCAGATCCGTGTACTACTAACATACATAATATGGTAAATAAATACGAAATCATGAATCACGTTATATTATGTGACTAACATAATAAATAATATAATATAATAGTCCTAATATTGCATTATATTATTATATATAATACATTTTAATTAGTTATATCTAAAGAAAGTATATTATATTTTCAAATTCATAAGTATATACGTGAACGTGTATACACGAAATAATATATGAATACATATTATTATTCGGAACGTTTTATATAGGTAAAGAATAAGATATAACCTCGTGTCCTCATCATGTGATAATTAATCAATTAATATTAAATAATAATCATTCATAAACTTTACGTGTAAGTGTGCAATCACTAGTCACGTATATTTACGTCAATAAAAATTAAAAGTATAAAACACCCTTATTATTATCGATAATGCGTAATGCTTTATAAACGGGTTTATTAATTTTAATTAAAAGTGTACAAGATTAAAATAAGAAAATAATTAATTTTTATAATACAACACGCCTGATAGACCACCGACTAAGCTAATAAAGTAATAAGTACATATATATTTTAATATACGGTACGTGGATTGCAGAAGCTCTCAAACGCCATACACATAATAATAATATACTATACTATACGTACACGTACACACACAATGACCTATAATAGTAATCAGTAATCACTAATCGATCATCTCGTTGAGACCCCCCCTTTGATTATTTCATAATTTATATTTATTGTTCGTATGGTTGCGGGTATTGAAAACGCCAATTGGATTTTAAATGTCTTTATTCACATTCTATTAATCGATTATAACATTTTAGATAGGTATATGGTTTTAATTTTTTTCTATAGTAGGTATCCATGCGTTTAATGATTTTATATAATATGTTATTTTAATAAAATATTCTATATAGATAGCAGCGATTTTTGAATATAATAGACGCTATAACTATATACAATATGTTGATGTTTAGGCAATCGAACGAGTTAATAAATATTAATATATTTTGGATATAATCCGTTTAAAAGTAAATTTACATCATTAAAATATTGAGTTCGTGTATATTATATTTAATTGTGTGTAGTTTATCTATGTAGGTACGTAAACGAAAAATTATATAGTTTATACAACTTACAACTAATAAAATTTTTAATGGAATTATTATTCTTCTTCTTATATTGGCTATAATACTATATAAAATATTACATAATATAGTTTAACTAATATTATACAAGTAAAATAATTAAATTAAAAAAAATATATATAGATTATTTTTGTATTTTAATCTTGTTTTTATATATTATACATAATATAGTACCTATATGTTTTACCTTTTACATGTATAAATAAATTAACATTAAATTATTATATGTTATAAAAATACAATTATATTATTATACGAGTACCTATATAGCTAATAATTATTTATTTGTGTAAGCGTGTGTTTATTATTAAACTTGAACTACCTATTTTTTTACTAAACCTATATTGATTTTTAAAATGAAATATAAGTATAATAATGTATATATATATATATATATATATATGTTTTAAGTATTAGATATATACTTATTATTACTTATATTTTATATATAATTGCGTGTTAATAACGATTTAGTTGGAAATTATTCGTTTTGTCCATAAACCAAACTTATAAGTAAATTATTGTTAACACTTTTAAATTTTCTGTATAATAGGTACATATTAAATAAATGGTTTAAATAAATGAATACCTACTTACCTATATTTATCTTTATTATATACGAGATTATATACGATTATATATTATATATTTAGTAAAATATAATATATTACATATAAATATTCAAATTTGTGTTTAACAATTGGACAATTTTCTCATGAATCTGACTTTACTTATTTATTATACCTACCTAAGTACATTATAAAAAAAGGAGAACAAATTAATTATAATGGAAATCAAATCGCAAATAAACAAACAAAAGACCCTATATATATATACCCTATTGTATTTATTGAAATTGGCATAGTCATTTATTATTTAATATTTATACATTAAATATGTAAGGCGATATAATACCACTTAGGTATATATATATACATATTATTTATTTTATATTATTCATATTATTTTAGGGTCAGAAGAAAAGTTAACATCATAATAGAGTCTTTAATGAGAACAAACGCTATAAAGGAATTGTTTTATTTATTTATTTTAAAGACCTAAACAAAAGTAAAAAATTCCATAGGTACTATTACGCAATATTATATACATATTTTTACGAAATTTTAATACTTGTAGGTATATTATATTAACAAAATAAAATTTGATTGATATGGTAGGAATATTATATATTTTTTAGTTATAATACCTACCTATAGAAAAAATGTAAAAATAAATTTAACATAAGTAACTATATAACAAATGTAAGTAATATAAGTAAGATGATATAAGTAATGTATATAGGTATACATAGGTATATTATAATTAATTTTAAAAATTTTAAATTACATATTTAGTTATATCTTATACGTTATACCATATATTAATAATTATTGATTATTTATTGTGCATACCTATCACCATATCGGTATAGTGTATATTTTACGCAAAAAGTAACATGCTGCAGTTTGTAAATATCCACATAAATAACTAATTCGGTTATCTTAAAATTTTTATAATAAAATATACCTATAGGTACTATACTATATCGTATATTATCTAATCTACAACCTTGATTGTCGTTTTGATTTAAAGTTTTCAATGTAATACCCTCTATTATCTCTTATAATATCTGGTACACATTTTGATTGAAAAATGAACGTAAAATATAAATAACTCTATATCAATTAATTGTAAAATACCTACATAACATAGCCTACGGGTATAATTTATTATATCTATATAGGTATAAATTGTTTATAACATTATAATGAATATCGTATCAGAATCGCGTTTTTCGTTGTTAAGTCCGGAAAATAATATTTTATTATTAAAATAAACATGCACTTCAAATTTATACTAAAAACAAAATTATATTAATATGGTACATAAATATATAAAAAAATATACGAATCTGATTAAAAAAAATAAAAATACTATTTGTTTTAAATTTAATATATTAAGAATACGAAATATAATAAGATATAAGTATAGAGAAATATACGAATATAATTTGGAATATTATTATAACATGGATTTGAAACGATACAGTTAATTTTATACAAAATAATAATCATTATAATGGCATACGATGCTTGTTTTGAAAGCCACATTTGCATAACGTGTTTTAAAAATATATTAATTATAATAAAAAGTACAAATAGAATTTCGTGATTATTTGTAATTATTTAAACTATTAAAATTTGTAAATACGACTATACGAGTGTCGGGTAGATGCTTACGAACATATTATCGTTTTAAATTATACGTTTTAGCTTTTAGGTTATACAAATCCTCTAAATTCTAAAATAACAATTAAATGATTTACTATCAAAACTTACCCTCGTTTAGGAGATACATATTATTACACACATTTGCATACGTTCTATCCGTTAAAAACATTATTGCGGAATAACTATAAAATCTACGATGAGTTTTTAAAAAAAGTGCATTTTTAAAATAATTTATTGGCGAATGAAAAAAAAAAATGATAAAAATAAAATTCACATATAAAACACAATACAAACTTTGCAGAAATGATAATTTTAATAATATTATGAACTACACGGAAATGGGAAATTTATAACCGACAATCGCGTGTAAACGTACCAAACGACGAAGAACCGTCGAGACAACTGGACAGACTGAACCGCTGAACTACCACAATCCACAGAACTACAGAAGGGGCCGCGTCGAGAAAAAATTGGTCCGCCTTTTCACCAACCCTAAACCGCGGTATCTCCGTGGCTGTGCTGATCCCCCACCCGGTCACGGCGGTATATTAAATGTGGTAACGACCGTAGCGAACCTGGTGGGCTTGCGCCGACGGGGCGTCTATGATAAGTGTTGATAAGTGCAGTTACTCGTATAATAATAATAATAATAACAATAGTAATGTGGACCGTTAACTGTGAAAGTGTGAAGTTAACAATATTTATTTAAGTGCACTCAATATACGAGTAATTATACGAGTATTTAAACTATAAACATTTATATTTTCTATTGTGTGCATATGTGTCATACACGAAGATCTCATACGAATTCGATGTAAATTTTTCAGATAAAATCTTATTTTATTGATTCTGCGAATTCACTTGGTGACTTTTAACTATATATACATAAATTAAGTAAAGTAAATGCTTAAGTAAAATAAATTTAATTATTGGTAGTAAGAAATCTAAAATTACTTATATAAAAATTAAAAAATACACAAATCACGATGCATCACACGATAATACGGATACGCATTTATAAATATTGTCGATTTTAATATTGACGCATATTAGGTATATATATCGAAATAATAATATTATAAATAAAAACTATTAAGTGTGTTTATGACTATAAGATATATAACCATATAATATTAATATTACTATAGGTATACTTAAATGATGCGATTTTCCATAATTAAGCCATCTTTAAGTAGTTGTGTATAAAATATAACTATATAATAAACAGCAGGTATATGTTTCACAGATTATATTATAAATCTAATTAGTTAATTACATTTTTTTTTTTTTACGGTACATACGTCCTATTTTCGTTTTAATTACCTACCGGTTGCCTTAATGAATATAATATCTAACTTCTATATATAATTCTACAAATAATAAAAATAATAATAATAATAAAAATAATAATAATAATAAAAATAATAATAATAATAATAATAATAATAATATATTTTAATAATAGTTATTGTACCTACGAGACTACGAATATAAAATAGCCGTTTTATTTTATGTATTGTAATAATTTATAGTATCTATAACAATATATTCTTAACTATTATAAATCATATAATGTATACCTATATTATAAGTCATATGTATTATATTTATATATTTACCCATGATACAGATAAACAATTTAATATGTATTAGTTATATTGACATTTTTTAATTACCTACCTACCTATAATACAGAAAAATAAATTAAGGAACGATAATATGAGTACCTATATCGAAATATGGATAATTTTCTTTCGAACAAAAATTATATGGGTACCTAATAATAAATTCATAATTCGAATTTATTGTACCTACTCGTATATCAAAAGAATTATAATTAAAAATTATATTATCGTATTTACATAAAAAATAATAGTTATATTATTAATAATTATATAATTTAATATAAGAACGCGTGCGGCATAGACATTATTTGAATCATTTTATATTAAACTATTATTGTTATACAAAATATATAATTTATACAATTTATAAGTAATATGATATATGAAGTTACCCAAAAAATTTCCAGTTGCAATAATATTATTACAAAAGTGCAAACTGTGGGGTTGGGGGCTTAGCTTTTCTCCCAAAATCAACGAAAGTCATCTAAATATTTAGAATGTTCATAATTTTAAGTTTCCTTTCACTTCTGCATTTGTTATAGAAAATTTTAGCCCCACCAATACCAAAAATATAAAACTTAAATTCCGTTATATGAATGTTTATATTATATTATAAATTTATAATATGTATATATTATATTTATTTTATTTTTTTTATATAAATGAACTACACATACAATAATCTATGTTTTATATTATCTAAATAAAAAATATATTTTCATTTATATATTATGTATAGTTTTATTTTTATATAGTATTTCAATATTTACGTACAATTGTAAAAGTAGTTAAATGTGTCATATTTTATACACCGCATGACTATATTAAGGTCATTTCACAATACGTACCTACCTAAAATGTATACAGGATTATTCATAAATATTTGGAATGGTTTAAATAAGTAATATTAATGTAAAATTATTAAATCTTTATAATATAATATATTGAACACTCCGTATAACGCATAATATATATTTGAGCAGACCAGCGACACTGTACTCCAGGATGTAACTCGCGATGACTCAATGAAAATCATTTTAAACACGACGTAATGTCTACAATTGAAATATATGTTTAATTGAAATTAACAACGTGAATCATCCGGTTTTATTGCAGATACGTTTGCAGTTATGCTCTGAAATGTGTTGTAATAATATTTTCCAATGATTCATACATTCATCTGTTTACCCTTTGAAAAATAAATGTTATTAATATTATGATAAAATATATGATTTATGGAAATAATGTATATTTAATTAGTAATTGCCACTAATGGGCAATATTTTTAATTACAATATTGTAAAAGCTCATTTAAGAAAATAATATAATGTTTAATAATTGTTGGACTTTATCATCTATTAAAATATCATTATGACATTATAGGTATAATAATTATTATATTAATAATTGTTACGCATGGATGTGTGGTTCGAAATTAAATCTAAATTTTAATATGTTGTAAATATGTCTACATTGTATCTAAAGTATTAAAATTGACAAGATACAGCTGCTGTGGGAAATATAATAATTATGTAAAATTACTAAATAGTGCTGTGTTATAATAATTAGATTTTAACGCAATGATAATTTATCGTATTCGCGTATAAAAATGATTCTGAGAACTTCGTCAGATATATTGATAATATTTTTATGTTTTCATTTTATTTTATAAAAAGATAACTGTTGTGAATTTATGAATAATATTAAAATAGTAATAATTAAACACAATCAAATTCATAAAAAATTTACTTTCATTTTGTAAATACTACTTCAAAAATAATGTTGTTATCGTCAATACAAAAGATTGACTGATCAGTAATGCGTCCAGAGAAAAGCAACTCTGTGCTATGGACGCATATATGCGTCCGATCGTTTTTAAAATAAACGAAAATTGTTATCATTAGTGTGATTATTCAATTAGATAGTAAATCATGTGACGAATCCAAAGACGAAAAAAAATATCAAAAAAGTTATAAGAAAAAAAAAATTTTTTTTCAGGGTTTCCCAAATTGAAATCTGTGGAAATTACATAGTGTTCTCTCCACCACATTAGTCATTATCACGGTTTAATAATATATCTAAATATATCTTAAATCGTGGTTATTACCCATATATCATAAATAATTACATAATTGTTATTGTTATTGTTCATGTATAATCGTATAGTAGAAAATTTTGGGAACCAATCGTGAACTTAACTACGTTATATCTCCTAAAATAAAAACTCTAAAAAAGATAAATTTTTTAATAAAGTTAAAATTACAAAAAAATTAATAATTTAAAAATATAAATTTATCCCAGCACAGCAGTGTACACTAGAAAAAATTAACTCAGCACTGAAAGGGTTAAATAGTAATATGTTCATAACTTCATATTTTTATATTATTCTGTAAAAATATATAGATTAAATAGGTTCTGCATGAGTATGGAAATGTGGTTGAAATTGTTGAATTGATTCAAATTTTGGGTGGAAATATGTAACTCATTATATAATTTAGCGCACAACATATATTTTTTTTAAATGTATTTATATTTTTTTTCGTTAAATTCGAAAAATATTTTTTTCTCTTCCTGAGAGTATCTATAGGTATTAGAGTTCGAAAATTTTTATCGTTAAAAAATGTGTATACAATATTATTATATACTTCTAAGTTATTTATAATTTGTTAACATACAAATATACAATAATAATAAAATAAAATAATATAAATCCTTCTCCACAGTATGACTTAGATGGACCCTCATATATAATATACGGATAACGATTATGAGATGCTGACTAAAAGGTTAAGAATGTTTTTATGATTGACGCCGTATATAGTCAATGCGTGGATGACTAAGTTACACAATATGTAATAAATGACTTTCGTTGTATGTGCGATTTTCAATATAAATTATAATATGCATTTTTTTATATGTATATTCTTTAGAATGAATCAGTTTTTCATAATATGCAGTGTCGTATTTATTGTTAAAGTAAAGGGTTATAATAATAAAATATTTTAAAATTCAAGTTTTGGTCTTTAAGTTTAATTAAATATCAAATGCTTTGGACATGTAATCAGATACTTTAATACTTATATTAATATAATTGATTAAATTCTGCAACAATTAACATATTCTTTAATGGATTTTTCATCGAAGTTTGATCGATTATATCGAGAACATGGTTAAGTTTTATCTGTTTATGTACTGTGAATTGTTCAGTACTGTATGACAAATTACTACGAACGGTAATAGTGTTGAACAACGTGTTTGTATAATTCAATTTTCTAATCAAAATCAGTGCTCCGTTAGCGAAACATTTCGTGTATTACGTGATTTTCATCCTCGACAGAACCGTCCTGCTGAGTCGAATATTCGATGTTTGTTATTCGAGTCAACCGGTTCAATAAATCATTAGCCAACACCCATACGTCACCGAATTGCAAGGTCCATTAAGAATATCGCTGCTGTGCATGATAGTGTACGGGAAAACCAAAACTCAAGGCAGTCCATTTCACAAGAAAAATGATCGTAATTCACAAGAGATTTGTCTTTCTGCGAGTTGCGACTTCAACTTGGCGAATTTCGTTAACATCTTGTGACCTAAGTTGGATGATATGGATACAGAGGACATGGTTACAACGTGACGGGGCTACGTGTCATATAGCACATGCAATGATGGAATTCTGCGTGAACGATTTGAGGGCATGGTGATATCGTGCAACGGTGACATCTGACATAAACTGGCCACTGAAATCGTGAAATAATGCCTTTAGTCTTTTTTCTTTGGGGCTACCTAAAATTGCAGGTCTATGCAAATATACTGCAAACAATTGATGCCCACAAATGCCTCAAAGTCAACATAACCAATGTCATCCATCAAATTCAACCTGATTTATGCTACAGTCATAGAAAATTGGACTTCTTATATATGTGCACCAAGCAAATCCGTGCTTCGATTGCAAAGGCGGACATTTAAATGATGTTATATTCGATACATAATTATTGCCATATAACGTTCTTAAAAAAAAAAAAAAAAAAAATTGAGTGGATATCTCACACACAAGACACAACTTGTTTTATTTACATATTACATTTAAACATCAAGCGTCCTAATTGAAACCAGGGCCGGATTAAGGTATTTGCCGCCTTACAAGGCGGCAAAATTATATTTAACTGTGAGCTATTGAAATTGTTACTTCCAAATTCTATAATTTTTATTTGTTTGTATTGTTATAATTTTTTTTAAATTAATATATTATCCCTATAATATAAAAGTAGTAATATTTACAACTACAAGTTTTTTGCCGCTCCTTTCAAATTTGCCGCCGTAGGCCGGTGGCCTATACAGCCTAAGCGGTAATACGCCACTGATTGAAACACCCGTTATAAGTTTATACTTTAACTAAAGATACAATAAATATTTTATTAGTGTTATACGAGTATGTTATTTATTAAAGATATTACGTATAATGTTAATTATATCAATAATAAATAAAAATGTCAGTTCTTTTTAAAAAAATTAATAAATTATATTTCTAAAAAAAAAAAAAATAGAACTAAACCATTCTTATATAAGAAATATCAAACTATAATTTTCAATTGTTTATATTATTTTATAACTATTTGTTTATTATATTAGGTATAGTATAATTGAATTCGTAACAAATAAAAATTTACTTCAAACATTTTTATACATAAAAAAATCAAAATACTGTTAAGTATAATGTATATTTTTTAATAATATTATATTATATAAAGAAAATTAATTGATATTATTATTTATTATATATAGGTACGAATAAACTTTCCCAGGGTGCGTATAATTTGCACAATTGTTACAATTTCGTGGGAACATATTTTTAAAATAATATTCCAGTAATATTAGTACCTATAAGTATATGTATAAGTACCTGACCTGTAAGTATAATATGGTTTATTATTTATATCTATTTTTATCTGGTTTTAATATATATATATTATATACATAATATTTAGGAATTTTGTCAAAGCAAATTACATTTAGGAAGGGGTATGACAATTAATAATAATATGAAATATGGTAATGGTTATGTTACAAGCTATAAGCTATATGATAGATATAATAATATATATTATACCTGTGACGAAAGGACAGATGGGAAGAAGATAATTATGATTAATTATTATAAAAATAATGAAATTTCTGTAAATATAAGAAACTAGTTATATAATAATTATATTTTCCTATAGGAAAATATACTACTATTATAAGTTTTTGTCATAATACAATTTATCATTATATACTTTATTTTCAAAAAATATTATTTATTGCATTAATTTACTTATATTATATTATAGTAAATAATTTTTCATAACATTAGACCAGCAGTTCCCTAACTTTTTCCCATCGTGACACATTATTATTACCTAGTTATTATATCTAATTATTAGACAGTGGACACATGAATTATTTTTTTGTTATTTATAAAAGAATATTATTTAAAGAGAAAATTTAGTTAAATAATTTAGAATATTAATTTAACAATATATAAGAAAATATTCTTCATAAAAATTGTTAATAATAATAATAATCACACACAATAAAAAAATCACACATCATTGTAATACCAATACATTCTATACTTCGCTCAGAATCTAAAATTGTTCTTCCCCACTCATAATATTAATAGGGATGTTTTTATGATAAAGGACTAAAAAAAAAAAAAAAAAAAAAAAAAAAATGCTAAGCCTAAGGGGCGAGATATATCTTCCCCATCTCCTCCCATAAATGCCTACGCCACTGATACTCATAAGTTCTTTGTCATATTCGATTATATACAATATACAATGTAATATAGAATTATATACAAATACAATATGTCATATAGTAACAGAAATTTTATCGTGGATGTATTGTATTATTTTTTTTATTGGAGACCTTCAAAATGCCAAAATATAACACATTTTAAAAATATTTTACATTTCAATGTAAATAAATTTATATATCTAATATAATCATTATAACAGACATATTATAAGAGTAGTATAAAGCAAATGATTGTTTTCAATTTGAATAATGATTCGGAACAAAAAGAAAACTTTCCTTATTGTTTCCATAAAAATTTGAAGTATTGAAATGTATAATAGAAATATTGCAAACTATGTATAATTATTTTTATTTAAATAATCTGAAGAAATAATATTGTTATAAATTTTACTAATTATAATATTATATAGGTACACTCGTCTGCAGATCAATTTTGAAATCGAATAGCATATACTGCATACTATATATTACTACGTTCTACGTACATTTTATTTATGCAACTATTACATAATATTATTATTATAATTCTTATAATGCATGTATATATAATACTGGTAATAAAAAATATTATTTAATATTGTGCACCCTTTCCGGTTTTCTGTGTATTATTATAAATTACAATTTATTATAAGACATAAACATTATGTTTTATTAGTATATAATATATATTTATCATTTTTATAATATTATTAGCTAGGGCTCATCTTGGATATGACGTTCTCACATGATAGTTTGAGGCGATACTGACGTTTGACATTACATTTCTACTATTTAAAACTTAAGTTCGTATAAAATGTAAAAAAAATATTCAGTAACAATAATAAACAAAAGAACAAATATTTCGACCTTAAAAAATAATAATTTTAATAACATATGCGTACATAAAAATATAATACTTTCCAAAATTCTTAAACCATATAGATAATAATTATACATATTATATGTATACCTGCTAAATCCACTATGGGTGTGTACTCTCCGGTACACATACATAATAATAATTGATACTGTCTGGTCGAGCGAATTCCAGTTAGTCGGGTGTCTGTATAATATGCATGTTTTTTCTATAATATTAATATATATATTTTAAAGTATAGGGTGTCTGAAAAAAGGTATTCCAAACTTCGTTTTCTTAATTTTTTTTATTAATTTATATAATATCGCTAAAACAGAAAGGCGTTAAAAAATAAGTGAATTTAAAAGACAAAATTACATTTTTATTTCAACTATTCAATTTAACATATTTATGTATATTTTAGATTCTGAGCGAAGCGAAGAATGTATTGGTTTCACAATGATATGAGATTTTTGTTTTTTTGTTTTTATACCTGAAAACCGAAATAACCGATTTTCACCAATAGCATATGTTTCCGGTTGGAAAGTGGATGTCATTGGTACTTTATTTAGGTCATTTTTCAAATTTCTCAAAATTAATCCTATGCTATTGAAAAATGACGAAAAACGGCATTTTTCACGAAAACTGAAATTTCGACGAATTCAATTTCTATAATTCTCGATTACTCAGGTAATTTTAAAGGGGTGACTGTAAGTTGCGTCTTGCGTCCCGAAGAACCTTTTGAAATAAATTGCGTTTGCGTCCCTTGTATTTTTATATTAAAATGTATATTACCAATTTACAACCAATATTTTCGAAAACGTAATTTTACATCATATTAATATACACAATATATACCAAAAAAAAAAAAAAAAAATCGCAAAGTTCTTTTCAAGTGGAACGGACAATCGCTACGCCTGCCGGCTTCGCTCATTTCCTCAAGCCCCAAAGGACTACGGCATACTTACCTAATACCTACCTCATAGACCGATAGATGCGGATAGGCAGTGGTTTCGTGCGACCTAAAACCTCACTTCGCGAGACCTTTGAAAATTTCCTCCGGGCGATAAATTTAATATAACATAGATACTGGCGGGGCAATACCTAACCAACAAGTTACAAGTACCATAAAAACATTATAAATGTTTGTTTTACGAATTTTCTGTCGGAAGCAATTATCGTATACATGATATAAACACGGGCTCCAACTTAAGTAAGTACCTAAGAAATACCGAGCCGCAACTTACGTATGTACCTGAGAAATACTTTTTATTGGGACGCAACTTACATTTACCGTTTTAAAGTTAAAGACTTGAAAAGTTTATTGAGTGTTGACATAGGTACTATACTACTATATATTATATGTGATAATGATAAAATTTTGGAACCGTTACGTTAATTTTTGTACAAAATATAGGACTTTGAATACTTCCTAAAATACTCGTTTTTATGTATATAATGTTTGTTAAATTGGCAATTTTTTTTTCTCGACATACATTCATAATATTATATAGTATATACATATATGTAATATCATGCTATATTTTTATATAATATTTTTATATTATCCTTGTAAATATTATAATATACGAGTACATATTACATTTATGTATATACTCGCGTTATAATCTGTAACCATATTCATATAATATGTATTTATTTAAAATCCTGGACAGGTGTTGTACATACGCTGCAATATGCCAGGACAGCCGAAAAATGTATGGAAAACGGTTTAGTCCAGGACTCCAGGTCCAGGTGATAACTATGTAGTGGTCTGCTATAGTTATTATTATTATTATTATTATTATTATTATTATTATTATTATTATT
>JAIUCT010000018.1:5296243-5320483 GCA_021307375.1 Tetraneura akinire | reverse complement strand
TATTATTATTATTATTATTATTATTATTATTATTATTATTATTATTACTATTATTATTATCATCAGACTCTCTATAGTCTATCTCTATAGTCTCTATTGCTACCTTCGACGATAGTTATTATTGAAAATACCTAATATACATCTGGTTATATAGGTAGATACTGCGTGCAGTATACTGTTTATACCTATCCCTATACCTATATAAAAAAATAATATGAACCTCAAATGTTCATATTATGTTGTCGTGGATGGCCGCGTGATGCGTGCGGCATAAGGGTTATAATAGTGGAAAAGGGTTGTTGGTGGTGATGAGGGCGGGAGGTCGAAACCGGTATATATATTATTATTATTATTATTATTATTATTATTATTATTATTATTATTATTATTATTATTATTATTATTATTATTATTATTATTATACGTTAATCTGTATGTGGCACGTGGGTCAGACAAATAAACAACAAATTCCGACACCTGCTCTAAGTTTTCTATCGCGTGACACGGCTGCTGCACAACAATATAAAGTCTGTTGTCATTTTTGCCCGTCAGCGATTTATTCGTATACATATTATAATATTAAAATAAGATTATAAACGGCGAGCAGTTTATAATATTGTTATATTATGAATTATGATGGTAATAGGATTTTATATAACTTTCGCATTTATACACTATATAATAATTGCTGTTATTATACGATCCAAACGAGTTAATGCTTAACAATAATAGAATAATCGTTTTTCGTTACAAATAGAAGATAATGAATTCAAAACAATTTAACAATATATTTTAATAATAATATGTTTGATATTATTCCGCGGTAATTTTCCATTTTGATCAGCCACTCACCAATATATATATATTATATTAATACACGTTTTATTAATTTATTTCAGTAGAAATCTTTTTAATATCACATATTACCTAATAATATAGTAGTCATTGTAGTAGGTACTTGCTATGATAAAATTTAAATTACCTATTTTGTTAGTCATAAGTAGGGCGCGGATTTAAATGCAAAATTCATTTTTTACTGAATGTCTTAAAATATTGCTCTCCAAGCACAAAATTCATTTCATGCCACAAACAATTGAAACAATTGAAACTTTTATTTTGCATATTTTTGCATTTATTGACGTATTTAAATTTTTAAAGCATATACTGGCTTTTTTATGACATTTTTATATTTATAAGGCATTTTTTGTATATTTAATAAAATTTTTTTAAATTTAATAAAAATTTCACTAAATTTATCAACTACACCACTACCAAAAAAAAAAAAAAAAAAAAATATATATATAAATTATTTTTGTCATTGCATTTTTATTACGTAGTATACGTATAAATTTTTCATTAGCTATAGAATATTCTAATTCATTTGATGAACTACATTTATGATGGGGTAATCACAATTTATTTTTGTAGTCTTTTTTGAATACGGCATTGTATTATATTGTGATATCGATAATGAATAGTGTTATCGAAACGTGGTAATAACGAAGATCACAAAGTCAACTATATTATTAATTAAAGAAATAAAAAATAATAATAAAATCTATATAATATTTTTGTAAATCATTGTAAATTATTCACTATTAATATCTCTTTTTTATAATTATAATTATTTATGTAAAAATAAAAGCATTAAAGATAAATTTTTTAAATTTTTTAACATTTTTAGGGCATTAAATGATATTTTTTGTAGTCATTTTATTTATTTTTGGAGCATTTAAATCCGCGCCCTAATCATAAGTCATAACTCAAAACAATACCTTCTGAATTGTACATTTTTTTCGTTAAAGTTATACTAATTAGTAATAATATTTGATTTTCTTAATTTAATTAATTTAACTTATTTCTAATCTTGTGTAGATTGATATATATTATATATTTATATCATTAGCATTACTTATCAAATAAGATATTATATGTAATTTTTAACGCTAAAATCATCGTATATGTACTATTTTTTTTTATTTTTTTTATTTTTTTTTTTCTAGGTATATACGTATAATATTAAATAGTTCAATTAGAAAAAATTATTTACCAGTGAAAATTTGTTTCGTGGAACTTACAAAAACGATCGGAATTTCTACGTTGAAGTACGCTCAGTTGTCACAAATGATAATAATTATATTATCATTTCTGACGTCGTCGCACGTGTTAAGCTATATAGTCATATTTTTATTTTTATATAATACGAGTAAGTATATATATATAATAATAATTATTATTATACAGTATATTGTGTTTGTTTGCCCACAGCACAATGCGGTTGTTATAACACACACACACACATAATAATAATATATAAAAATAATAAAAATATGATATATCAGTCGAGGGTTGAATATTGTACGCAGTGTTTAGCTATGCGTCTCGCGTGTGCCGAACGGAAACGGGTGTTGACGACAAAAGGAAGATGCGTATCACGTGCTACTGCCACCGCCACTATATAATAATAATATAATATATTATAATATCTACAAATACATATTATATATATATATATGTTTATTGTGTAACATTATTACATTGTATGTACGTATATAGTACGTAGGTAGGTAATCGAAATTATTTCATTTATTTAAACACTCGAATTAATAATAATTAAATTAAAGTTTAAAAAAAAATTCTCTTTTAATACGTCGTTTTTAGTATTCCGTAAAGTACATTAACGATCATAATATTCAATAATATATCATTGTTTTATAAGTTATTGACGAGATAGTCGGTGAGAAACCGTCCTCCAATTCCAATATTCGTGTAACGACCGTCGCGTACAGCACGATTCGGGATACCGGATATCCGCGGTTTGGACCGACGGAAGTTATATATACGCGTGCACGATCCATCCGAGTACACTATAGCATACCTATTATATTTTTATACAATGCAGTATATACTGGTATATAGTCATTATATTGATATGCTTTGACGAAGAACATTTGAGAAGGAACTCGAGGGGGAGATTTGAATAACGAAAATACGAGATTCGTTCAATCTAATATTGTATAATACATATTACGTAGGTATATAGAAGTATATCGAGGTGATATTCGATTTTTGATTTTACGAAACAATAGAAAATTTAGAAAATGGTAATACACAACATTTTTATTTTTGAAATTAAATGAACTTGCTTTACATATTATATAGCCCTTGCTTAACATCATATTTGTTTCCAGATGACGAAAACAGCTAGAATACAATACAGATCGTAATAAAAGTTTAACACTTTAGAATTGAAACACATTCTAAAATTATAATATAATATTAAGTTCAACTAAATCTACAATGACTAAAAAAGAACGTATTAGCCAGACGTCTTTCAGGCAAAACTTGATTGAACTAAACAAAAACTTGCGTACATAGTGTAAATGTAACGATGAAGTGAATCAAATATTAATTTACTCCTCGTTATACTGATTTTAGGAAAAAATAATATTTAAATGAAAAAGTAATTTTTGAAGAATATTTAATAATTATAATTTTATAAATTTATAACATATGTTAATATATATAATATATAATGTTATAGAGTTATTCTTATAAAATAATCTATAATAATAACACATCTACAGTTATATGTTATTAATTGATAACTGAAAAAATCTTGATTACAATTTATTTTAAAAATATACCGAGGGTAGGTGTAACACTATAATAAAAAGTTAAAAACTTTCAATTGTTTTTTAATTTTAATTTAGCGACACAATCATTCATGAAAATATTATAATATTAATGCATATATATAATATTATATGTATACGCGTGAGTTCACTGAGTTCTAAATAATTTTGTTCCAAACAATACTGCACGCAGACGACATATTTATGTATATATTTTCTAATTAAATCACGGGACCGTGTGAATAAATTTTAAACATATATACATTTATGTGGGATGCATAAATTAATATGCATAATATATTATTATAATAATAATATAATGATATAGCGTAACAGAGAGTTGTAACGCGAAGAATATTGACCGACCGTTTAATATGAGTATTTTTTTTTTTTTTTTTTGACCATATAACCCTGTATTTAACAAAAAATTAAACAAAAATTCGTTTATTGCGTGTCATATAACTTTTAATACTATAATATTATATAATATACGACTACTAACTTTTAATATAATAAATTAGTAGGTAGGTATATATATTATGTTTTATGGTCCTATTTGCTATTTGTATTCGCAATTTAAAAATTTCATAATATAAATGTTATATTATACAATAAATATACGTACAATAAATTACCTACCATGTTGATCGAAAATCTATACGAAATACTATAACTTTTGGATTTAAAACTACGTGTTTCGTCTTGTACATAGTAATAATAATAATAATAATAATAGTATTGTGATACCGTGCACGATATGTGGTAAGAAGAGAACTGCTGTAAAGAGGGTCGTGAGCGTTTCCTGTTCGGTTATATAATATTATACGTATTATAATGCACGCGTCGTGTACGCACCAGGTATATATTATATTATAATATTATGCGCAATTGGTGCCGCACAAAGCCCTTTCGTTCATTTCATTTCCCTTCATCGGGGTATATTTATAATAATAATAATAATAATAATAATAATAATAATAATAATAATAATAATAATAATAATAATAATCGTATTACTTATCGCGTTGCTTGTTTTGTCGATTTTACGCACTTTTCTTACGAATTCCTTTATAATAAAATAATAATACGAATATACGCCTCTACAGGATGTCGTACCACCCTTCACGAACGGGTTAATATGATTTTTTAGCGCTTTTTTAATTTCACCGGAAGTATATTTTTATAAGAGCAGTCGTACGTATAAAATGAGTTTTATTTTTCACACTGAATTAATACGTCGAACGAACGTCATGATGACAATATAATATTCTAATAACATGAAAAGTCCTCGTTTAAGACTATACACGCGTTATATAATATTATTTATAATAATTATTTTACCGACTACCATATATTATAAAAACGTATTCTTCTCCGTTCCGAAATTTAAAATTGAAAAGCAATGTTTTGTATAATACCGGTAAGGCAAACATGGTAACAATGCTGCATGCTGCATTCAACATGTAGAACAATATTTTATTATCATCGATCTGACTCTAACAAGTCTAACATAACGCATAAAATACATGTTTATTCAATATATAGTACATTATATGCATCATACGATATTTCATTTGAAGCCAAATTTCATTCGTGATTTACATTTTGAAAACTCACTAACATTAATAACATATAACTTCGTTTATTTTTTGGCCGCACGTAACAATATGTCCATAATAATTGTGTCACATCCACACATCTACAGTAACTGTAATATATTGATTTATAATCATAATTTTAGTGGATTTATAAGTGTTATACCTAGTACCTACCTTTATAAGTAACCTATAAAGTTATAAAATAATATGATTATCTGCTGCAGTATTATTTTTATTATATTATCATATCTATCCTACTACCTATAATCATTTGATTTCGTTTAATTACTATATAATGATTGTCGTTTTAATAAATTATATAACTATATAACGTCCTATTAATTCTACAGATTAATATATTATGCAAAACATCCGTGAACTTATAATATTACTTTTTTGACTTTAAACGAATTCTCAAAATCCCGTTTTTAGTTTTAAACGCGTCATTTTTAACTCTTAAGCACACGGTTAAAGAAAAACAAATCAAAACCGGAACCGTAAAATATTGACTTTTTAAAAATCCATATCAGTTCAAAGCAGTATATTGTATATTTATAGGTAATTATTAGAACTCTTATACTACGTGTATTTGTAATTTGTACTATTATAATATTATACTGAACTACTGAAAACTGAATAACGGAAAATGGTATATAAAAATAACCGCAACAAAATATTATTATAATATTCTATATATACCTACATTACTCGTAATAATATACGTTATATATTTATATGGTTCATATATAATATAATATAACCGAACACGTTACGACCGTACATGCAATTATTATTATTATTATTATTATTATTATTATTATTATTATTATTATTATTATTATTATTATTATCATAATGATATTTTCGTTTTGTTTAGAGAGACAACGAGTTTATAGTTTTTAATAAAAATAAAAAAAAAAACTCTGGGTAATGCCGTCCGTGTACCGTTGCAGCGTGTCGTGGTGGAAATAAACGTCGCGAGATCCACCACGGTGTGACGGAGGGCACGCGTCTTCTTTGCCGTCGTCCTGTGCTCGTTTTAATATTATTATACGTAACAACAATAATAAAATAAGACCGTAACACACACACACACACACACACACACACACACACACACACACACACAAATGCGTAATATAACACGCGATAATAATTTATAAAATATATTATTATTATTAAATTCTATATAATAATATATCGTGTATAAAAATATAATATTATATACTCTCGCGGTAGATGCGTTTTTTAATCATCGTTTTCCGGCTGCCCGCGTACCTATACTGTATAAGCATATTTATAATATATAATAAAATATTATTATTTTCATTTTCAAATCGTCACACACCGACGTTAGACTTGACGTACCGATGCGTATACGCGTTTATTTACGAACGGTTTAACGAAACGAAAACGCATTAAAATAATAATAATAATAATATTCTAATCATATACTCATATATGTATTATTATTTTACTCTATATAATATGGATTTACTTTACGTATTTATATTATATAATAAAAAAGACTGATGGGATGACACAGTTTACAAAAAAAAAAAAAAAAAAAAAAAAAAAAAAACATTTTTAAAAAATATACAGAACAAACGAAACGTAATAAACTTATTACATATTAGAGAGAAAAAAGATAAAAAGAAGAGATTTTTATATAATAACGACCCCTATTATGAATAGTTTTCAATTCAAATGTCGTGACATATTATATAATATTATATGTATATATATCGTTACGTATATAGACAAGATAGTTAAAAAGATAGTTATCGTGCATTGTATATACGGTTTAAATATTATAATAGTTTTAAATTGTTATCATTAATATTATTTATAATATTATGCATATTGTATACATTTATTAAAAGAAATAAATCTTATTTATTTCTTTTTTTAAATAAATATATTACATTTCTAAAGCACTCCTCCACGTAGTTATTATATACTACATTAAAGAAATTCTAATAATATTATCTATATGAACTCAGTTTCTTTTCCATCAACGGCATATTATAATATATTATTCTTTAATTTCAATAAAGATTATATTATGTTAAATTTTTTACCTACCTACTATTATAATGTTAGAAATTTGTACTTGTAATGTAATAACATTAATATAATCGAAAATTTTCCAATTAAAGAATAATATTTTCCAGGAATTTCGTAATAAAAATAAAAATAATTATAATTTCTTTTAATTATTTTTTATTATTATGCTTTTCTAGTAATTGTAATTTTTAACAATATTTATATTTTTTTTTATTCATGTTTTCATTCGCATTATACGGCGCCACTTAATTGAATGTTTACACATCACAACCACCGATCTTATCGTATCCAACCGTCAGGTGTTTTTTGAGTTTTTTACGTGTTTCCTGCAGGCTTGTTTTAGTTTTTTCATTATCCTATAACAGTCATAAGGCAAGTTTAACAGTTTAAGTATTCTTTAATGTTTACTTCAAAATCGGACAGAGTGTTATTCAAAATTCAACTATAGTTAACTTACTGATAAGACCTTTACCTAATAATTTTTATACAATTTTGGTAAATAATAAACATTATTATTTTTAGTATAATATTTATTATAGGTATATTAATAATATTAAAAAGTAAATTGTTTTACTAAATTTCCGCAATTAATTTATGTTTTATTTTATCTTATATGAATTTAGTTATTATTAAATATTCAAATTCGAATAAAAAAATTAATTTTATATTTATTATTAATGCTTGAATTAAGGATCATTTTAATTTTTAATTAATAAAAATGTATAAAAAATTATTTTCTATAAAATACATCAAACAAAAATATTATACACAAGTTTATAAATATTAAATCTATATCATTAAAATGTAATATATAAAATATTAATGAGATTAATTATTATGTTTTTTAATAGCCCATTGGTAAACATTAATAATTATACTATATTTAAAATATATATTATTTAATAATGACAATAAATAAATTAAAATAAGCAATTATTATTTTGCATGTATTTCATCGAGTATTTCTCATACTTCTAAGTATATATAATACGTACCTACTCGTATATTTAATAATAAAATAAATGTTTGTTTTTGAATGTGAAAAAATCGAATTGTGCAAACACTTATAAACTTAGATAAACAACAGGTTATATATTTTTTGAAGATTATTATTTTATCCTTCTAAAAGACAATGTTTATAGTATATATGTTTACCTTAACCTATATTATATGAATAGTTTTACCTATAGGTAGGTACCTATATTAATAAAATAACATTTATATAGTTTAAAAAGTATACCTAGATATTATATAGCGCAATATTCTTGTGCTCGTACGCATATAAATCATTGATGTGATAGTTACAGAAGAATCATTGTGCATATATACCTACCTACATAATGACAATATTAGTTTAGGTAAAACTCGAGTTGAATACGAAATAAACAGAAATTAACGTCGTTAGATATCATATTATTTATGATTTATACAAATACATTATTACCGAGAATTACTGTTCAAAAAATGACAAATTTTGCATTTTGAACATGACGTATACCTACCTAATGTTAATGGAGCCGCAAATCATAATACATATTATACTATTATATTATATTTTATATGTATAAATGCATGATGATATTATAATACTGACAGATTATTTATTACTAATAACTGCAGTATATTTTTGTAAATATAGTTGTACTGAATAGGACAAACAAATTGAATTTAACTGAATAATATTTTCAATTACACATAATATTATATTATATATTAGGTATATGTGTGGTAGATATATGTGCAATATTAGTTATGATGTGATAAGTGATATATTTTTTAGTTTGGTACTCTCATATATACAATTTAAAAAAAGTATAACCTATAGAAAACAATTATTATAGTCAATATTTATAATTTTTATGGTTTGTATACATACTAGTTGGTAATAAATTGAATATTGAATTACATATTTTGTAGATCAAAAATCACAGAGTTTAAGAGTGTCGAAAAAAATTATAAAAAAATCTTATTAAGTATATACTCATTCAATAATAATATACATTTTATTGTGTTTTACTGTTTTATAATAAATCGCGCATTTTTGATTTTGTTGCCATATTATAATACCTAATTGTTTCACTGTATATATTTTTTAGGATCTGTCTGATACAAAAACTAATCATTTCTTTCGTACATGACTTACATATTTAATCGGAAAATTTGTTCCTCTAAGTAGAATTTTTGAGCTGTATATAATACTAATATAATAATAATATGATATTTAATCAGAAGAATGTGCGCACATCGACCGGAACCGATCACGTGTGCGAAACAAACCTCGTGCGACGATGACGGGTAAGTATAATAGGAGTATATATGTCATAAAAAATACATTTAAAAACAACCTACCTATTAAAATGGACACTTAAATAATATAGGTATTATAAAAATGTTCTGAAAACACGTTTGGGTATACTCGTACGTACCTACTACCTACCTATTATATTTTATATATTGCTCTATTATTATTCGAAATATCTTTGTCTCATTATATATAGAATATACCGCATACAAATACATTTTTTAATATATTATTATATTATATTTAATATAAATTTATTTATAAAACTTGGAGGAATTTTAAATTTCTAAAATAATATTTGTGTTGGAGTTAAATCACCCCAATATCACGTCTGTACCATGTACGCGTTTAATATAATACTCGTATTATAAAATGTTACCTACGTGTGAATTTTTGGTTAGAATAAGGGTTTTCAAACGGACGATCCGAAATTCCTAAAGAACGTTTGTCGCTTTTTTTTCCATCACACCATACGTATATGCACCTATTACTTATATTATAGGTATATGAGAGGATCGTTCGTTGTGTGGACCAACATAATACATAATATAATATACCTACTCGTTCGTCATCGTATTAACGGCGTCGTACAGGTATATATAAGTGTATTATATTATTTAACATCTCTTATATTATAACACTTTTTGTACGTGATCGTGTATAATATTATCAGTTATCACCTAGACGGTAAATATATGAAATGACGAACGGACGCGATAATATAATATATTAATATATAATAATAATAATAATAATAATAATAATAATAATAATAATAATAATAATAATAATAATAATAATAAATAATATTTTTAAATATTATTATGATTATTATTATTATAATGAAAGGGCGGACACCTGTCCCCGCGCGACCTTTCTCGTCGTCGTCATATATTATTATTTTATTTATTTATATTTATACGACTTTTAATATTTATTTATTTTCTACTCGGAATCGTAAAAACATCAAATAACGCGTAGGCGGCCAAACGATAATAATACGTACCTATATATTATATATATATATATTATTACGTGATTCGTATTATAATAATAATAATATATTACAATATTATATTATTATAGTTGACGACAATAAAATGGTCGCGAGCGCGAACGTGCCCGGTCCCGGATTCCGCGGATTAGCCGTTACATTCGATTTCGATTTCTATTATAATAATGACAATGTATATACAGGTATACGTATACGAGCATATCTATATATATATATATATGATAATAATAAATAATAATTTATTTACAACCCATATGCGCGCACTCGCGGCATCAGAAAAATAGCCATCATAAAGGTGTAATCGTAATGGAAAACTCGCGGGTGGCGATGGAAAAAATCTCACGGAGCCCCAGAGTCTGCACGTTCACGACGACTTCAAAGGGTCGCGCGTACTCGTATGAAACTGAGAGTGATATACAGTCGAGAATGGCGTCCGACCAACAGAATATTGTCATGATAAATAGGTAGGTCGTATATACGTATAATACCTTTTTAAATGCACATACATATCATATTTGTATAAATGTATACATGTACTCGTATATGTAAAATATTAAATATATATATATATTATACAGAGTGTCCAAGATCTATTTATTCATTGTAATACGAGTATCTAAACGAAAAATTAAGATTTTTGAATGCTGTTTTTTAAAAAAAAATTATTATATAAGTGGGTACCTAACATCTCGTAATAAAATAAAATATAATAGATAATTATATACTATACTCGTATTTATATGATAATTTTGATTGTTTGCCCTCCTAATTTTTAATGAAGTAGACGATTTTTAGGATTTTTTTTTTTTATTTATTGATGAAATGATGCTTCTGACGTCATTATTTAGTTAATAATTATATTTCGTGGATTGTAAAATTCATATACCTAATCAATATTATGATAAGTGTTATTAATTTATCATAATAGTAACTTAGAAAATTCGAGATGGATAATTAATAAAAAAATACTGATAATTAATAATTACAATGAATTAATGTTTATGTTAAAATATATTTTGCATGCCATGATAATAAAGTAGGTAAGTAATTAATTATTATAAATTATAACAATTACTACAACAAATATATATAATTTTTTCAAGAAATAAAAAAAAAATCCTAAATATCGACATCTTCATTTATTAGGAGGTAAACCATCAAAATTATCATACAAATGTATTATATAAACTGGCTATCTTAAAATATCACAAAACTTAAAATTTAAAAGTATTATTCTTTTTTTTTTTTGAAGGAAATGATTAAATTAAAAAAAGTAATATAGATAATATTATATAGTCTATTATTAATAATTTTCAAAAAATGGCATTAAAAATCTTAATTTTTCGCTGAAATATTACAATGAATAAAAATAGATCTGGGACACTCTGTTTATAATATAATATAAAATAATATATTATTACATTTTGGTGAGATACATTTTAAAATATTATAATAATATATTTTTTTCTACGACTTGACTGCAATACTTTTTTTAACACTGCCATACTTAAAGAAACCTTTTTAATTTTCAAATATTACAATAAAATTAAATGCATACTCGTGTTCCATAATATAGTTTTTTCCGTATAATATACACGCAGATAAATATATTATGACGTTTTATTCTCACACGATAACAATAGTTTAAATGTCGGACTGATAAAAAAAAGTTATAAAACTAGTATTTATAAGTATTATTATCTTTAATATAATCTTGTATAAAATATAGCACTAAAAGCAACCTGTACATCGTTTGTCAGGATCAACAGACTATCCTTGTATAAAACAGGACGTGGTCACTCTATTATAATAATAATAATGTCATATTATATGTTGAACCATAGTCATTGCATAATATTTCTAGCTATATCTCGACTAGTTGACTGTCAAAATGAAGATAAATAATAGTTTATTATTATCAAAGAAGAAATGAGATATACTTATTTATAATATGATTGTACTTATAATATATCAAACAGCCTTTGAACTCAATTACAATTATTGTAAATTACGTATGAGTTTGCCCGTTTTGAGTGGCATATTGTAGGTAAATTTTGCTGCAGTAGTTTCTGATTCTATAAAAATGTACTTTATTTCCAAATAAATGTTCTAATTTTTTTGATAAATTTCGTACCTACAGGATTTAAATTCTTAACGAATAATAAATAAATTTGTATTTTGAAATATTAGGTATAAGTATATAATTGTTATTTCAAAGTGAATTTTGTATTCGTATTGCTTACAAAAAACTTATAACATTTAATGAGTATTATATACATATTATTTTATTTAAATGTGATGTTAATCATATAAATATAGTATAATATAAATATAATATGTATAAAGTATGCATTATAATTATACAAGTAGTTATACTGTATATATATTATTATATTTTATGAAAAAAAATGAAATGGAGACCACAATATATGCATAGGAATTAATGAATTATATTTATTTTTATATCAAATATATTTTATTTTAATAATAAATTAATAAATAATTATATTATTTAAATATTAAAACATATATCAGCCGACTTTTTTAATTTTCGACATAATATTGATTACGTGCTGGGTGAATTAAATATCATAAATATTTCTAAAGATCATATTTTATTCCAAAAGATCATATTTTATTCCAAAAGAATTACAAAATAATAAATTTTGATTTTTAAAATTTCTGAATTCCTTTTTTAATTTTAAAATAAATTTTAGTAACAATAATAATCTAGTTTCTCTCATTTATTTATCAATTTGTAAATAAGTTATTAAAAGGAGTCTAAGATGTACCTACATGTATATAGTATATCACGTATCACTAAAAATATAACATTATAGATAATGATAAAATAATATAATTGATAACATGTAATTATACATATTTTATTTATTTTATACTTCTAATACAGTTTTTTTTTTTGTCAACAATTTAGTAATTTTTTACAAATTTAAATGAATAAAAAAGCAATATTATTCATTTTTTAAGTACCTATACTAACTTAAACACTTCTTATACGTGAATAAAATAATATATTAAGCAGATTGGTACGAAAAATTATTTATTCATTAATATGATGATAATATTATTTTAATCGAAAGAAAAAACGAATAATTTTTTATAGTTACAATATAGATCAATGCATATTTAATGTGCAATAAAAAAAGAACATCTTGATAATTTCTTCGTGCACCTACCACCCTAGGGGTATATATACTATATAGGATTATAGGTACTTCCGGGGTGGTATACATAGCATAAGTACGTGCCACTATATGATATATTATACCTATGTGTTGGCGTTATTCGATATTTTTATGCCCTTCGAATGGGGAGGAAAAAATATGAATGTCCTTTTAATGTGTTGTTTTTGTAAGTATTTTTTTCTTGATATTATTATCGGAAGACCCGTTACTGTATTGGTATATTTTAAACAGTGTTAAAGTAGCAACATATGTTAACAGGGCGACATCGAGTGGACGACTACGATGACGTATCGGATTACCATTCTGAACCACGTGCCACTGAAATTCGTACATACGTATTATAAGCCTAGATGATGGCCAGGTGTTAAAAAAAGGTATCTATATGCTCTTTACCAATATGACAGACAATAGGTAGGTTTTAAATACGTTTCACTAAAACCAATAATACACATATAATAATATTAATAGTACCTACTGTTATAATATAATTATTGTCAAATTATATATTATAAATAAAATACAACTATATACACATGTATAGAGTTGTATTATGTTTTTATTACTTTTATCAATATTATTTATTACTTACTAAAAGTAGTTAACAGAGGATACAAATCGTAAGAACTGCATAGTTGTACCCAAGTGTGTGGTAACACAATTTATTTAAATGGCTCAGCATTGTTAAAATATTATAGTAGGTATCTACCTATTTGCTTTTATTGATATTATTACATTTAGTTAACATCAATAGTTTTATATTTTAACTTATTATTTTCATTTATAATTTAACCAATTTAAAGAATATAAACTATAATTTTTCCTATTAAATAATCACTAAACAGCTATTTTAAAGTTACTTTTAAAATATATTATAATAACGTATATTTACAAATTATTATAGTTTAAGTTTCGTACATTATATTCAAGTATTTATAAGTATTTTGTTATCGACGAACTAGCCTGAGTTCATGAAATTCCGAATACAATCAAATAATTGTTGATCCAATTAAAATTTAAAATAAATTCAATAATTAAATATTATTTTTGCAGTGGTGCGTAAAACAGGTACCTATAATAATAATTTTACAATTTTATGCCGATGACGTGCAGATGTGGTTAAAAGTTAAATTCATTTAAATATTAGATAATACACATTATTCGTTATTTGTAATAACCAGAAATATAATTATATTCATACAATATGATGTTATGTGCATAATTATAAATTATAATTTAAAATATGGATTAATCAGTCAATAGTTATCTGTTTAGTGTAGATGAATAAACAATTCTAGGAAATTATTGCATAAATAATGTTTCAATTTAATATTATTCGTACATTTCATGGTTATAATATGCGATATTTAAATCGTAGGTATATCTAAAAAATACTGTAAACGTATAATCGCCTAATTATGGTTTCATTAATTAAAAAAAAAATAATTTAATTACCTACAATATCGTTTCTTTGAAAAAGGTTAATACGTATTGCTGAAGTTCATAAATTAAATTAAATTTACGTTCATTACTCCATTTAATATGGTTTTTAACGAAATAATAATAATTACAGTTGTATAGTGTATTTATTAAGAATCATTAGTAGGTTGTTGCAATTTGTTAAATTAATTAAATTATAATTGAATGTGAAAAATTCGAGATTAGATATAATCACTAAGTTTTTTCTCCTTATTCTGGCATTAATTCCGTACTAGATATTATATTATAATTAGTAATTAAGTACCTAATATTCTGAAACCGCACATAATATTATTATAATAATTTTCCACGACACGAAATTTTGACAAAAATTAAATTTTATACATTATATCGTTATCTCTATAATATTATGTAATTCAATTTTTTCAATTACAACTATATGTATAGGATCCGCGAAGAAAACTATACTGTATACATCGTTTATTGTCAGAAACATTTCAGAATGGAATAGTTCCAAGGACGTAGAAGTGAAAAAACACACTGTATATTATATAGGCAATAATAATATATACTAAGTAATTTATTTTATTGTGTTGTGCTTGCGCTGTAATTATAAAAAATAAATAAAAAATTATTATATTGTATTTTGATGTAATAGGTACGTATAATAATATATTATACGATAATGCGAAGGTATATAAAATCAATATGGAACAAATATTATATTTTCCCGCAAAAACACCGTCTGCGGAGGGTTTGGCCCTTTGAAATTTTACGATTTACGACATCTGCTGACCGCCCCCGACCTAGATATCACGAGATACATGTATATTATGTGTGTACAAACGTATATATATAGACAGATGCAGATGGTAGTTGGTGAGAGGGGCGGAGAAAAAAAATCAACATTTTCGTATACAATAGCAATAATATAGCAATAATAATACGTCGTATACACATATATGCGTATTATACATATACTATATATTATTATATAATTTGGAACGACGTGATTTTATAATATAAAGGTAGACAAAAATAACGAACGCTGCGAATATTTTTGATGTCAGATTGTCAGGTATAATACCTTGTTAATATAAACTATAAAGTAATTAAATAATTATAAGTTGTATATAATAATATGTTAAAATAAATCGCATATGTAATTAATGAATAATATTATAATACCTCAGAGTCTGAATGTCGAATCGACATTTTAATTGATATTAAAATTCACATTTCTTATTAAGTTACGGAAAAATTAACGAGCAATTTTATAACGCGACGAGTTTATCAATAATTAGATATAAAGTTATATTTTTAACGAAAACACTATAAGTTTTAGTTAACAAACATTAATTAAAGGTACCTATAGCTATTATTATCAAGTAAATGAAATCTTCGACTGAGTGGAAAATTGAACGCGTTCGCTTTTTACATTTAAAAAAATATTTTTTTATTTGTCATTTTCTTATCGTATTATACGCGATAGGTAAATAGGTATACATGTTTTTTTGACAATTTCAAAATTAATTGAAATTTTTATGAAATACTGTATTTTAATGTAAACATTTTTAAAACGGCAATTATAGATATTATACAAACATTTTAATAAGTAGATTATAATTATATACGTATTGTGAATATTGATTATGAAATGTTAAAGTTCGTCTTGAATATTCAATCTAATACAATTAATGAATTAATCGAATTATATTATAATATTATCAAATACAATTTTAGGTATCTACATATTAAACCAGAAACATACAGGTATGCTATTCGTGAAAATTGGAGCATTATTTCGAGCCATAAAAACGTGTCTTCATGCAGACATTATTATATAACATAAAAAAAAGACTAAATTCATCATTGTAAAATCAATATATTTATCGCTTCGCTTAAAATAAAAAATAAATAGATATTTATAAATATATATATATATATATATAAATAAATGGATAATTTTGTTCAAATAAAAATTCAAGTTAAAAATAAGATTTTATTATTTCTCATCCACACCGTCAATATATTATTTATATGTTATATACGTATAATAATATATTATACTCGTAGCTTACCAACCGAAAACCACCTACCGGGTGCATGGGAACTCCGCATCGGAAATGCCGGTGGGCCGTGTATAATTATTTTAACTAGAGGAAGAAATGAATTATTTTTCAGAACAGTATTCAAAGAGAAGGCGATTTTTTTCTTTACTTTTCACCGCGCGCGACGGTGCCAATGAAACCGACGCGTTTTTATTTTCCGGTGTCAACTATGACAAATCGTATGGACGATTATTATTATCATTATTATTATTATTATTGTTGTTGTTATTAACCAAAATCTAAGTTCTTTGACTTCATCAATTACATTCCGCCCGAAACAATAAATTATACGAGCAAAACAGCAGCGAATCAGAATAATGTTTTGGTCGTCCATCATAAGATTAATGTAATGTAATATACCGTGATGTTACGATCCCCGATTTTTTAAGTCGCAGACAAAATCCGATTCGGGTCTAAATTATATAATATATATTATGTTTTTTTCTGAACCCTTATACCAAATTATTTAAATTTAAAGACAACATTGTGAAACATACAATTTAACCGTTTAGATTGATTAGAAAAAAAACTCCATTATTATGTGCTACTCATATACATTTTATACGAGTACAAATAACGTAACTGTTAATTATTAATTTTTGGAAATTCGTAATTTATTGCAATTAATACCCCCCCCCCCCCAACGATTTAATAATTTCCGACGCGCAAGTTATCATAATGAAAATTAGTTTTGAAATTTAATTTTTTTTCGTTTATTTATTTAAATGCTGCTCTTATTTTTATATATTACTACGATTACATCGAAGTCGTTAATTTCATATATTTAATATTATTTTATATGAACAAAAGTGGATTCACGCCGTGCGCAGTTTTAGTGTCATTTGGAATGATTCTGACTGGACATGTTATCACCAGTATCCGGAATGAAAATGTAATCGTTTATAATTTTACGGACTTAATCCATATGTCCGAGAATTATATTTATTAATTTTAGTTAATTCGCAAGAACGACGGTTTGTTATTGATATTTTATATAATAAAGTTCGACTCGTATGTGTGGTTGTATGCGACGAAACTTGTCCGAATTTTAAAAAGGAAAAAGACTGAAAGTGATTTGAAAATATATAATATTAAAATATATTTTTTATGCGAAAATGAACATTTATAATTTTAAAAATTTTATATAAACAAATCAATAATAATTAATACACGCATTAAAATACATAATATCAATTGAAAGAATATTATAATGTTTTTCATCTTTGTAATGAAACGCCAAATACGTTTAAAAATAACATAAATTTTTATTATCATATAATGAATTCATTTTTCCATTTTACTTTGTTTTCATTTTTAAACTATATATATATATATATATATAAAATAAAATAGAAGTTAATATATCGTGACTTTACGAATTGTTTCGAATTATTGTACTTAACAATCTAAATTAGAAATCTAAATAAATTATGAACAATGACAGGCACGATGTTTTACATTCAAATATATATATACATGTCATTAAGACAGTAAATTATTTAATAATTATACAAAAAATATAAAATAATTATTTTTTTTTTGTAATTTAAATTGAAGTATAATTTTAATTCGTATTACAATAATAAAAATAAGGTTACGCGAATGACCCTATTAAAAAGTTATTACTCTCGAAAAATATATACGAGTACATTTCAGCTTTCAACATTAACTATATAGCTCTCGGTGAAAATGTGAGATATGAAACATCGATAAGTATAATCGTAAAAAAAAGGTAAAAACAACACTTTAAAATAATTATCATTACATACTCGTAAATAAATGTATTGCGATTTATGAACAAAAATGATTGCAATGTGAAATAAATTTCATTTTTTTAATATAAATTATTAATTTATTTTATTAAAAAAAAAAAAAAAAAAAAAAAAATAGAATCAAAATGCATATGGGTGTAGTAAAATTGATTGTTTAAGAAGAAATTTTTAGTAAATTAATCACAATTAATATTTTTTTAATTATTATTTTTATTATAAATACATTATAATGTAATATATGTATTTATATTTGATTGTGTCTTGTGAATAAATTTATATTATATTAATTTAAAATACGTTCTCACAATAAATATATTTAAAAACAAAAGAATAAAAATAATAAAAATAATTTACTTGTATTGTAAACAATAATTACGAATGTTGGTTTCTTTCTTTATTTTTTTCAAAGTTCTGATGTTATAATGAATTTTTATTTATTGAACCTTTAATTATATATTTTTCAAACGTTAATAATTTCTACCTATTGTCATACATAAAATGATCATAATATTATTATTAAGCTCGTAAAAAACTTTATTTATTCAAGGACGTTAATAAACGATAAATATAAAAATGTAAAACCAGAATAAGAGTATAATATATATTTTTTTTTTTTTTTTTTATAGGTTATTGGTAACAACCAACGTTCAATATTATTATATGTTTGTAAATTAGGTGTATTATACATTATTTTATCCTGACCTCGTATATATTATTTTCAATTTTTTATTTCCAGCTAAGATTTTTAATTTAAACGTTGACGGTAGGTATATAATTAACGTTATTAATATATAATTTTGTTGTGGTATGTAGTATAATATATACCTAAACCTCGGTTATATCGAGAAAATATTAATGCCTTAACGGTGTTCATCCGGTGCATCGCATTCCTGTAACGAATAACGAGAAACAAACAATTTTTATATTCGTTCCCAAACACTTTATACGTCATATACTTGCCTGCCGCGTGTATATACATTGTACATATAACTTCCAATTAATATTAATTTATTTCGTATTATATATTATCTAATTAAAAATTATTATTTTTTTCCCTATTATATTATAATATATTTGAATACTAGTCAGTATAAATAAATTATTATTTCGTTCAACGTCATAATTTCACTATAGGTGGAAAATAATTCTGTTATTATAAATATATTATATTATTATAGCTTAATAATTATTCTTCGTAAGAGACAATTAAAAATTTATGTGTTCGTGTTATAATTAATAATATGTAAACCACGAAACATCATTTTTACGATTAGTGAAAAAACTTTCTTTAAAATACAACTTAAAATCGAATTCATGTAATATTACGCCTTTTAAAAATGATATTTGAAAACACGAAAATAAAAAAAAAAAAAATCGAAATAATACGTTCTTTATCAATTCGACCGAGATAAATAAAAATTTTTCTCATTCATCAAAAGGATATTAATTTTAAATTCATATAATAATTTATGTGTTTCGTTTAAAAAAATTCTTAACCTTGTATGGTATTATATTTAAATGGTATTTAAAATGATACCATCGTTCACTAATGAAACTCACGAAAATAAGACGCGTCTATGTTTTTAGCACGCGTATAACGGTCTAATAATTTTGATTTTCATTTCTGTAGTTGACTATCGTATTTACCGTAATGGAACGTCCAACGGTTAGCGCTAAGAACTTTATTGGAACAGAGGAAAGTTTTAATATATTTTATAAAATTACGTTGCGAATATTATATTAATATTACCATACAGTCCACTCAACCTTTTATGCGTATAATATTTACAACCTAATTTAATATTTTCAGATTTAACCTATAAACTTTTTTCAATCGTGATCAGAAATGAATTAATCAAATTATTTATTTTCTGACAAGTCAGACACGTTATTGTCGGGATGACGGTTTATACCACGTTCAACGAATTGAAATGCCTCGTGGGAAAAACGAAGCTTTTTAATTATTAATAATACCTAATATGTTATGTATACTTGTATATAAGTACGTTTAGTATATCGTATTTTTATCCAGATTTTAATCGTACAAATACGCGTTAACCGGATATTTTTATATTTTCGGCAAAACGTTGCGATGATATGACGATAATAACAATTACTGGTACAAAATAATATAACGCGTACCTAACTATTTGTTGTGAAAATAAATTGAAAATTGATACAAGTCGTGGACGGCGGGGTCAACGAAATTACGCGTGCGCGTCGACTATACAACACGAACGCACGCATCTATATTATTATTGTTATTATTATTATTTTATAAGGCCACACCTGGCCCGGGCCCACGGCTTCTGATCACCAACCGTGGCGGTGGCGGTGGCGGCTGTAAGACAAAGGTGAAGTGGCGCTGAGCGACGGTGGCTACGACGGCCAGACGGACGGCTGCGAGCGGCGGCAGACCGAAAACTGACGTATTGCCACCGTCACAATGCGTCGAAGCACATTCGTTAATGAGTGCGTGCGTGCGTACACCGGTGGTGCTTCTTGGCCGGTGCGCGGTCGCGAATAGGGACGCGCGGTCGTCTGCGGTAATAATTATTATTATACAACGCACCTGTCATCTTCGTAAGAAACCGTTTGGACGAGAAACCGCAACGCGCGGTCCACGACAGTCATTATTATGTTGTTATACCTACGTTGATTTTATAATATTATTTTAAACGTATATAATAATATTATTATTATGCACTAGGATCATCTTGTATCGACGATAGAAGATTTTTATTTGGTTTTGGATTATAACGTTTACCAAATTTAATCTAATTTAAGAAAATATAATATACTTAAATAAATATCTAGTGCAATTCAATAATAAATAACGTCTTCTTACTTATAATATTAAAATATGTCAAATAAAATTTCAAAAATATACCTACACCTATAATAAGCCTTAATGTTTAATCAATCGTCTATTATTGATCACGGTTACCGTTAGTAACGACGTAAAATAAAGAATAATATACTCGTAATTCGCATGTAGAAAATTAAAAAAAAGGTATCAAAAATTGTAAATGCTACTGTAATTTGTCAGTATTGATGTAACTCGAATAACGCGTGCAGTAGCCACGATAACAATATTATCTATTCGTATTATAAGACTCTATAAGATAACGTTAGAAATCTAAAAAATATATTTTAACAAAACTTGTTGATGAACGTTTATTACAAGTTCTTCTTTATTTCATAAATATCGGTTACGTAATAATTATGATTATTAATATTATAGTAATTTGTGGAAGAAAAACCTGGACTGCAAATTAAAATATAATATCATATAAATAAAAGTACCTATATATTATACAAATACAATTTAAATGTGTAGAATAGCGAATGAAATAATATTTCCTTCGTATACTCGTACACTTATTATAGGTATGTAGTATGTTTGTGCGTCAGAAAAAAGAAATAATTTAAATAATATTATGAATCGATGTTCACATAGCTACTATATATATATGTGGTATAATTTTGGAACCGTTACATTAATTTTTCTCCAAAATATAGGACTTTGAATATTTCATAAAATTCACGTTTTTACGTATATAATGTGTGATAAAATTGTCAATTTTGGGTATTTTGGTCGGAAAATTTTACTGAAGTATACTTACATATTACTTAACATCATACTAAAATATTAGAAAAATCCCAAGTCACAATTTTTTTTTATTGCCGTTTTAAGTTGATATTTTTAGGAAAACGAAAATCTTAGAATCAATACGTATAAATAAATATTCTGAAAACACTTTCACTACCCGAAATAACGCCGAAATACCTGTTCTGTACGGTATGGCAGGTACAAAAATAGGATTTAAAAAATTTGGTTTAAGGTCAAAAAATGCATACCGAATTGATAGAAAAAAAAATAAAAATACATAAAGAGCAAAAAAAATGTTGATGTGGAAGACGAGTCTTATTGTACCATTATGTTTTTGTTGAATTCCAAAATTATTATTATTAGGTATGTTATTTGTACACGTCCATATCTTACAGGTATATTATAATAATATGAAATGTCACAATTTTCTTTTACCTGAGTAAGTGTTTAGGCGTTATGTTTATTATCATAATCCTGCAGCTATACGATTCAATAATGGATTCCTCATTGCCTTATATCCGCAAATAAACACCATATGTGTATACCATATTATATACGGTTTACCTTTACAGGTATTTATTGTACATTAATATATTATTATTACAATAATATAATGCGGTTGTTATAATAATACGTTCTAAGTACGGTTTTTATTCATTTCATTTTTTATACTCTCCGATCACGCCGCCGTTCCCGTGTCCTATTATCCGTTTCTGTTTTGTAAAATGCTAACCGTCTGTGACTCATTGGTCAACAATTGTACCGATTCCACGTTATCGATACGAGGGATGTTTTTCATTCCTTTCCGACTTCCGTGTTCGGATAACGCGCTATATCGTCGTGTGTTATCGTGTTCAAACTCGGATAAAATTGTATTATTTATAATAAAAGAATCGCATACCCTGTGCATTATATTATAAAAATTTAGAAACGTGCCTTGTTGTTGTTACCTTACTTTTTATACCTAATGTATTATAATATATATACTATATATTATTCCTATTAATAGTGTACGTGTATATGTGTAACGTATCGTATTTAGTACTTACTTACAGACTTACAGTTATATTATATAACTCTTAATTATTTAATTGTGAAATATTTTCTAAACATCATACGATCAATATACACCAGTGACGAAATGTCCGGTTTCATTATAATCTAGTTCTTTTTTAGATTCTGAGCGAAGCGAAGAATGTATTGGTTTTACAATGATGTGTGATTTTTTTTTGTTTTTTTTTTTTTTTTTTTTTTTATGTCTGTGTACAAAAATACTACCCGAAATAATGCTCCGATTTTCACGAATAGGGTATGTTTCCGGTAGCAAAGTGGACGTAGTTAGTACTTTACTTAGGTCATTTTTTGAATTTCTCAAAATTGACGCTATGCGGTAGAAAAAACGGCGAAAAAATGACGAAAAAACTGCATTTTTCGCGAAAAATGAAATTTCGACGAATTCGATTTCTATATTTCACGATAACTCA
>JAIUCT010000018.1:5222371-5294664 GCA_021307375.1 Tetraneura akinire | reverse complement strand
TATATTTTTCAGAACATACAAATAATTTGCTTTACCACTTTAAATCTTAATATTACTGATGGTTTAATTTTATAATTTTCACTTACTTTTAGACAAATATATGGGAAAATTTTTCTCATTTTCTTCATCTGTATACAAAAATGTATTTAAATAATTGTTCGTGTTTTACGAGAAACGAAATTACATTTAGGATATTATTTATAATTTTACTATTAAATGTTACGTACTGATAAAACCAATTAAACTTAAATAGTCTGTAAATATTTATATTATTTATGAAAAATAATTAATAATATGTATTGAAATAAAATACATAATAATTAATTAAAGAAAATTACATGTATCATGTATAGAAGTATAATTAATGTTACATTTTACTTAGGCATGAAAAATGTATATATTTTAGTCTTACTTCTAACACCTGTAAATTTTTTAAAAATAATGTTATATTCATATACGAGTATGTAAGTAATATATTTTTTTTATATGGATCTATTATATCTTTTATTTTGTATTTAATCGATTTTACAAAGTTTTATTAGATTTCTATAAAAAATTTTATAATTATTATACAAACGTGGGTGAAAAAAAGTTCCATATTATTCTATCATATCATAATATTATCAATGTTATTAATGAATATCACATCAAAGATCGGTTTTACAAAGATAGACATCCATAACCACTGTCTTGTGCTGCATAATGGCTATAGTTATATGCGTATCTGCGTATGAAGTTAAACCCACTGTTGGAAAACTTACGTATCGTGTCTTCCTCTAACCAACCCTTAAAGCGTTGAAGTCATTTTCATATGATTTTATTTTAACTGTGTGAAATAGGTAGTCGAATTCACTATAAAAACTATAAAACAACTTAACCTAATAAAGGAAAAACGAAAAATTATTTAAACGTAACCATATTTATCAGTTTATCACGGAAGCATTTTCATCCTCTACTTACTCTCTTGTTGACTCTGATGTCTGATAATGAACACAAAATCAAAATAACATTTGTCACTAATGGTAAATTTAAGGATAACAAATTTCTTCTAAAAACAATAGACAAGTAAATTGGTAAGTAGTTTAATAATTTGCATATTATTAATTCTGATAAATTTCGAGAAACTCATAATATATTACTCTAAGTCTTCTAAATCAAGAATATTCCATTCAATATTTCTTCACTTATTGATGATTTTTAAAAAAAATTCTTATTGGAGTTGGTATTCTAATACAGTAATACTAATACATTTAGACATGCACAAAAATAAACACATAAAAGTGATTAAAATATGTTGAACTATATACTAAAGAACTCTTGTCAATGTTTCTTTATTACTTGTTAAAAGGTATTGGTCTTACAAAGATCAATCCAATATCCTTACAAGATACAACTGTCAACTGCCACCAGTGGCGTAATTACGGGGGGGATGAGGGGGATAGATCCCCCCCAGAACCTTAGATATATTAATTTATTTAATATTTGTGATTGTGAGTTATGTAATGTATATACGTCAGTACGTCACACGACAATAAACTATATTTAAATAGAATTCTGAATTGTTTAATATTTCATGTACACCTATAACGTAGATACATCGTACATAATATTTTAAAAAGTGGAGCTGATACTGATGTAGTGGTGTAGGTGGGATACAGGTATGGAGAGGATAGTGTTATTTTTTGATTAAAATTTGAATGCAAATCTTTGCATTCGAAAAATGTTTCTGAGTGGAGTTTAGTCAGATAATATACCTAGGTGCTAATTAAAATTTTCGTGAATAATGCTGAGATTTTGTCATTTTTGGTAGTTCTTCCTGCCGCATAAGTTCAATTTTGAGAAATTCAAAACATGATCAAAATAAAATACCAACTATACATCCATTTTCCAAACGGAATCGTATGTTATTCGTGAAATCGAATATATTTCTAGTCGAAAAAATACAGACATAAAATAAGACATACATCTTTGTAAAATCAATACATTCTTCGCTTTACGCACTTTTATTTTATGCCATAGGAAATAATTGATAATAATTAATGAGTAACGAATGAGTGAATAACGATGAATTATAAAATACTACTTTTGGCGTTGTATTATTATTAATTGTATGTGGTCATCGTCCATCGATTATTATAAGTTATTAGTTTATTACCATTGATTATAAAAAAAATAAATTTAATATTATATTAATTAAATTTAAAAAAGACGAGCTGATACTGTTTCCGCAGGGATACAGGGATAATGTTATATATTGATTGAAATTTGAATGCAATGATAAATCATGGCAATCGAAAAAACGATTCTGAGTAATTTTTCGTCATTTTTTTGTAGTTTTTCCAGTAGCATAAGCTCAATTTAAAAAAAAAAATGAGTTAAATAAGTACCAACTATATCCAATTTTCTACCCGAGAACTATGCTATTCGTAAAGATCGGAAAATGCCTAGAAGAACAAAAAAAAAATAAAAAAAAGACACATATAATTGTAAAACCTATACATCTCTTCACTCAAAATCTAAAATATATAATTTTAATATTTGTATTTATTGGCTCTAAAATTATTGATAATAAATAATAAAATACTAATAATATTCTCAATTATGTACTTGAAATTATAGTGTGTATAAAAAAAATGTCTATCCCCCCAGAACAAATTTCTAATTACGCCACTGACAGTCACAGGCTACAGATATAAATATATATTAATACAAATTACAAGTACACTATCTTTAAATATTTCTATATATTGATAAACTCTTATAGTCTCAATGGTACCTATATTGTAAGTTCTACATGAATAATAAAAATAACATTATAATATATAATATTATACTTAATTTGAATACAGCAAAACATTAATGGAAATCTAGATTCAGGCATTTCTCCATCTAGAATAATTTTTTAAAATTAATGCTATTCTATTTTAGATTTATTATGAATTAAAAATAAGCCTAATGTTATAATATAAATATATAATAGTATTAATATCATATTATATACCATTATAATTCAATTATTGTTTATGTTAATATTTGTATAATATAGATTATCAATTTATCATCCCGGGGTCTCAAAGGTGGCATTTGAGCACAATGTTTTAAATTTAAATTTAATGTTATTGTTTATCAGTTTTCATCATACTCAGAGTATTTAATACAACATTTTCAGTCATTATTTTGACTTCAGATTAAAATGATAATTTAAAGATATTTATTAGTGGATTACAAACACACATTTTGATTTACATTTGGAAATAATAACTTTTCTTACGACTCATTTTATATTTTGAGCGACCGATACCCAATCGACCAACAGGACAATATTGACCGACAACCTATATACCAATATGGATAATCAACTGACAGATAGTTTACCGATACAGACCAGACAATAAACATTTAATGAAGACAAATAAAAAATGGTATAACATAAAATCATTAACTATTAAAAATAAGATATAAAAAAAAATTATTAGAGGTGCTCTAAAGCCACGTCCAACCAATATTCAACTACGGCAAGAAAAATGCTTACAAACAGCTTTTAATAATCGCATGGGTAAAACAATTTAAAATTTTTTAAATATTTATATTTTTAAAATTTTAGAGGGCTTAATATCATCTATAATTTCTGACTATACTTTATAATATTTTATTTTATTTTTAATTTTTATCTATCATCTATGTGTGTAATAACTAATAAATATGTTTTATACTATTCGTCATTTGCATTCATTAAATGTTCATTTATCCGTCGAATGATGGTCCGTGTTGGCTGTCGGTTGATTATCCGTGTCGGTTGATTGTTCAGATCCCAAGATATTGCATTTATGTTGATTAGGAGGGAGGGAATTCAAGAGTCTATTTCTGATAGTGGCGATACAAGGGGAGTGTTTGGGTGTTATGACTATGACATAACAAACCGTAACATTTATTATTGTATAAGTATACCTTTATTGGTAATTGTTTTTATTCAAATTCTTCAAAAGTTAAAATTATTTTTATATTACCTAATATACTCATTTAAACTGTTAGAAAACTTCTTGAATCACATCGGCACCGTGAATGGGAAAACTTTTCCAAAACTCTGAACATCAATGATCATTCAATATTCAAATTAAACCGTAATCTTCTGCGAAAATCTTCTGCCAACACTCCACTTAAAAATCAAAACAGTCAATTTATATTCGATAACAGCCAAAAATGCGAACTCTTCGCCGACACCATTGAACAACAATTCTCACTTATTTCTGACACAGAATATCTTGAATTCACCAAAACCTTGACAAATCTTGACAGGTCAAACAAAAAGTCAACCCTATACGTATCTCCTCAAGAGCTCTGTACACTAATAAAATCACTACCTAATCGCAAATCCCCCTGTCACGATCAAATTTATAATTCTGTCATCAAACATCTTCCCAATAAGCTCATAATTAACATCACTAATATCTATACAGCCGGTTTCAGGCTCAACTACTTTCCAACAGCCTGGAAAACAGCTAACATTGTGATGAATGTTAAACCTCAAAAAGATCATAGCAAACCTCACGGCTATAGGACAATCTCTCTTCTATCTACACTATCCAAAAATATTCGAGAAAATCATTCTCAAAAAAGTTATCCCTCATATTAAAATCAGAAATGAACAATTCGCCTTTAGACAAGGTCACTCCACTACATTGCAACTCCTAAACCTGATTGATGACATAACCTAAAATGCAAAAAAGGGCAAAAGATCCGCCGCGTTATTTTTATACGGCTTTCAATTTAAGAACGCACCGCACTCGCGCATCCAAATGAGCGCTGATCGTTCTGTGATTGGTTTTCATCATCGGTTGATATCGTAGTTACGACGACGTGTCGGTTGCCGTCGTTGTAGACTATTGTGGCCTTGTGTACAAAGTGCTAATATTTTCTAAATACAAACGCACCGCCGCCCCAGTTAGTTTACAATAATATTATAGTAACTACTACCTAATTTATTACGGTAAAAACGGTAAACAATTGTTTACATTTTTACATCACTACGTATACAGAAATCGTTGGTATGCTAAACCGGTATTTGGCAGCAGGAATGCTACCAGCGGCGGAAATACGCATCGACAATGTCAGTGGAGGGGATAAATGCGCGAACTCGGACCGATAATCGTTCGCCGCCCGGTGCGTTCTTAAATTGAAAGCAGTATAGATATGGAAAAAGTATTTGACTGAGTTTGGCATAGAGGTTTGATTTACAAACTTAAGACGTTCATTACCACTTCTTCTCACCTAATAAAACTCATTCAATCATTTCTAAAAGATCATTTCAATCATTTCTCAGAAGACCTATAATCATCAAGACGACAAGACCAATTCAAACCGGAGCTCCTCAGGGCTCCTTGCTCTCACCTTTACTCTATAACATTTACATCAACGATTCAATTAAAGACCCCACAAAATTAGCATTATTTGCTGATGATACTCTGTTCTACTCGGTGGGGAGAGCCATCTCCCACCAAAGAAACCATGTACAACGTCAGATTGACGTTACCACAGACTGGCTTGATAAATGGAAGCTTTCCTTAAATGTGAACAAAACAATCGCCGCTACATTGGAAATAATCGTAAAAATCCCAAGAACATCAGAATACAAAATCAGAACATCCCTTGGGCCAGTAGCACTAAATACCTAGGAGTTACCATAGACAGACCCTTCAACAGCCACGTAATAGGTACTATAATAACTAAAGCAAAACGGTCACAGGCCGCACTATACCCAATTATCAACTATAATAGCCCAATCCCACTTCACATTAAAATAACCATATAAAAAATATACATACGATCAATCCTCCTATATGCTGTTACAGTCTGGGGTCCGTTAATCTCCCCTAGTAATTAGGAAAAAATTGAGAGCGTACAAAATACCATCCTTCGGAGAATGACAGGTTCCCTATGATCCGTCCGAAATAAAACTATTAGACATTCCGCAAAAATACTTACGGTCAGAGAGGAGGCCAAGAAAGAAGCCAGGTCTTTGTTTCATCGACTCGACAGTTCGACGTTTGCCCATTGGTCTGGTCTATGCCAGGATCCTGGAAATAAATTTGGGGCTTGGCCATCCAGCCATTAAATCAAAACTATAAAAAGTCAACTATAACTTCAGACAGGAGATAATAGGATAATTCCTGGTGCTCCTTCATAATACCTTAGGTCGCCACACAAAGCAAAATGCAAATGAAAATGCAAACATTAACAATATTAATTTAAAATTTAAATTAAATTATTTAATTTAAATTTATAAACGACAAAACTATTTTAGCTGACTTTTATTATCTTTTTTCTAATGACAATTATTATAACCAACAAGTAATCAAACATGTAAGTAAATTTTATTTAAATGATACTGTTCAAGAAGATATTAAAACAGACATAAAGATATGATACTCATTTAGATAAACTAAGCCTACAAGGTATTCTTGAAGCACTTGATAAGTATAAAAAAGACCTTTTTCCAAATGTAAATAACTTTTTCAACATCATTACATCGTTTGATCCTGAAAGAAGTTTTCAACATTTAAATGAATAATAACATATCTTAGAAATACGACTATTGGTCAGTTAATACTTCATGGATTAGCATCATTAAATATTCATCGATAAGTCGAAATTAGAGGTTTAAGAGGTAATATAAGAATTATCATTGAATAAAAACCGACGCAATATGATTTTATTTTATAATCTATTATTTTTATTTTTATCATTATCCACTGTATATTTATCCTAACATATAAAATATAGGTACATATATTAATTAGATATTTAAAATAAAGGTCATAGTTTGTTCGTATTATGCAATATGTATAATATTTAACGTTTATAATTAACACCCCGCCTAAAAAAAAAAAAACACTATTAATTTTTAATAAACAATTGTAGCACCACTAGCACCCCAAGTTTTACAATCTAGTCAATAAAATAGTAATATTATAATAATATAGTAATATTCAGTCTATCCAATTGTCAATTTATATACATCATATTATATAAATAACAATAATAGTAAAATACAATTTTTCAGTTATTTTTTATTACATTTAAATTGAAGACAAATATTATTCTAGTGATAACATAATGTACATACTCTCTGAATTAACCTCCAATGCTACAAGATGGTAGTAGAAAATTCTTTGCCATACTGTAAAATATACTCGTATTATTAAAATGTAGGTATTAATATTTATAAAATATTTAAATAATAAATATATTATATTCAGTGGGGTACTTAGACTCAATTTTGTTGAGGGGAGGGGTTGTAAAATTATAAATTAGGCGACACGGATAAAATTAAAATAGTAATTATAATTTTTACATTATCAATAATATCAATATTACATTTTTCAATATACATAACATAATATTATAATTCATATAATTATATATATATATATAAATAGAGAGGGAGAGACTAGACAATATTAAAAATATTAAATTTGATTAAAAAAAAAAATAAAATAAAATAAAAAAAAAAAAATTATTATAATAGGTAGTTATAGTGTTTTAAATTTTCAGTCATGTAATTCCGAGTTCCGAAATATACAAAACATTTGCAATTTAACAATTAACTATAAATTATTATAATATACCCTGACTCTGTGGGTATTGAGTATACAATATAGTACGTCGGTTTGTATGATACATTTAGGAAATATCAAATCAAATCAGTGGCGTAGGGGTTGATATGGGGATAAATCTCCCTTAACCTTTTTTTTAGTGATATTTTTTTTTTATATATATTATTGTTTTTTACCTAATTATATTCCCTTTTGGGTCAATATATTATTTGTCAATACATATCCCTCCCTTTGACAAAATACTAAAAACGTCACTGACTTAAAGTAGATTTGTACTTTATAACACAAAGTAATAAGTAATAACTATAATAGTTCTATATTTACATGTTCTAAATAATTCACGATTATTTTTATGTCATCAAAATTTCGAGCAGATGTAAATTGCGCAAAACATAATTTAGGGTAAAATGTTTAGGTATATAGTAAATTGCGCCCAATAATATTAATTATTTATTATTGCTATTTATATTATCCAGAGAATACAACAAAAAGTAGCTATCCCATATATACCTATACATTTTTTGAGCATAAAAAATATATTTTAAAAATTATAGGTAAGGTGAAGAGCGGATTGAAAACAATTTTTCGGCTCGATGCCGATGCAGATCTCACGATGTTGCAGTTGTCTGCAACGACTCGCGTTGTGTTATGTAATTCGTCGTCGTATAAGAAATTGAACGCAATGGTTAATAAAAGCGGTAACTCGTACCAATAGTATTATAATAAATAATAATATGCTATTTACACAATACATGACATAATTAAAATACAACCAATAAATAAACAATACAAATGACATTTGTGAACTAAATGTGCGTCTGACCGGCGACCGACAACGTCTTCGCAGAGTGAACGGTTTGATTGCGCACGATGTCCAGTTTATTTGGCGCACGAACTGACTGACGTCTCGCATTAAATCCGCGTACGATAACCGCAGAATAAAAATGAATGTAATATGTGTATAAAATAAACCGCGAAGGTATAATGAAACGCGTATTATAAAAACGCGTACAGCACACGTAAAGTACAATAAAAGGCGTATAGTATACGCAAAGTATAAAAACAACGACGTATGTATAAACGTATTATAATAAGAAAAGAATACACTCGTAGAGTGGTAGCTCACGTAAAAATATTAGACGAACGACCGGCGTATATATAAAAAAAGCGGAAAGAAAAAAAAACGAACTCTCACGGCTTTTTGTCACCAAAAACGTAATGAAACCGCCAGCACCATCGACGCATTCCCCGATTATACCGCGAGTCCCTGGAAGAAACGAGGTGGCAGGGACTTCGCGAAAGTTCTTATTGCGTAGCGATTTCCCACGGACCAACCGTTAAATATGTCCAGCAATTTGGCTCCGTGTTCGAACAGTAACATTTGTATAATGTATCCATAACCATAATAAACGGCCGGCCGCACACTGAAAAAGCAAAACTGCTTAAAGCAGACTAAAACAAATTTATCATGACTAATAAAATATAATAGGACACATATAATTCAATAGAGAAACGCACACCCAAATGTCATAGTCAAAACAAAACATTTTTGACTATAGTCAGTATTAGTCATGACTGATCACGATAGGAAAATAGGACATGCTCCATTTTGGTTCATAATCATAATCATAATTTAATTTTAATGTAACCGCACAGGTGAATATGAAATATAAATTTTTTTAAATATTATTATAAAATACATGTAATATTATTCATAATTTCCTACTATTCTTATTCCTCTTGATAAGTAATTATAAATTATAATATATTAATATTATGTATTATTACCTTTGATATTTAGTGCATATTTGTAAATTACTGAATATGTATAAACTAAATTATTTTTATCATATTTATCATATTTATTATTTTACTAAATTATTTTCAGTACGTTTTTTATTTAATGGGTGTACCCACATTCTGGTTGATTATTCATTATCTTCTATTTTTAATAATAAAGACCATAAAAAGGGCACAACAATATCCTCTTCATCGGACATGTTGATGACTAAAACGATTTTGTTTTTCTTGCTCTTTTGATGTGCGGCGTGTACTGTTTTATTTTGACTAAGTCAGCTTGACACAAGTTGCTTTAAGTAGTTTTGCTTTTTCAGTGTGCGGCCGGCCTAAGTATGAACGTTTTCAACTTATAATCGTTCAAAATAAACCGTTTCTTAATTATTGGGTTTAATTTATTTTTTTCAACAACAAAAAATAACGTTTAAAACCTTTTTTAAATACCTGATTGTTTATCCAGTACATATTACAAGATATTAATTAATAAAAATATAAAATAAGAATATAGAAAACGTGTAATTATATATTTATATTGATATGTATCAATTAAAAATAAATCAATATTTAAATATATTGTAATACAATAAAATAAATAATTTACTCATTCTTAAAATTTAAATAAAAAATATATACTTACAAGTATAATTTGTATTTAAAACTTGATATGAAAAATAATAAACACTAACATTTATCATAAAAACATATTATGATTTACTAATAACTATATAATATATTAGGACTTAATTCAATAATTTCTAAATATTTATTTTAATTTAAAAAAATAATGAATTTTCAATTTTATTTTTATCTGTCATATTAATGGTAGATGATTAAGATTACTATATTATATTTTATGCAATAATCGTATATTCAAAGTAATATTGCATTCAAACTTTATATCAAATGAACGTATAATTAAAATAATAAAGACAAATAACTGTATATTATTTTTTCTAATGAATATAAATAATTTTAACATAATTAATATTAATATTAAATAACCTTATTTAGATTAAAAATTCAAAGTAACTCTTCCAAAATCTTATCAGGCATTTATATAATATTCATGTGAATACTTAATAAAATTTTCAAGTTTATATTCTTTATACGACATTAGTAAAAGAAAGTAAGTGAATTCGAGATTGATAAAAATAAAGTACTCGTATTAACTACATACAAATATACAATCCTCACCGAAAATATATCCTTTATGTTGTAATCACACCATATCTATATAATATATGTGTTCCAATGTATACAGCTCAAAAAGGAAATATAATTGTAAAATTTTAAACGTAGAAGCATTTATAACCAAGGATTTTCAAAATACTTCATGACTCATGTGCATGTGGAAGGGTAAATTGTGAAAAACTAGTAATACATTGACACTTATATTATTTAATTTGTATAGAATCGAACATTAATATAAAAAAATCATTTAAACTTTAATGTTAAAAATATTTAATTATTTTAATATTCACAAAAATTATGAAAAAGCAGGGGTAGGGATAGAGGTGTAAAGAAGATAGTGTTGAATTTTGTTTACAATTATTATTTGAATGCAATGATAAATCATTATATTAGAAAAACGATTCTGAGCGAAGTTCATCAGAAAATATATATACCGATTAAATTTTTTACATTTATCAGTCTTTATGCGTTCGATATAAATAATTTTACTAAAATTACAACTATAAACACTTATAAAAAAAATTTAGTTTTAATATTTTTCTAATATTTTGGAATTACGTTGATATATATGTCAGTATACTTAAAAATATCAATTTTAAACCACTATAAACAAAAAATTGAGGCTAGGAATATTTTTCTAATATTTTGATATGATGTTAAGTAATATGTAAGTATACTTTAGTAAAATTTTCAGACCTTAATACCAAAAATTGCCAATTTTATCAAACATTATATACGTAAAAACGAGAATTTTACGAAATATTAAAAGTTCTATATTTTGTAGAAAAATTAACGTAACGGTTCCAAAATTTCACCACATATACATAGTAACTATACGAAATTCAAAAAAAAATTTCAAGTCTCTAACTTAAAAATTACCTAAGTTATCGTGAAGTATTGAAATTAAATTCGTCGAAATTTCAGTTTTCGTGAATAATGCCGTTTTTTCGTCGTTTTTCTACCGCTTAGGATCAATTTTGTGAAATTTATAAAATGACCTAAATAAAACACCAACTACATCCTTTTTCCAATAGGAAACATATTATGTTATTCGTGAAAATCGAAGCATTTTTTCGGTTAGTAAAAGTGTATTAACTATTCAGACATAAAGACAAAAAAAAAAAAAAAAAAAATCACACATTGTAAAACCTCTAAAACCAATATACATTCTTCGCTCCGCTTAGAATCTAAAATATAATCAAATTTTATTTACTAATATTATTTGTTAATAATATAATTATTTCATTGATGATTTGTACAATTTTATAGCATAATAATGTTTATAGGTAAATAATTATATTATCATTTTTATTAGTATTGTATAATATTTTAGGAAATTTACTTTCCACAATCCCGTCAATATTATTTTTTGGTAAATCTGTAAAGCTATCTGTACTGAACTTTTCTGAAAATAATAAAATATATGAAAAATAATATTCATGACTGCTCGTGTACGTATATGAATGTCAGTCGAACGAGCCAAAAAGCAAGGCTGGGCATTAACGAGTTAAAAAGTTAAAGTTAAGTTAAAAAGTTAATTTATTTTTAACTTTTTAACTTAACTAGTTATGTTTGGATTTTCATTAACTTAACTATTAACTTACTAAATTAACTTTTTAATTAACGTGAAAATAACGAATTTATTTTTCATTTTAAGAAATAAGTTAAGTTTATTTTTTTATTTTTTAAATTTTTTTACATTTCACTATTTCAGTAGCTTTCATGTCAAAAAATATTTTTATTGTGAATTTATTAGAATTAAAAATGTTATTTTTCCAATCACTCTGTATTCTTAAGACCACCCTGTATATATTAGAAAATATTTTATAATAAAATCCAAAAGGTTTGTGGACTTTTTGTTATTTAATGTATATATACTTATACAGTAACAGCGCGAATTAATTATTATTGTGCAGATTGTTCTGGTTCTGTGAACTGTGGAATGCACGGAAATAATTAAAAATACTTATCATATTCCCCGTAATTAGTCGCGCGGTGAGAGATTGTCTCATCACTATATTATTATAGTCACAACTGTCTTTTATATCGGTTTATTTATCTAGTAGTTATGTGTAGTGTATACAACTTCACTCCTTAACCTAAAAATATTGTTTGGTTCGTTTTAGTTGTTAAGTTGGTTTTGTTGGTTTGGTTTTTGTTATAATGTTTCTTTTATAAAAGTTTCACATGTAAAATATAGGTATTGTAATATTATTAAAGTTTATTATAATTATATGTTCTATTAAAATGAATAAAGAAGAATACACAACATTATTGGCGACGAAGATAAAAGTTAATTATTCGTAGATACACATATATACAACAAAGGTGATAGTAAGTCTCTGTAGTCATCTAGTGACATGGCAGCCATTATAGGTTCAATAGAACCATTTGATTTGAGTCAGGGCAAATTTGATTCATACATAGAACGGCTGGAACAGTTTTTTGTAGTCAACAACATAGTAGAAGCTAAACGGAAGCCGGTATTGATTACTCTCATTGGTAGTGAGACTTATGAAATTTTAAAGAATTTAATCTCACCAAGAAAAAGCAAAGATGTAAATTATGAACAAATTGTTAAAGTATTATCAAGTCATTTATGTCCCAAAAAGAATACCATTGCAGAAAGGTATCATTTCTATAAGAGAGATCAAAAAGAAGGTGAATCAGCCATGGAATTTATCATTGAATTAAGAAAATTAGCTTCAAACTGTAATTTTGGTAACTTTTAGATGAAGCATTAAGAGACAAATTAGTGTGTGGGTTGTCCAGTGAGTCAGTAAGAAAAGAATTATATCGTAGATTTGATTCAGAACCGTCATTAAAGTTTGAAACGGCTTGTAATATAGCACGTTCATTTGAAAAAGCAGAGATAGAGACGGATTTAACAGTCAGTGTTAATAAAATAAAATTTGATACTCAAATACAAAAAAAGAAAGGACAACTACAAAATAGTAAAAAAAAATGGTCGTATAAGGATTCAAAGTCAGAATCAGGAGGAAAGAAAGAATTCCATTTATGTTATCGATGTGGAAGAGGTCATGAGCCGAGGAATTGTCCAGCCAAAGAGTGGAATTGTTTCATCTGCGGTTTGAAGGGACATATAGCAACCAAGTGCCGGAACAAGTCTGGGAAGGTTAATGCTATGGAAGAATTCTTCGAAGAACCAGAGGGGGAAACAATGGATATGGTTTGTAATATTGTAAGTTTGAAATCGGAACCTTTAAGAAAGAAATTAAGCATAAATGGTATAATTTTTGATTGTGAATTAGACTCTGGCACTAATGATAGTGTAATTAGTGATAAATTATATAATAAATATTTCAGTTGTAAAAAGTTGGAGAAACTTAGCCGTAGACTATGTGTAATTACAGGACAGAACTTAGAAATTTTAGGTCAATTATCAGTCAAGGTAGAGTCGGATGGGAATTGCTTTAACGCACCAATTACAGTAATTAAGGTAGAAACAGATTTTAAACCACTAATAGGTAGAGGTTGGCTAGATAAGCTTAATCCTAGTTGGAGGAAAACCTTTTGTAATAACCTAATACATACAGAGGATAATATTTTAGAAAAGGATAATATACTGGTATTGACTCATAAAATAAAATTAAAATTTAGTCCAACATTTGAGGGTAATATGGGTGAGATTAAAGACTATGTAGCGAGTATTAAGCTTAAGGATAATGTAACTAGTGTTTTTAGGAAACCTTATGACATACCTTTTTCCATGAAAGAAATAGTTAAGACTGAATTAGATAAACTAGTGAAAGAGGGAGTAATTTGTGAAGTTAGTCATAGTAATTGGGCCAGTCCTATTGTACTGGTATTTAAAAAAAACGGACAAGTCAGGATTTGTGTAGATTTTAAGAATACTGTTAATAAAATAGTAGATAAAGATGTATGTACCCATTGCCAAAAATACAGGAAGTGTTAAGTAGTTTGTTAGGGGGGAAATTCTTTGCCATTTTAGATTTAAAAGGGGCTTATCAACAATTACGGATTGATGAGAAAAGCAAAGAGCTATTTACTATTAACACAGACTGGGGTCTGTTTAGATACAATTTTTTAACATATGGCCTTTCATCAGCGGCACCCATTTTTCAGTCGATAATGGATAGGATTTTAAAGGGTTTAAAATCAACAATTTGTTATTTAGATGATGTATTGATACATGGAAAAGATTTAAATGATTGTTTTGATAATTTGTGTGCAGTACTGGAGCGTTTTGTTCAACAGGGCATAAAAGTAAATTTGGATAAGTGTGTGTTTTTTAAAAAGGAAGTAAATTATTTAGGGTTTGTAATAAGTGAGAAGGGTATCAGCCCTTCAATAGAAAAGATTAAAGCTATTAAAGAGGCACCGGCACCAAAAGATACTACACAATTAAAATCTTATTTAGGTTTATTAAATTTTTATTCGAGATTTGTTCCAAATATGTCTGCAGAATTAGGTCCTTTATATAAACTATTGGAAAAAAAGGAAAAATTTGTATGGTCGAAAGACTGTCATAGTTGTTTTGAGAAAAGTAAACAATTTTTAAATAGCAATTTAGTATTGGCACATTTTGACAAAGATAAACCGTTGGTGGTAAGTTGTGATGCAAGTAGTTATGGGGTAGGAGCATGTCTCAGCATTGTAGAAAATAATGTAGAGAAACCAGTACAGTTTTTGTCAGCTTCCTTATCCAAAGCACAAAAGAATTATGCTAACATACAAAGAGAGGCTTTAGCAATTATATTTGCTGTTACTAAATTCCATAAATATATTTTAGGTAGACAATTCACTTTGGTGACAGATCATCAACCTTTGAAATTCATTTTTGATCCAGATAAGAATATACCTGTGTTAGCATCAGCCAGAATTCAGAGATGGAGTATTATTTTATCAGCGTATGACTATGTAATAAAGTATCGAAAAGGTGCCGATTTGGCCAATGTAGATGCACTATCTCGTTTACCATTAGATGTAAATATACCAACGAAAGTTAACTATTTAAATAATTTACATGCAACATTAGAAAATGTACCGTTAATGTTTGAAGATGTAGCGTTAGAGACAAAACAGGACAAGTTATTAACTAAAGTTTTATACCTCACCATGCATGGTTACCGGAGCAAGTGAATGAGGAAAATCTGAAACCTTTTTTTTGGAAAAAGAATGAGCTGTCAGTTGAAGGGGGATGTGTTCTATGGGGTAATCGGGTCATCATTCCGGATTCCTTGAGAGATTCAGTGTTGAAATTACTACATCGGGCTCATTTTGGGGTGGTGAAAACAAAAATGATTGCTAGATCATAGTAGTGTGGTGGCCCAAGTTAGATACAGACATAGAAAATCTGATCAAAGCGTGTGAGGTATGCCAGGCACATAGTTGTGAAAAAAAAGATCAGATTTTTGTGAGTTGGCCAGAGACCCATAGGGTTTGGTACAGAATACATATTGATTTTTTTCAGTTCATGAATAATCATTTTTTGTTAATTGTAGATTCAAAATCTAAATGGTTAGGTATACATATAATGAATAGTACTAATTTAGAATCTACTATAACTAAGCTAAACATAACTTTCAGCATTTTGGGCAGTCCAATAGAATTGGTAAGTGATAATGGCCCACCATTTGACTCTCATGGTTTTAGACAATTCTGTAGAGAGAAAGGTATCAAATATATTAACATCCCACCGTATAACCCACAATCTAATGGTTTGGCTGAGAGGTCTGTAAGAACAGTAAAGGAATATTTAAAGAAATATTGGTCATTTAGAATGTCTGGACAAAATTTGATAGGGGATTTATATAAACAGGGTAGAGATTTGTCTGTACAGAATAAGGTATCTAATTTCCTATTACTTTATAGGAACACTCCAAATACAAACTCTGGTAAAAGTCCAGCAGATTGGATTTTCAAATATAAACCCAGGACAGAGTTAGACTTTTTACGTCCAGATATGGAAAACCATACAGGAAAAAATAGTATTAAAATAGATGTATTTTTGGATGGAATCAGGTTTGGGTAAAAAATATTTGGGGAAAAGAGAAGGAAAGTTGGTTAAAAAGTAAAATAGTAAAAATAGTTAGTGCTACTACATATTTAGTGGAGGTAAATGGAGATACAAAGTATGTTCATATAAATAAATTAAGGAGGTTTTCAGAATTAGGAAGGGGTTCTGAAAAGAATAGTTATTTTCCTGTAGTTCCAACAGATTCAGTAGAGGATGCGGCTAAGTTGCTTTCAAGGCGTTCGGGGAGGAAAATTAGAAAACCAAACAAATTAGATAGGTATATAAAATAATTTATTTGTGTTTGTTGATTGGATAAGTTATTACTTTGTTAGTTAATAATTATTATTATTTGTTTATTAAAAAAAAAACTTATTAAAAGGGAAGGAGTGTAGTGTTACAACTTCACTCCTTAACCTAAAAATATTGTTTGGTTCGTTTTAGTTGTTAAGTTGTTTTTGTTGGTTTGGTTTTTGTTATAATGTTTCTTTTATAAAAGTTTCACATGTAAAATATATGTATTGTAATATTATTAAAGTTTATTATAATTATATGTTCTATTAAAATGAATAAAGAAGAATACACAACATTACGCTATACTTAATCGGATTTATTCAATCTAAAAATAGATGGGTATTAACTGAAATTTTAATTGCTTATTGCTTATTTTATTGTCAATATCTGTCCAACGCGATTCGCATACACACATATGAAGTCTATAACTCGTATAAAATAACCATTTTTAAAAATAAACATTTTTAGTCTCATGCATAACATTTTTAAAATCACAAATTTGTGAAAGAACCTAATTTTCTTTAGTATGGTAAAGTCTAAATTATTCATTTCTTTTGGTAAAACATAAATGAACAGCACATTTAACACACTTTATAAGACTACGAAGCTTACATAAATTATATTTATAATGTACAGCATAATAACAATGATCAAATGTATCTAATGTAATACCACAAACACCCAATGGCCATCCTGGATGCCCTAACATAATCAAGTATTGTATACAATACATTAGTAAAATAACTTTAATAAAATACATACTATATAAAAATACTGTATGTCGTATAATATAGTTTACATTATCTATAATTTTGGTTTTGCGTTACTAAGAAATAAAGTACGCTAAAATATAAAAAAATAACTTTTTTTTAACTTTATTAAAAGTTAAAAAAAAATGTGTATTAACTTTTAACTTAACTGAGTTAACCAAACATTTTGTTAACTTTTAACTTTTAATTTTTTCCTATTGATGCATATTAACTTAACTGAGTTTAAAAAAATCATTAACTTGCCCAGCCTTGCCAAAAAGTATCTATTCATAAGTCTATGTGTTTACTAATATATATAAATAAAATAAATAAATGAATAATATATTATTTATTATATATTTTTTAGAATTTTCATTTTTACAACAAATGAAAACATGTATTACTTACCATTAGCATTTATTTTAGCTAGATCGTCTGTGTAATTATTTACTAATTAGTTATTTAGAATAATCATTTCTTATAGATTACGGTGTCAATCATACGCTATATTTACATAACCTCGTTACCTACTACATTTTTGAGCTTTCTAAAGTTTATTTAATTTAAATTTGTTATTTGACTTTAAACATATATAGACGGGCTAATTTATATAAAGAATAAATTAATATTTTTTAAATGTTTGAGAATAAAATTATTTATTTATATTTTACAGAGATAAATATAGATATAATAATTTGAATATTTTTTTTTTTTTTTTGTAAATTAATAAAGATAATTTTGTATATCAGTTGATAGTTAAACAATAAGGCTAAAACTATTAAAAATTATAGAAGTCTAATTTACAATAAAATACTAAATACAATAGGTATACTACCAAAACTACTAGATAATAAATAAATAGAATGTTTATTTTACAACTCGTCTAGATATTTTAACAAGAAAAAAAATTACCTAATTACTATAATAATAAATAAATAATTTTGTTAAATTATGACATAGGTAATAGTTTTTTATTTATATAAAAATTATATTTTTTCTTACTAATGCATTCCACTAAAATATAAATATATTTATTTTATTATTATTGTTTAGGTATTTCTAAAATTAATAGGTAATCATAATCAAATAAACTATTTTCATTGTTTTCTATTTTTTCCAGTGGTAAATCCTCTTTTCCTTAGCCAAACACTAATAAATCCTATGAAGGTAGGTTTAAAGTTTAATAGATATCACCTTAGGAGATTATTTTAACATGATAGAATTTAACTATGTTCACATATTATTTTGTTTAAAATTTTCATCGTTGAATCAAATAACAAACTGAATGCACATTCTAAATTGACTTATGTATACTACAATAAATTACAATCGAATTAATAATTGTGATTTTTTTTTTAATTGTCTTACACTATATTGTATTTTATGCATTTATATGTATATTGTACATGAATATGGTAATTTGGTATATCTAACAATAATTGTAATTATATTATAAACATTATTGATACAATTTTGGTGCCTATAGAGGTCAAAAATTCTGCTCTGACTTGTAGTTACTTTACACTTAGAGTATACCTATTATGATATAGAGAAGATATAAAGAATATAATGTAATTTTAATTAAAATCCATAAAACTGTAAATTGTAATAAATAGCCAAACTCATAGATGTAGTAATGTAGAAAATAATATTGTTTTCTATAGCATAAGACATTTTTTACCATTATTTATTTTAGATAGATGTAGGAATGTTTTATAAAAATTAAATTTTTTTCACTAAGTTATAATTTAAATAATTATGGTTAGGGCCGTTATTACAATATTATGCTAAATTTTTCGTTAACGTAGCAGAGGTTTTAAAGGTAGCTTTAAAAAAATATTTTAGAAACCATTTAAACCATTTCTGGATAAATATGATATTAGCAGAGACTTTATTAACTACCACGTTTTACTAACGTTAACAAATTATAGCGGCTAGAATCTATGGAATTTTAAATTCTTATACGATATACATTTTAAAATTAGATTAATATTTCATTATCAACGAGATCTCATTAGCTGATTCGATAGAGCCAATGAAAGATGCCGTACGGTTTGAAATAATTTAGCTAGTAGTTGGTACTGGCGTGAACATAGTAAAAACGGTTTATGCTAAAGGCTGTGTAAAAATCAGAGCTAAGCAAAAATGTAGGCTAATTTAATTAACAGCAAAATTTATTAATATCACGCTAAATCTCTAAATAGATTTAGCGTGATATTAATAAATATAAATGCCTGTCATAAATAATAATATTAATATGTAGCATGTAGGTACCCATTTTAATTTGCAATTCTACATCCGTTTCATAATCTATAATATCTATAATATAAATATAATATAATAAATAATAATAACATAATTAAAAAAAAAAAAAATTATGTATTATAATTTTATATATATATGTATATATATATATATATATATATATATATATAAGACATTTTGTAACGTTATTTATTTTAGAAAGATGTAGAGACTTGAAAATTTTATTAAGTGTTTAAATAGGTACGTATTACATAATATACGATATACGTGATAAAATTTTGGAACCGTTACGTTAATTTTTTTTTAGAAAATATAGAACTGTTCCGCTAAAGGGAGTATAATATAGTCTCTTGCGGTTACCACCATCAACGACTCGCACCGATATTAAATTCAATAGATAAAGGACCAATACGATGTATATGTACCAACAGTAACTTATGTTGATATGCTGCAAGAGCAGGCCCACTGATATATTTTATCCATACAAAAAATAACACTATACCTATATAGATATACTATCACTATATTATTATAGAATAATGTAGGCGCGCACTTACAACTAAATAATAATGATCAATACTAAATATTATATCAATAAATGGGCACACATAACATACAATAAATATATATGGTGCTTTGACCTTTGACGGTTGACCTGACCCGATGTCGAATGTCTGAAGACGAAGATCGTGATTTCTTCTGTATAATGTTCAATATCCACCGACCACGGTATATTCTACGGGACAAAACCAGAACAGCGACTTCACGCACGTATTTATGTGGTATATACGAGTGACGTAAACGCGTGGCAGCAGCACAGCGCGAATCTAATTATGACGCAGATGACTTTAAATAAATCGATATATATATACAATATATTTATACATGTATAATTCTGTATAATATGTACGTAGAACAATAAAATAATAATATAATATGTCAGAAAACAAAACGAAGGCGCGCACACACACGCTACGGAAACTCACGTTCCGTTGAACGTTCGTCGCGGGAATGCCGAACTAATATTTCTTGTGTGCAGCGTACTTTTTGGCGGATGGTCGATGCGATGTCGTTATCACTATAATAGTCGAACAAGAAAATAAAATCACGACGTCGGCGCCGCGTCAGTAGGGCCTGGGACAAACCCATGGAGATTGAACAAGAAATTTGAATATTTACTAAAATTCTCGTTTTATTTATACACTATGTTTGATAAAATTAACAATTTTGAATTTTAAGGTTTGAAAATTTTACTGAAGTATACTCATGTATTAATTAACATGATACCAACGTCCAACATATTAAAAAAAAATCATAACTCACAATTTGTTTTATATTTATTTAAAATTATATTTTCAGCGTAATCAAAATCTAAGAATTCAAATAAGTATCTATTCTTCTTATTATTACTCAATGTATTATTTACAATAATAAATTAATAAGAAACAAAACAATTTTTTCTAAATTGTTGAAAATTTTATTGAAGCATATTGATATACTCGTATAAAGCTAAAAAGGCAAAATATTAAAAAAAAAAAATTGTTATTTAAGCATAGGTACTTATATATTGATTAACATTATATTTCCAAAATACTAGATAATCTCAAGTCTCAATTTTTCTAGATGTTTAAAGTTGAAATTTTAGTAAAATCGATATTTATAGTATTTATATGAAATCTTCATATTATTTTTAATTATTTTACAATAATGTTAAAAAATTGACAAAATATTTGAAAATTTGATTGGAACTCAAGTACATTCTACTTAACTCAAATAAACTTAACCAAATTATTGTAAATTTACATTTGACATTTATTTTTTATAGTTGTTTAAAGTATGTAAGGAACAACTGATACTGCTATGGAAGGGATACAGATACTCGTATAAATAAGTTGGTGTTGAATTTTGATTAAAATTTGAATGCAATGATAAATCATTACATTCGAAATAACATACGAAATAAAACTCTAAGTTCAATATAAATGCTCATAAAATCCCTTGTCACCTAAACGCCTATATCATAAAAAATTTTGTCAATTTTATTTTTCATTATTGTAAAATATTGAAATATAATAGAATCCATGTAATAGAATGACACGGTTGTGTTAAGTTATAGTCTACTCCATAGGCGCAACTAGAGCCTAAATATTGGGGGTGCTAAAATTATGTACCTAACAAAAAATAAACCGTGCCCCCACACCATCAAGTGCTATTTCCCAATTATTTATGTCTTTACGAATCACTATAACAATTCTAATTAAACATATTTTATTATCCTAATAAGTAGACATTTACAATTTATATTTTTTCTAAGTTTCATGCAGTATTATCAATTTATTATATTCATAGATTACAATATTATATGACATTTTAACAAAATAGTTCTAAATAAAACGTTAAAACTTAAAATTGACAGTATTTTACTGTAATTATTATAATAAGACCTAATGAAAACAAGGGGTGCTAAATATTAACTCAGGGGTGCTAAAGACCCTCTTGCGCCCCCCTAGTTGCGCCTATGGTCTACTCATATGCCATTTTATATATTATTAATAGTAGTTACCTACAACAGTACCTTACACGTGTTTAGTATCTATGGCCTTAAAGAAAATGACGATGGATATAATTTTCATAAGCCATGTTAAAATTAAAGAATATTATAATTATTACCTATTAATATTCTTATTTTGAAAATTAAAATATAGGTATCAATAACTGGTTAGAATTTTTATTTCAATATAAGTACCTATATCAAACATTTTTAAAAACAATACAGAATAATTATTTAGAAAAAAAATAATAGTAGCTACTAGCTATTTAGAAAAAATGTTTGTACTCTTATTTTTGTTTAATAAACCAGAAGTTACATAAGAAATTAAGTATTTGAACATATCGGTATTAATTATACTAAATTAAAAATATCTTTCCCCAAATTATACATTATTAAAGAAAAAATGGGGCGAGTGATTAAAAAATGACATTGTGTCCATGTATATTTAATATAAAATTTAAAACAACTCTTTACTCTGTCTGGCGAAAGAAAGCGTCGCGCAAAATAGGTTCATTTTCGCACAACCCCCGCACGCCCAATCATAATGCTCCTACAAAAAACGATACAATTCCACAATGATCAACAAGTTGTAATTAGGCGATCTCTACCGTTTAATTTATCGACTATTATCCGAACATGTAATTTACATGGAGATGGGGAAATATTGGACTCGGCGACTGCTCGATCGTCATTTATCATGCGTAGATTTTCGCCAGACAGAGCAAAGTAATACCTATAAAAATTACATTTAATAATATGGTAGGTATATATAATATATATATTTGTATATAAGTTTAATAAATACCTTGATTTGGATTGCTTGATGAAGCTATTAATAAATAATAACTATTACTTTGTTATCAGTTATGAATGTCATGTTAATGATGGTTCAGAACAAATTAGAGATGTTGTAAGAAAAGCAGCTAACAAGACTTTAGGAATAAAAAATTCCAAATCTAAGTCTTGGTTCAACATAACATGTGTTGAAGCGTTTCAGAGAAGAAAGTTGACAAGACAAAAGTGGTTAAATAATACAAATAACAAGGAGCTATAAGTTAAAAGCTAAAAGCTAAAGTTGGGAGATTATTTTGATAATCTACTTAACTGTGAAGAATTTGATGAAGTCTTATCTTCAACATAGAAACCAGAGAAAAACAAGAATGTATAAAACCAACATTGGAAAAGATAAGATCCCAAATAAATAATTAAAAAAACATAAATTAACTGGTCAGGATCTAATCCATGCAGAACTTCTCAAAGAAGGAGGAGAAGAAATGATGTGGAAATTGATTAACCAAATATGAATAATCGAAAAGTTATCGGAAGATTGAAAAATAGCATTACTATACCCGCCGCGGAATAAGATCATGACTGGGCGGAGGACCGTTTTGCGTTCGTTTTGCGCAGCCGGTTTTTAATTGGTTCTCCCGAACAAATGTAACGATTATACAGCACTGTTTCAAAGACTTATTTATTTGTTTAAAAACTTATTCAAATAAAAAAAATAATAACATTCATTTTGATTTATTATTAGTGTAAAAATAATATTAAAATATGAAAACTACATAAAAATGGTAAAAATTGCAAAACAAAATTTGCAAATTTTAACTAGTTAGTGATTAAATTAAATATTTATATTTTAAAAACTAAATCAAAGAAATCATGAAGAGAAGGAAGCAAAATTCAATAATTTTATACTATTATCCCCATGTTATAATCATTACTTCATAACTTTAATGACCAAATGATACTAGAAAATATTATCTTTTACTAATAATAATTTATTTATATTGTTTTTAAGTATTTAAATTATTTACCTTCATCTTTGACTGTGGGTAAAACTAATTATAAAAATATAAAATATGTTATGTCAAAATTAGTTTAAAGACTATATGAACTTAATAAGTTATAAATATATAATAAAATATAACTTATTTATTTTTGTAACTATAATATTATACACAAAGTAATATTAATTAACAATAATTAATATTTTAAATTATTTTTATGTAACATTCTAAATATATTATTATTATTTATTTTTTATTAAAATAGCACAAAGTTTGGTTTAACTGGGTTTTTGATTAACAATATTATAATAAAAATTACTTATTATATAATAAATGATTAGATTTCTTTTTAAGGAATGAAATATTAATGTAAAATTGACGTCAAAATTCATAATAATAGTACATAAAAATATAAATACCTATAACGATTTGGCGCAAAACAAAGTAACAAAAAAAAAATAGCAAGGGAAGGGTTACTGATGTGGAAGGGATATAGGTGTAAAGAGGACATTGTTGAATTTTGATTACAATTTGAATGCAATGATAAATTATTACATTCGAAAAACGATTCTGAGCGAATTTCATCAGATAATATTATGTAACGATTAAATTTTTTACATTTATCAGTCTCTACGTTCAATATAAATAATTTGACTAAAATTAAAATTTTAAACACTAATTAAAAATATTGAATCACGAGATTTTTCTAATATTTTGGAATTACGTTGAAACGGAACGTCTCACACCGAGAAGTCCGTCCGCGGTATTAAATACAGTCAAGTGTAGTGGTAATCACGTTCCTTTATTGATCATAAACAACTATATCTATTTATAAATAAAGTTACAATAGGCGCCGTCCGGCGATGCTTTCCCAGCGTCCGGACGGTTAACCTCGCGGGTCTTACAAGTTTGGGGGTGTAGCGTTATAAGCGCCGTCCGGTGAGGCTTGATAAGCGACCGGACGGCAACTTCGCTTTTCAACGAGGTGATCGGTGTAGTGTACTGCTAGTGCGTTTAAAGCGGCGTATCTATATGTACAAGAAGTGATAAATAAAGTGAGAGAAAAAATTGAAGTAGGGATGAAAATAAATGGTGATACAATAGATATATTTATAGATTAAATTATTTATTATTTATTATTTATTTATTTTTAGATTTATATTTATAGATTTGCAGATGATATAGCGGTAATAACAGTAAAGAATATCCTAAAAATAATGAACCTAATAATGGAAAACGAATACATACTTTTACTACCCGAAATAATACTACAATTTTCACAAATAGAATAATGTTTCCGGTTGGAAAGTAGATGTAGTTGGTACTTTATATAGGTCATATTTCGAATTTTTCAAAATTGACCTTATGCCATAGAAAAAACAACGAAAAATGACGAAAAAACAGCATTTTACACGATAACTGAAATTTCGATGAATTCAATTTCTATAATTCTCGTTAAAACAGGCAATTCTAAAGTTAAAGACTTGAAAACTTAATTGGGTACTATATACATAGGTACTATATATATATGTGGTAAAATTTTGGAATAAAATATAGGACTTTGAATATTTCGTAAAATTCTCGTTTTTATGACTATAATGTTTAATAAAATTGGCAATCTTTGGCATTAAGTTCTGAAAATTTTTCTGAAGTATTTGTACATATTACTTAACAGCCTATAAAAATATTAGAAAAATCCCAAGTCTCAATTTTTTTTTATAGCTATTTAAAGTTGATATTTCTAGTTTAAACGAAAATCTTAGATTCCATACAAATATTCTTCTTCTTATTTCTCAATACTTTTAGAATAAAAATTAATAGAAAAATCAAAAAATTTGGAAAATTTTTGAAAATATTATTAAGGTATACTTACATATATCTTAACATAACCACAAAATATTAGAAAAATATTAAAACTAGATTTTTTTTATAAGCGATTAAAGTTCTAAGTTTAGTAAAATTATTTATATTGAACGCATAAAGACTTATAAATGAAAACATTTAATCAGTACATATATTATCTGATGAACATCGCTCAGAATAGTTTTTAGAATGTAATTATAATTATTGCATTCAAAGAGATGGGGGAGATATATCTCGCCCCTTAGGCTTAGCTTTTTTTTTTTAGAACTTTAACTTATAGACCTCCCTATTAATATTATGAGTGGGGAAGAATAATTATTTTAGTTTTATCTCCCTCATAAATACGTCTTCATACACGCCATTGATGTATATACAACATTATAATAATGTTGAATTGGGATATAAGTCAATTGATCGCGCGAAAATTGATGGCGGACAATTGATCGCGGTAAAATTGATCGTACGTAACAATTGATCGCACGACAATTGATCGCGAAAAAAAATCGTTTTTTTTTTTTTTTTTTTGTTTAAAATTTGTAATAAAATATACTTATAAAAGGCGCGTCAATTCTCAATTTACCGCAAATATTAACGATTTTATTATAGTTTAGGTATTTATATTCCTAAATACTAAAGTACATGGATTTACCCACAGGTGTATGTGATGGATCATTTTCGGATGGTTTTTATATTTTATTTTATTTATATTTTTTTAATAATTACAACATTATTTATAATTTATTTTATTTATATTTTTTAAATGTTTTTTAACATGTTTTCAAAAATTTTAATATATATATAAATATTTTTTTAATAATTATAACATATTTTATATTTAAAAACGATTTTATTTTTATTCGCGATCAATTTTCGTGCGATCAATTTTGCGCGATCAATTGACGGTACACCGTTGGATTGTTGGGTATATTGTTATTTTAATAAATTTTACGATAGGTTTACATTATAATATAATGGCTGTTTTAACCTAGGAGAAACGACAAGTCGAACGCTTTTTTATATAAAGTTTAAATTTGTAATTAAAAAATTGTTATTAAAAAATTTGTAATTAAATATTACTGATAAAAATTGAGGAATTTTACAAGGGAAATTTTTATTAATTATACGTATATTAATTATATTATAATTAAAAATATAATAATTATATTGTATTTTATAAATTATATTATTATTAATTATATATATTTTTATAAAAACAGTATATATATGTATAATATGTGTTAAAAATAATAAATTATTCTTATTTGAAGTACTTTTAAAAATGGGATACAGGTATAAAGAGGAATAGAGGATAGTGTTGAATTTTGATTACAATTTAAATGCAATGATAAATCATATATAATTACATTCGTGAAAACGATTTTGAGCGAAGTGTAAAAAATATTGTACCGATTAAAATTTTTTCATTTATCAGTCTCTATGTTTAATATAATTAATTTATCATAAAAACCCTAAATAATCGTTGTTGGAATATAATGATTTATCATTGCATTCAAATTGTAATCAAAATTCAACACTATCCTCTTTACTCCTGTAGCTATTTCACATCAGATACCCTTTCCTTGTTTTTTTTATACTTTAAACATCTATAAAAAAAAATCGTAAATGTAATGAACTAATGATTTTCAATTAATTGGAACTGAGTAAAGTAAAATGTATTTAACTTTCAATGAAATTAAAAAAAAAAAAATTGTATACATTTTATTTAACATTATTGTAAAATATTGAAATATCATAAGTAGAATCCATATAAATATATTAAATATTGTAATACATTTAAAACTTCAACTTTAAATACTTATAAAAATTTATAAATTTCAACTAGTTAGTGATTAAATTAAATATTTATATTTTAAAAGCTAAATTCTAAAATTCTAGAAATCATGAAAAAAAAGAAGCAAAATTCTATAATATTATATTATTCTCCCCTTGTTATTATCATTATACTTCATAACTTCAATGACCAAATGATACTATATAAATAATTATATTTAATAATAACAATTTTTTTTTATTGTTTACGTATTAAGTATTATTTAATTTATTTACCATTTTCGTTGAGATCGGGTAAAACTAATTATAAAAATATATTAAGTATGTCAAAATTAGTTTAAAGACTATATAATGATATAAATCAGTGGCGTTGCGTACACTTAAGCACTGTAAGTACTGGTTACACTTCAAAAAAGATAATATTATATAGGTTAGGTTAGGTTATTTTGGGGAAAAACGAAATTGTAACATAATATTTAATAATTGCTTGCACTGCATCACATTGTTGCTATATGGGTCGTATCTTTATCGTCGCTCATCACATTCATAGGTGTCATACATCGCCATCATTATAAAATTAGACAATTATTATAGGTATGTTTATGTTCTGCGTTTTTTGTATTAAAATATTAGTAAATACTTACTACCTACATACCTACACCATAATAATATTATTGTAACATGCATAGAAAATTATTACGCGAGTATATTGATGTCATATCGTTGAATGTTCATGAGAGTGGTTGAGAATTATTACCTACTTTGTAAGCATTTTTCATATCGCATACAGTTCAAGACAGATGCGAACAGGCTTAGTTGCTTATTAGTGCACAACCAACGCCACGCCGTGATATAAATGTATTATAAAATATAACTTATTACTTTATTTTTGTATATGTATAAGATAAATGTATAAATACCTGCACATGATAACCATGTATACAAAGTAAAATTAAGTAACAAAAAGAAATATTTTAAATTATTTTTATGCAACATTCTAAATAAATTATTCTTTTATTTTAATTTTTATTAAAATAGTACAAAGTTTGGTTTAACTGGGTTTGTGATTAACAATATTAACATAAAAATTTCTTATTTTATAATAAATGATTAGAATTATTTTTAAAATAATGATATATTAATGTAAAAATGACGTCAAAAATTCATAAATATAGCACGTAAAAATATATATAACTATAACGATTTGGAATATTATCATTGTGTATTAATATCGATTATTATATATATATATATATATATAGTTAAAAAATCAAATACAAATAGTTATATATAGTAAAATATGTCTGCACTCTTTTTCATTTGATTTCTAAAAACATTTGTGAATATATAAAAATAATATAAAACTAAAAATAATATTTAATTAAATATAAATACAAACTCAACAATTATGAAATTATATTATTAAATATTAAAAAGACATTAAACAGCCTAAGAAAATAAAATAGGGGACAGTTTTAACCCTTTTAAATTTTGAGCGAAGCGATTGGTCTTACAATGTTGTATGTATTTTTCCTTATTCTTTTTCTTATGCAAATTCTTATTCTGAACATACTTTTACTACCTGAAATAATGCTCCGATATTTACGAATAGCATATGTTTCCGGTTGAGAAGTGGATGTAGTTGGTATTTTATTTAGGTAATTTTTCGAATTTCTCAAAATTGACATTATGCCATAGAAAAACCCATCAAAAAAATGATTACAATATTTCATGATAACTCAGGCAATTTTGTAGTTGGAGACGTGAAAATTTTAGTGTGTTTTCACATAGATACTATATATGTGTGATAAAATTGTTGAACCGTTACGTTAATTTTTCTACAAAATATAGGACTTTCAATATTTCGTAAAATTCTCATTTTTATGTATCTATATAATGTTTGATAAAATTGGCAGTTTTGGATTTTATGGTTTGCAAATGATGGGAATGTATAATCACATATTACTTAACGTGATATCAATACGAGTATATTAGAAAAAACTCAATTTTCAATTATTTTTATCGCTGGTTAAAATTGATATTATTAGTACTAATGAAAATCTTATAATCTATACAAGTATTCTTCTTATTATTTCTCAATAAATTTACAAAAAAAAAAAATAATAATAAAGACTTAAAAATTTGAAAATTTGATTGAAGCATTCTGATATATATTAACGTATTATTTTCAAAATATTAGAGAAATCTAAAGTCTAAATTTTATATTCTGAGCGAAGCGAAGAATGTATTGGTTTTACAATAATGTGTGATTTTTATTATTATTATTATTTTTAAGACGCTTTTACTACCTGAAATAATGCTCCGATTAACATATGTTTCTGATTGGAAAAAGGATATAGTTGGTTTGGTAGTGTTGGTACTTTATAAAGGTCATTTTTCGAATTTCTCAAAATTTACCATAAGCAGTAAAAAGAACGATGAAAAAATAACGAAAAAACGGCATTTTTCACGAAAACTGAAATATCGAGGAATTAGATTTCAATATTTGACTATAACTCAGGCAATTTTGACGTTAGCAATTAAAAATTTGGATGTTCAACCAGGTACTATATATATCATATATGTGGTAAAATTTTGGAAATATTACGTTAATTTTTCTACAAAATATAGGATTTTGAATATTTCGAAATATTCTCGTTTTTATGTATACTCGTATAATGTTTGATAAAATTGGCAATTTTTGGCAATAAGACCTGAAAATTTTACGGAAGTATACTTATTCATAACTTAATATTATATCAAAATATTAGATAAATCTCTAGTCTCAATTTTTTTTATAGCTGTGTTATATAGTGTAAGATTTTTAGTTTAATAATCATATAAATATTCTTCTTATTATTTCTCAATACTTTTACAATAAAAATGAGTAATAAAACCAAAAAATTTGATAAAGATTTAAAAATTTTATTGAAGAATACAGACATACAATTTAACGAATTTCTAAAATATTAGGTAAGAATCAATTTCTTGTTATGCTTGTTTAAAGTTGAAATTTCAGTAAAATTAATATTTTTAAAGTGGTTACTTATTAATATGGAAATTTATGATATTGGCATTTAGGTGACAAAGGATTTTATTAGCAATGAAATTTAATTTTGAGACTTGAAAATTTTATAGGGTGTTCATTTATACTTCGTATATGGTCCCTATATGTGTTATAAACAGGGCTAGGATTTGTATGCAACAGCATGTTTCTTTTGCAACGTCCAAATAAAGTTGTAGTCAGTAATGTGCACGATTTATATGATCCTTATTTAAATGATGCAACTTTTATTTTGCATATTTTTGCATATATTGAATTTATTGCATTTTTTTGCACATTTTCATATGAATGTAATAATTGTATTTCATTTTATAATAATTTTACAGAGTAACATAAATATGATGTTAATTCCATCAAAAGATAACTATTAGTTTGAGTAGTTATATAAAATATAAGATAAATCAGATAAGATGTAATTTATATGGGTACCTATTACCGCACGTATTCTAACTTTAGTTTTACGAAAAAAAAAAAAGGATTTAAAACTCTTCAAACAATAAGTTATATATTACATGGTAAAGGAATAGAAGATAATTTCAACAATAATTTAACTCCTGATCAAATTTATTTATTCAAATATGCACCAGTTACATCGTGTGACGTCGAAAGAAGCTTCAGCCAATATAAATTAATACTACGATCCAATCGTAGATCATTTATTTTTGAAAATTTAAAAAATATGTAGTCGTTGCATGTAATAATTCTACTGTAACTTATACTATAACTTATAAAATTTTGGATTTTAAATATTTAATAAATACCAATTCATACTCTAACGATTCTAACATATTATATTTATCATTATGGTTCGATAAAATTTTCAAATTGCAAAAACTCAAAATTTCATTCAAATGTATTTTTGATACCTAATGAAAATAACATTTTTTATCCCTTTTAAAGTAATATAAATAATTATTTCTGTTCTAATTATTGTTGCAAAAAAAAAAAAAAAAATGTTACATTATTCATCTATTTATATTTAAATATTTCATAAAAATATGTAAGTAAGTATATTAATAATTTAATATTATTTCTATAAGCCAATTTTAGAACAAATTAATTGAATAATGTAATAAAATATTTTTAATGTTATATTTATAAAAATATTATAAAATAAATAATTTTTCATGTGTTTCATGTACCAGATATTTATGAAGTTATAACTTGTCTTATAATAGCAAACGTGTATTCAGTGTGTTCATAACATATTCAATATCACAAATATTTTTCTGCAGATATTAATAATAATAGATATAAGAATAAAAATAGTTTGATTGTCAAATATGATATATGCTTTCTATAGAGTTTTCGATCTAGTATTTCATTTACGTTATTCATTTATCTAATAGGTATTATAATAATTTCCTGTAAGAGTTGTTAAAACTTATAATATATTATAAAAATTAGCCAAATTTTTTAGATCTCATTATATCAACGACCTTGACTTTGGATTCTAAATAAAACTAAGAATGTATTGGTTTTAAAATTATGAATGTCTTATTGTCATATGTTTATTGGCATTGTTTGACCAGAAATAACGCTCCCATTTTCATGAATAGCAATGAATCCGATAGGAAAATGGATGTAGGTAGATTGAAAAAAATATTTCAAGATGTTTTATACAATATTCCATTTTCATTTTAATTTCTGAATATTTAGTAACAAATATGTTTATTAAATACCAGTATTCATACATTAGTTTAATAAAATATCATATATATATATATATATATATATATACATATACGATATACTTATATAACTAATAATTATATTTTATACTATTTGTCATTCGCATACATTCAATTTAATATTCATTTATCCATCGAATAATTTTCAGTGTCGGTCGATTGTCTGTGTCGGTATATTGATTGTCGGGGTCGATTATCCTGTCGGTCTATTGGGTGTAGGTCGATTGACCCAGACCCGTGACGCGCCATTGTCACAATATTCCTTATAAATTTATAATATAACTGTAGTAAGGTGTTGGTCACGTTGTTGTCTTACCAATCATTGGTGAACAATCACGACTTCTCATTATCGGACTTTCTTCCGATTCGCTCGAGTATGTAATGTATGTATATGGTATAGGTTTCTGCCTGAGTGTCACCATGTTTATACTTATTTCAACAAGCCGTCCTCTATATTTTGTCCCCATCTTTCTTCAACAACTACACGACCGACCGGCAATCGACAAACGAATGAGCTGTACCTTTATATATGCCAGCACGCAGCATTGAGATCGATTCTCTAGCAAGCTGTACACTTTCATCGTTAATAAAATACAACATCAACCCCCATATTATAATTTATTTACAGATTTATTAATAAGAAATTATCAATAATTAAATTAATAAATTATAATATAAAATTAAATTAATTTAATAATTCCTAATTGGTCGAAAACCGTATCGTCTAGAACAGTATAGGACGGAAATGTTCTTTAACTGTTTACTTATGATTGTTCAACATTTAATCATTTAAAAATAATTCATTAATTTTTTTTATTTATCCATAAGTTTGTACAGTATTACTATGTTATTGAGAGAAGCGAAAAATATATTGGTTTTACAATGACACGTGTCTTTTTTTTCACGGCATTCTTTACGAAAATTGAAATTTTGACGAAATTAATTTTAATATTTTACGATAACTCGGATAATTTTGAATTGAAAAACTTGATAATTTTTTGGATATTCACATAGATACTATATATACGTGATTAAATTTTAGAACGGTTATATTAATTATATGAGAAAGTATAACACTTTGAATATTTCCTAAAATATTCTGGTTTATATAGCTATATAATGTTTGATAAAATTTGAAATTTTGGGTTAGAAAATGTTATTGAAGTAAAATCACATATAACATATAACATGCAAACAAAATATTAAATCCCATGTATTAATTTTTTTTATAGCTATTTAAAATTAATATTTTTAATGTTTCGAAATTATTCTTAGAAGTTAGAATCTATATACCTATACTTATAAGTATTCTTTTTAATATTTCTCAGTATTTTACATAAATGATTAATAAAAAAGACAAATCATTTTGAAAATTTATTGAAGCTCAAATACATATTACTCAGTTCAAAATAATTGTGAATATTACATTTAACATTTATTTATTTATTTTGTAGTTGTTTGAAGTATAAAGAGAATAGGAAAGTTTTGAATTTTGATTAAAATTTAATGCAATGACAAATCATTACATTCGAAAAATAATTCTGAGCGAAGTACTGTCAGATTTGGTTATTTAGGTAACTCATTTAAGGATTTTATAGATATTTATATTGAACATAGAGACTGTATGAATGTAAATATTTTAATCAATACATATATTATTTGATCAACTTTGCTCAAAATCGTATTTCCGAAAGTATTGATTTATCATTACATTGAAAATTTAATCAAAATTCAACACTTCATTCTTTAGACCTGTATCCCTTTCACAAGAGTATCAACCCTTCTTTTTTCAATTAACTTTTAAATTTTTAGAAAAATCAAAATCATTAATTGGCTAAAACTATTTTTTAATTAATAAAAAAACATATATTAAATTTTTATAATTTTTATTTGTCAAGGAGTGTTTTGATTTTGAAGTTTTTGAAGTAGTCATATAAAAAAATAATAATATAATGTGATTTCTTAGAGCAAATATACTTGTAATACATAGATAGTTATTGTCAGTTATATACCTGCGGTCTACATAATATAACTGTAGGTATCTAAAAATAATTAATTATAGTCTTAAAAATATTATTTATTAGGCACCTATTCTATAATCTACATTAGTATATATACCTAATAAAGATTTCCAGTGGTCTGTTGTTCGTTATTAGGTATCAAGAATGATTGCACAACACTAAAATATTATATCACTTTCAGCTTGTGTTTTTTAAAGACAAGAAATAAAAGACTCTAAAGTTGGATAAATCATAGTAATACATAATATATAATATATTGTTCGAAATAGTTTATAATCTTATCCAAATTATATAAAATATTGACTATTGAGTAATGATGTACCTACCTACACGTTTTAGGGCTCTTCTATATATAATCATCTGAGTATAAATAGGAGTATTTATGGCCAATAGTCATCAAAATTGATTAAAATATCATATTATAATAGTATGTAACTTTTAAATACCTAATAATAAAGTAAGTACAATTGCAATATTTTTAATATATTTTGAATATAAATAAAAAATTATTGTACCACTAACACGATAGATTATATTTAAAAAAAAATGGAAATCATAACGATCATTGACTTGTCCATTAATCTTTTTCGCAAGAGGAGCAACTTCATAAAACTAATGTTTTTAAAAACACATTATTAAGATATATTAGTCCATGATATTTAGTAATAATATTATCATAGATCAAAATAAATAATTACATTTATTATTACTATGAGAAAATTAATATTTATTTTGTCGTAATAACTACTGTAGAACCTAAAACAGCGACCTGATCTTGCAGGGGCGCAAATTCCCTGCTCCCCCGTGGACACGACTATGATAACGATGGCCTTTCATAAAATATAATACAATTAACAATACGTGAAAACAATTACATTTATATTTGACAATTGTTTCTTTTATTTAATAATATAAAATATTAAATAAATAATTTACAATGCACGTTAGTTAAAATTTTTTATATACATGTCAATTTTATGAATTTTATACATATGAAAAAAAAAAATTGAAATATATATCAATAATATAAAACTTTATTTTCAACAAATATAAGTTAATATTAAAAATATAATAAAAATTATTATTATGAAATATAATTAATTAACAAATGTTATTGTTGACATAGAACATAAAACTTTTGAACAGTATAATATTAGGAATTATTTTTCTATTTTAAAAATGTCATTGCAAACTGTAAATGATAATAAAAAATAAATATTAAATTTTTACTTAAAATTTACACGAAGGATAACGAAAAGAACATGACGTTTTGATATGAAAATTAAATATATCATAGTTTCAATAGAAATATTTTTATAAATATTAAAATAATTTTTGTTTTTTGACATAGAACATAAAACTTTTGAACGGTATATTAGGAATTATTTTTCTACTTATTCTTGAAAGTGGTTCCACGTCATTTGATCACGAGTAATTTAATCGCGGGCATAAAATGATCGCAAACTATTTGGGCGCAATAATATTTTAATCATTCTATTATTTTGATGCTTTTTAATATTATTTATTTTATTTGCATAAATAGGTATTATTAATACTTCAATTTAAATGTTTTTTCGGTACTTGTCGGTTATCTCGAATACTATTTTGATTATTTAATTGATATACTTAAGATACAAAAACAAAAATCGCAAAGTTATTTTCAAGTGGAAGGGACGCTCGCTACGACTGCCGGCTTCGCTCACTTCCTCAAGCGACGCTTTGCGGTACTTTTTCGTGAGGATAGGGCTACGCCACAAGGGACTAAAGCATACCTATCCCATAGACCGGATACTGGTGCGGATAGGCAGTGGTTTCGTGTGACCTAAAACCTCGTTTCGCGAGACCTTTGGATATTTACTCCATGATTGGTACCCATTGTATGAGTATTATATGGTAATAACTTATAAATAATCAAAATTGATTTATTATGTAGGAAAAATGCGCAAAAAATTTAAATATTTGAAAAAAGTGCAATTCGTTTTTCATGTTATCGCGCGATCAAATTGCCCACGCTATTTTTATAACGCGATTAAATTACTCGCGACCAAATGACGACGCTTTTATGACGCGCGCTCGTTTTACCGCAACCAAATGACGCGACACCCTTGAAAGCAAGGCTTTGCATCCGAATTAACCAGAACCCGTAACACCACTAAAAACCCTTAAAAAACAAACACCTGAAACCCTTATTAACCTGAATATTATTTATTTAATTAACCCGAATTAACCCATAACCTAAATAAAAAATTCTGGTTAACCTAAAACCCGAATGAATTTTCAAAATAAGAATTACTCCAATACGTTATTATTTGTATATATAATTGATATAACTTTACATAAAATAATTTTAATATACTAATTCTTAACTATTGTTTACAGTATACTATTGTGAATATGTATACTCTACAAAAAAACATATAAAAATTACAATTATTTATAATTATTATAATTTAAACTATTATCCTAATGCCCATTACTGTCAAATACTGATGATAAATTGACATATTTGGGTAAAAATAATATCTTAATTCGTAATATAAAATACAATTAATTAAAAGTACAAAACGAATTTAAACATGTTTATTATTGAAGTATTTTATTTATTATTATTTATGTATTTACTTAACACACGAATTAACCATTATTAACCCGAATAATAACGGTTATGAGTACCCTAATATCTTGTAAAAATTGTCAATGTGGTGTTTAAAAACCCGAATACCATCAACACCAGAAACCCATAACCCGAATAAATAATTCGGGTGCAAAGCCTTGCTTGAAAGAAAGTAGTAAAACGACATTGGTATACGAATCTTTCAGCAAAAGTGGCCCTCGACAGTGACGCAGTTGCGCCAACTATTGACGTTATTTCAGAAAAACAGTGGTTCTCCACATTAGCAAATGAGAGCCGGTTAGGCTTTTTAATGTGAGTAATATTAATTAATTGTATTTGTATTCGTAAATAAATAAAAATTGTGGTACTAAATTAGCGGAATTCTTCATGATTTATATTATAAAATATTGCACTTAAATTATAGCATTTAATTAATAATTATATAATACAAATGAGTAATTAATTTAAATTTGCCGCGCTTTATTCGGCACATGTTTAGTAGCCCTGACATCCACCAGTCGCGCTAACGTCAAGGGCTATTTTTGCTGAAAACTACTATAGCTAGTATTCTACTATTAACGAAAAGAGTAGCGAGTAATAGAACTAGTCGTGCACAAATAAAAATTCGAATACATCTTACGACTACATTTTAAAATGCCTTCCGTTTATTGGTTAAAATTATAATATTGCCTGCCCAACACGTTGATAGCACACCGTATGAAAAAATTGCACATTACTACCACAAATTGTCCGTTTGACGGTTGTAAATATTTCCGACGGGTTTAATTACCCGTAAAAATTAATTTTTAAGGTCATAACTCATAAATTTAATATTTAATTTAATATAATAACAAAAAAAAAACCCTCAGTAATTTTACGGATTACGATTCCTCTATACGAATATTCGTACACGAATACGATTGTCGATTCTACTACTCTCACAGTCTCACCCACATGTTTCGTTCGTGCACGAATCGAGTGATAACTGATAGTATAAATCGATTTGTGTACGATCGGAATTCAATAATACGGTCTTTTACATAGTAATAGAAAATGTACGATTATTCGTATACAACCGCCGCCGTTCTTCTGTTTCAAGAATAGGCCCCCTGGTAGAGAATCATGTTCAGTTGGTATTTTATTTTAGTCATTTTATAAATTTCTCAATATTGCACTTATGCAAGAGGAATAATATTATACCAATAAATGACCAAATATCTACAACTTTAATTTTAACTAATTTTATATAAAATATTTTAGGATAACTTTGATATATTGAATATAGAGAAATTAAAGTTTTGTTGGATATTAACGTAAATGTTTTACATACATGATTAAATTTTGGTTATCTTACGTTGGTATTGAAGTATATGAGTATGCATAATAAGGTATATGAAAATTTCAATCACTATTATTATTGACTAAACTTCGCTCAGAATCGTTTTTTTTTTTTCATCCCATTTCATTTTGAATTACATACAAATCTTAACTGTAGTTCATAATACAATATTATCCTATATTATTACTTTATAATATATCCTTTATCCATATATATTCCGTCCTTTTTAAATTTAATAACAATGAATATTATAGTACAATATATATATTTACTTCCTTTCACTGCCCAATTATATACATTAGTACCAATATGTTTTATTGGGTCAAGTTTCTGTTCTAAAATAATGAAGAAATATTTTAATAATAATCACTTATATTCTTTATGCAACATTTTAATCAATTGAAAAATAAAATTGTATTACTTGTTATATGCAAATACGTAATATATTGCTTAACAACTTCAGGAACTAAAAAAATATTAATTATTTTTTATTGTATTGGCATTAATTTGTAATAATTTAAGCATTGACAAGTACAAAATGATTTATTATTTTAAAATTATGCTAATTCATTTTATATTTTTATTTATAACAAATAATAATTGAAAAATACATACAATTTCTAAGATCTGAATAATTAGCCACTAAATTGATACAAATATAATATTTAATAAATAAAATAACTTTATCGTTGTTTGATAAATAAATAATAATTATAATAAAAAGTTCAGCTGAAAATTATATAAGTACCTACAACCTACATATTATTTAGTAAAATAAAGCAATGTAAAATTACAGAAAAAATACATTAATAATATCTCATACTTTTGTTACATAAAATTGTATTAATTTATTATAAAATTAATGTCAGCCAAGGCTATATATATTGGGGATCTAATATTAATATCTACTCGGATTTTATACTTGTATTTTTATATGTTGACAGTAATCGCTGATGAGTAATCAGCAATGCTTCTTATTGATATTTTTATACATATTATAATTAATATTAATTATAAAATAGTTCACATACAAATTTAATAATTATTATAATAGCAAAATTAATGCACATTGGTTTATAACAATAATATATTTTATACTGCTACATTATATAATTATATTATTATTATATTATTATATTATTTAGTAGGAGAAATATATATATAAATTGATTTATTCAACACAATATATGCATCAGGAAATATTCTGGAAGAATGGTTAACCTCAACTTTTATTACATAACCATATATTAACACATAATTAACATAGTTTGGAAAAAATAACCCCAAAGAATGTTCAAACTATCATACAATAGCGCTAATGAGCCTAAATAATAGCTTGAAATTGTTTTTAAAGATCATACACCGAAGAATTTGTGTTAAATTGGAAAATGAAATAAGTAAGGCGCAATTTGGGTTTAAACAAGGAATGGGGACCAGAGAACGGTGCTTAGATGTCAACATGTTTTATAGATTTCACCAAAGTGGCAAAGCATGCGATAACGTACAACATGACAGATTAATAAGCATATTAAAGAATAAAAATATTGACAGTCATTATATCAGAATAATTTCGAATCTCTATTGGAACCAAACTGCCAAAGTTAAAGTGGAGGATGAGTTCTTAGAAGAAATAAAAATCAAGCAAGTAGTTAGACAAGGTTGTGTTTTATCTCCTCTGTTATTCAATTTTTGCAGTGAAGCAATATTTGAAGAAGCTATTCTCCACGAACATGTTGGTATTAAAGTAAATGGGAAATTTGTCAATAACTTTAGATATACTGATGACACGGTCATTCTGGCAGGTACCATGGCTTATCCGCAAAAAAGTATGGACAGGCTCAATGTTGCATGCAACAAATATGGACTATAGATGAATGCTAAATTCGTGTTAATAACAAAAGGTCAAACAGACAATAATTGCAATGATGAAATAAAATTAACCTTGAACAACGCCATAATAGAAAGAATATATTCAAGTATCTTGGAACATGGATTAATAGTAATGAGGATAACTCAAAAGAGATCAAATGTTGAATTGAATTTGCTAGATCAACATTATTTAGGCTAAGAAAATTTTTTTCAAAGCAAGATCTACCATTGCGTTTAAGAATTAGAATGTTGAAGTTCTACGTATATTCTTCCCTGTTGTACGGAATGGAAGCTTGGACACTAAAGAAAGCAGATATTCAAAATCATTTGAGATGTGGTGTTTTCGTAGAATTCTTAACATATCATGAGTTGATAAAGTTACAAACGCAGAAGTTTTGAGAAGAATAAGCAAAGAACCAGAGGTGATAAACAATATAAAATCTAGAAAGCTGCAATATTTCGGACATATGTTGAGGGGCGAAAAATATCAACTATTACATTTACTAATACAGGGAAAAATTTGCAGTAAGAGAATAAAAGGAAGGACCAGAACAAATTGGCTGCAAAATTTAAGAGAATGGTTCCAATGCAACAATAAAGAACTATTCAGTACAGCCAAGAATAAAGACCTTATAGCCATGATGATTTCCAACCTTCGATAGAAGAGGAACATTAGGAAGAAGTAGGAGAAAACAAGGAAATGATGAAATACCAATACACTCATTCAGGAAGTAAAAAAGATTGGTTTAGAAATAAACGAGGAGAAAATAAAAGCAGTGAAAACGCTGCCTGAAATAGATGAGGAAAATCTTACAGTAGGTAATTACGTATTCGATAAAGCACATAGCTTCAAGTACCGAGGTGTAACAATCACTGGTAACAACAACTGGAACACTGAAGTAACCCGTCGTTTGCTCAAAGCGGAAAGGACTTTTTACTCACTAATAAAATATTTCAAATCAATACTATTCTCTAGAGGTACGACTGTACACGAGTGTTGTAAGACCAACGCTAACCTATGGGTGCGAAGTATGGCCGACGACAGAGCAAATCGAACGAAAACTCAGAAGTTTTGAGAATAGAGTATTAAGAACAATTTGTGGACCAGTTTTTGATACCGAAATAAACACGTGGCGGAGAAAAAAACAAAGAAATAAGGGAAATCACCAAAGTACCTTTCATAATAAGTTATGTAAAGGGACAGAGAATCCAATGGTTTAGACACACCATGAGACCAGAGGAAACAAATGAAGTCAGAGCAGCAATTGAATACAAGCCAACAGGTAGAAGACCCAGAGGCGCACACAAGAAACGATGGATGGATGGAGTGTAATAAGATCTAGAGAGGCTAGAAGTAACAGATTGGGAGGAAAGGATACAGGATCGTAATTTGTGATTATTGGAGATCAGTGACGCTGGCAGCCAAAAGTCTTGCAGAGTTGTGAAGGCAGAAGGCATAAGAAGAAAAAGACATTATATTAAAATACATATATAATATATATATATATTATATATAATATATATATATATATAATCTATTTATTAAAAAAATAACAATGTCATGATAGAATTGTACCTATACTACGTAATAAAAAAAAATTAGACTCCTCTGAAATTTATTCTCAATTATGGTTTTGTCAGACATAATTATAATGTCAATTAATAATTATTACTTGTTGTAATTATTGGTATAATTTTTTTATTTTATAGTTTTCCAGAAAACGTAATTTTTTTTATTTATTCAAATACTTTTAGGTTTATTAACTAAATCTAATTCATACGACATTATTACAAGCCTTAATATTATTTAGGGTTTAACCTTATAATTTACACTTACTATTAGATTTATAAAAATTAAAATTATCCCCATTGTTGAAATCTATTTCATATGAAAATTTTTTTTAAATAATAATTTTATATTGTAATATTTATGAAAAACAAAATTATATCTATTTCATAATTGTAAAGTCACGTACTTACTTATGAAATTAGATTTCGCTAATATTCCTGTTCGTAATTTAATTATGTATAAAAAATCATTTAATAATATGTATTGAAATATATGTAAAATTAATTAATTAAAAAAATATGATCGTTATATAGGAAATAAAAAATATGTATAGTATACATATTAATCTTACTTCTAGCACCTGTAACAAAAACGATTAAATAATGTTAATACATAAACTTAAAGTAAATAAGTTTTATTTTAATAATAATATAAAGTTTAGAGATAATATAATTTTTTCTAAATAGTCTGGATTCTTAAATTTATATAAATTATCGATTTCACTAAGTGTCAATAAATTAATTTTATACGAAGGAATATTTTTATATGAATAATTAGGTTATATAAATTATAATAATATTTACCTATTTAAATGATTAATAATATTATAAAATATATTTTAAAAGGTATCTTATCATCAAATATAAATATAATGTATACCCTTTATTTTTTCGGGGAAAAATAAAGTATACCTATACCTACAATTTTCACTAATTGATATAAGCATTGATTATAGAATAGACAGATAGCCCATACAATGTTAATATTTGGCGACCACGAATATGATGCGGCTAATAGGGAGCGCTAGTGTATAAATGATGCAGCCGCAGGGAGCGGTAGTTTAGAAATGAATAAATGATGCATCCGCAGGTAGCGTCAGTGGCGTATTTAGGGGGGGTCGAGAGGGGGCAATCGCCCCGGGCATCAAATTTTAAGGGGCATCAATTTTTAATTTGAAAAAGCAGTGGCTTAAATTTACTGCCCTAAAATCTTATCGTAAAATATAAATGTTAATGTTTCTTTTAGATTCTGAGCGAAGCGAAGAATGTAGTATTAGTTTTACAATGAAGTGTAATTTTTTTTTGTTTTTTTTTTTTATTCTGTAAACATTTCTATTACCCGAAATAATGCTCCGATTATCACGAATAGGGTATGTTTCCGGTAGCAAAGTGGATCTAGTTGGTACTTTATTTAGGTCATTTTTCGAATTTCTCAAAATTGACCCTAAGCGGTAGAAAAAACTTCGAAAAAATGACGAAAAAACGGCATTTTTCACGAAAAATGAAATTTTGACGAATTCGATTTCTATATTTCTCAATAACTCGGGCAATTTTTAAGATAGAGACTTGAAAATTAACACAACCCCCCTGTTTTAAAGGTTTCACACAGACAATTAATGGTGTATTACAATTTTTTGAAGAAGAAAAATCCAATGATATTATTTTTTTAATGACTAATCGATTAAATCAGGATGCATTAGAAAATCTTTTCAGTGTTATTCGACAAAATGGTGGTTATAACAAAAATCCAACAGCTAGAACAATTAGAACTTCAATAAGAAGTAATTGTATTTTTTCTTTATGTATATCCAAAGGTACAAATTGTGAGGATACTCAAGTTGATGATAATCCAATAATCCACCCAGTAGGCGAACAAAATAATATAAATAACATGAGTTCAATATTATCTTCTGATTCTGATACCGAATATATTTCAAATTTATCTCTTTCTTCTATAACAACTGATGAGGACTCTTTTAATTTTGAAAATGTAAATAACAATGTTACTTTGGAGGACTGTTCTGTTACATACTTTGCAGGATATTTAGGTTATAAATGTATAAAAAAATTTAATTGTACTCATTGTAAATGTGAACTATTTATAGATAAAAATTTAAACGATAAAAAACAATTACTTATAATTAATAAAAATTACTCATCAATTGATAATGAAAATGGACTTAAATCACCATCAAATTCTTAATAATGTAATAAATAAAATTTTAAATATTTTTGAAAACAATTATAAAAACTATTTACATAAAAAAAAAATTAAATTTCAATTAACTGAACGTATAAAAAAAAAATAATACCGTTATAGAATTTCTAAAAGACTCAATGCCAAACTGTTTAGAGCATAAAATGTATATAATAGAACATCTTTTAATATGTAAAATATTTAATAAAACTAAAATGTTTTCAAATACATCAAAATTGACCAAACTTTCAAAATTAAAAATTTTAAATCATATTTAAATAGAACCATTTTCTTTTTTTCATTTCTTTGTTCTGACATCATACCTATAAAAGTTACCTAATCTTCAATCTTCAATATACTTCTACTCACAATTCCAGAAACAGTTACAGAACTTTCAACATTTACAGAAGACTATTTTTTTTTATTTATATTTTTTTTGTTAATAATTTTTCAGAAGTAAATATATTATTACTTCTTTCTTAATAATTTATTATATTATTTGTTAATAAATTAATATTATATTATTATCTGTTAATAATTTATTAATTACTTAATTATTTATAATATATAATATTTATTATAAGTACAATCTTTTTTGTTTTTATTACTATCTTTGTCAAAAATAATAATTCCATAATTGTGATGTTACACGTCATATTATATAATTTAATTATATGGATGAAATATTTTTACATAAAATAATATTGGTAGGTATTCATTTTTTAAAGTTTATAATCTATCAATTTAATGTTAGATATGTATAATATATATGATTTATACTTTCTTTGTTCTAAAATTAACATCATAAATTTATTAATTATAATATATGTTTAATATTCTATAATGGTATCACAAAAAAAATTGAAACAATATTTTATTTTATTTACTTGAAGTTTTATTCTTTTTAATTTAGGATTTAAATATTATTTAAATTATGGTTTTTAAATACAATTATTATTATAAGTTGATATTAATATATTATTTGATAATGAAAAAATTAAGAGCATGTTCAATGTTTAGTTTAATTGTGTATGTCAATGAAAATGTTTCAATAATTTTAATGGATGGTCCGTAAGCGTAAATACTAAATAGTAAATATAAATACAACTCCGAACTCGTATAATCGTATCGTATGTCGTATTATACGAGGTTTAAATTTTTGAAAGTGTACTTTGTTCCCAAACAGGAAGACAAGTGTTTCCAGGTAAGCTGCCGGCCGGCTATGGTGGTTGTTAATAATAATTGTGATGCCATACCACAGAATATAATATAGATACGTATACTATTGTATATTGTAATTTGTCACTATCATGGGAAGTACAAAAATAATATATAAAATAAATTAATATAACGCCATCTCTTGGCAACCCGTATAAATATAATATTAGTAGCCTAATATTCCTATACCATGGGCTATCTGTCTATTCTATAATCAATGATATAAGTCGTAATATTAATATTTCTAGGAATTTTCGCTCGCGCAGTTCTTTCAGCTAATTATTTGACATTAATTTTAAAAATATTTGATTTTACTATCTACAAGTTTGATTATATTTATTACTATTAAATATTATTTTGTATTGTTTTGTTTTTTAAAGATTAAAAATTAAATACATAGTTTTGATATACAATAAAATTATATTTTTAAATTGACACAAAATGTAGTAATTACTAATTATTAGCTATTTTTTCAAAATTATACCAAGACATTTTGACAATGAAACAAATTATAGGAGCAGCTTTACCTTGCACGAAATTTTTTTTACAACATCCCCCCCATGTAAAATTTCTGGGCACGCTACTGGACTTATATTGATTTTAAAAAATCAACCCAATATTCTTAAAACAATCATTTTCATAATCATCAGACATAGTCTATAATATAAGTACAAACATATAAAATACAGTATCATTTAAATAACACCAAATAAATCATAAGTTGCCATGGACCTGATTAACTCAAAATTATACATAGGATCTTATGGAATACAGTTTACTTATCCATAAATATGCTAATAATTCAAAATACATCTATAAATAATGAAACCATTCTCATTAAATTCTATATAATTTAAACGAAATAAAACAAATCCATGTATTTCGTTTTTCGTATAGGTATAGTCGTATAGTACCTAATAATTGACAAATAATTCCTAACGAACTGTTAAAAATGTTGATACAAACTTGAATATAGATATTTATAATAACAAAATAATATAAGATAATTTTATACTTAATTTCCATACAGCAATACATTATTGGATAAGTGAAATAAAGAGAAGTACCTAGAATAAATTATTTTAAGTTAATAGTAATCATTATTTGTTTCTTACATTTATTTAAATTTTAAGTAATTTATTCTTACTTTTATAATATACCTAATAATACATAGGTACTATTGTATTGATAATGTTTACACGTATATGGTAGGTATATCAAAGAATATTTACCGTTGCCTGCCCAAACTCGATATATGAGCACGATATTGTTTAGTTAAATTAATAATAATTATTAATTACATTTAATTTAAATAGTTTTCATCGTATTCAGTTTATTTAAATCAAATTCAACTAAAAAAATTTTCAGTTATAAAATTTTAAATATATAGAGATTTTTTTAAAAAAATATTAGTGGGCTAAAAAATAAACATTTTAAACTATATTTCAAACTTTAAAATTTTCTTATTATTCCTTTGTTTTGTATTATGTTCTTACCTAAAATATTATTCTGACGTAAAGACTTAAGGATACGTCTTATAAAGGCTGGATTTACCAGGAATGCCAAAATTATTAATTTAATAAATTAATTTAAATAAATTGTTTAATATCCTAATCACTTGAAATATTATGCAGGACAATGTCTGTTGAGTCCGCTTGTATATATATATATATATATAATATTAACAGGATATACAGTGATTTAATTGTCATTTAAAAATTTAAAAATTAAAAAATTGGTTTATTTTTAAGATTCATAGTCTTACATTGTACGAGGATAAAATAATTTGTTTCTTTTTTTTTTTTATCGAAAATTGAATTTCAATATTCATAAATATTAAATAGGTGATAAACTTTAAAAAAAACTTAAAATTATGAATTAAATGATAAACCATAAAAATACTACGCTTATTTAATTGAAGAGAGATGGTGGAATTCTCGAGTCAACCTTTGGTAAATAATAAATTGTAGCACTACGTTTTATACTAACTGTACGTTTATCAAATTGGCAATTCAAATATATATTATGTTACCGGCAATATGTATAATTCCGGCATTATATATATTTCCGATTGATTTTAGGCAAAGTAATAAAACAAATAACTAATGCCTAGGCATTTTATAAAATTTAGAAATTTATGCTAGGCAATATATTTATCGCTTAAATTAAAGAAATACTCACAATAATTCAGAATATATTATCAATATTATGAAATAAAAGTATATTATAAGTATAACCGATTTCACATTGATAACTATGTTCAACATTTGCCATATAATTCAATAGTCGTTCACAGTTTGTACTAGTATATTATTCATTTTACTATTGCAAATTTGCTATAATTTCAACATGGAACGTTTTTATAGCGAGTTAAAAGTTTTATTGACAAATAAGATAGTATATAGATGGAAAATTAATCGAGAAATCTAAAAATGCTATTTATTTTGAGTTTAATAAATAATTAATACTAATTATTACATAATTTTGTTACCACATGCTTTTCATTGTAGTATAATCATATATATACAATATACCTAGTATAGGACAATTAAAAAACTCAGTATCAACAATATTTTTGTATTTATGTATTGTGCAACTCGCGTTGTTATAATAGTTTAACTTGTTTCAATAAATACCTACTCGTAGTAATAAATTATTAAAATTAAAAATATTCATTTTGTATATTATATTATAATAAAATAGTTTTAGTATTAAACAACATTACGTAGGTATATATTAAAAGTAAGTAATTTTTGATACTTTGCCTAAACTGGTTTAGTCATTATATAAAATGCCTAGGAAATATTTATAATGCCTAGCCATTTTATGCTAAAATTATATTTTTTAATACTTTGGCTAAAATCGTTGGGTATTATATTTATAGTTCCTAGGCATTATATATATAATGCCGGAATTAGACATATTTCCGGTAACATATATATTCATATCATTCATGTGACAATTATTATAAAATCAAAATATTGAGTAATACACAAATATTATTAAAATGTACCTACTTGAGTGGATGTTATAATTCATAAGGTGATAGATAAACCCTGATTGCCATGCTGAACAAAATAATTATGAATTATAATTTTAAAATTATTTCTTTAAAAATTATTTAATTTTATTCTACCTATAATGATTTAGATAATACATAATTAGTAGGTACCAAAATAAATGCATATACCTGTTTTAATTATGCACAAATGATAAAAGAATTATTTGGTAATAATATCTATATACCTAATTATATAATGTAATTTTTTAATAGTTTTTATAATTTAGAACATATATTTTACTAAGAATAAAACAACCATGAAATACACATTTATTTAAACTTTAAGATATAATTGATACTAGATACCTATTTGTATGTACATGGATTTACCATTAAGTTTTCTTTAATTAGGTATATTTAACATATGTTTCTATTTATAAGTTTCAAATATGGTTTTTTTTATAAACATTTTGATGTAGGTACCTAATATATACTATAGTAGTACCTATTTATTATTCATATCAAATAAAAAAAAAAATTTACTCACAAGTTTTTGAATTTAAATCTTGATATATTAAAAATTAAGTAATACAATTTATTATTAAAATTATTAATTAAATAATTATAATTTTTAATATACAAAAATATAAATACTAGTAATAAAGAAAATATTATTTATTATATTATTGGTAAAGTAAACCAAATAGGTATATATCGTCTTCTATATAATACTAAAAATGAGTAGAAAAATTATGAAATTTAGATATTGATTAAATATTCTATAGAATATCGAACTCTAAGCAGGTAATGTATAAAATTGATATAAATTTAAACGATTTGATTATGTATGTTTATTATAGTAAAAAGGTACGTCAGTGAAAAATGCAATTTTAAAAATTTATCAAATTTTAAATTATTATCATGCATATATATATATATATATTTTAATTTATTATAAATTAACTTTTTCGTAGTTTCACTTTTCACTCTTAGAGTAATTTGGTCTTTGTGTTAACACGCATATTTATAAAGATATCAGAACGTTATTTATTTTAATTTATTGATTAAACAATATTTAAAATTTCATATTTTACCTAATAGAGCATACGCATTTTATAGAACACCTAGGGATTGTAATTGTAGAGTTGGCCTTGGCCTAGGCATAATATAGAATAACATTAAAATTTTAAATATTGCTTAATAGTACCTATATTCAACACAGTGCCAAAAACATTATAATCAGAACTAAAACATGGGTATGCATAGTGATGTAAAAATATTGTATTTTTAATTTTTAATTTGTATAATACGGTATTTAAAAAAAAAAAAATATTATAATTGTTATAACTATAAATACCTATACAAATATCATTTATCATATTTTGACATTCCAGTTAATAGTAAATATGTAGAAATTAATAATTTGATTAGAAAGGTTTAATTTGGAAGTGATTTGATTCAATATAATGCTGAATTATTAATTTTTGTGATAACTAGATAGAATCTAAATCAGTTTTTCGACAAATTAATAAGTGCTTGGCCAAACGAAACGAATTATAAGTATATACGATTTTTTTACAAAATATGCATTGCGTTTTTCAGTTTTTCCAACATAATACCTCGTAAAATAATACTTAACAACAAGAATTGTTTGTTTCGAAAGTCGACCAATATTCTTAGTAAATAACTAATAAGTATTAATTTATTAAGAACTAAAAATTAATGCTAACCGTAATAATTTGTATACATATTATACTATATAGAATATTAGGATAGGTTATGTAAATGTGTATAAGAAGTATACTTCTTAGGTATTTGATATTATAATTCGTGTTAACTGATAAGATATAATATGTGATAGCCTATCACTGATAGGAAAAATAAAATATTATATTTTAGAGTAATTTGTTTTTTGTTACATAATTTGTTATATTAATTGTTATATTAATTGTTATATTAATTTGTAATTTTGTTATATTAATTGGGATCAATAGACATTGAATTTTGTTTCTCTTTTTTACAGGTTTGTAAATTATCTAATGTAATATCTAATAGTAATATAATAAACTCTTTTTTACAGAGAAACGTTTCGGTTTATGATACTAATCTTGCCCCAGAGAGACAGTAATTAAATTACATATTATATGTGTAATAAATAATATTTATTAGAAAAAATTCATAACATTCATAACTTATTTACTTATAAATTATGATAATAATAAAAATATCGTTTAAATTATAATTATGAATATTTTTACAATATTATTTTTATTAAAAAAAAAACTTAAAATTATTTAAGAAATTCATGAATATATTGTAATGAAATTTTATATTTTTTGTTTATAATAAAGTTTATACATTGTTAATGTATTTATATAAGTGTACATCATATTAAAGTCGACGAATAAAAAATATTACACAGGTATTTAATAATTTATTTTAATATTAACTTTATTAGTTTTGTTTTAGGGAACTTACACTGCTTTAGTTCTTTCAAATTATTGGGTAAATTAAGTTCTTCAGCATTGAACTTATCTAAACATAATAAAATATATACATTGTAATGTAAAATAGTGCACTTAATAGGTGACGCTACTTATTCAAATAAAATTTTCTATTTTATTAAGTTTATTGTCTGGCCGATAATCTAAGAAATCAAACTTATATCTATTATAATTAATAAATAATTATTAAGAATAAAATGTATTCAAATAAATATATTTATAATAAATAGGAAATATTTAATATATTATACAATAAAAAAAAAAAAAAAAAACAAAGGAAGGAATATTGGTATGGATGGGATAAAGGCGTAGAAAGATAGTATTGAATTTTGATTAACATTTGAATGCAATGATTAATTATTACATTTGAAAAACGATTCTGAACGAAATAGATACTTTAAAATTTGGGTATTTAAGTGACTCATAATGACAATGAGTATAAAATGAGTGGATAAAAATTTTTTGCTAGTTCAAAAATCAAATTAGCATCAGATGGATACAATGATTGGAGGCATATTGGTCGAACATTAAAAGAACATCAAACATCAAACACACAAACTTAATTCTTATAAAACTTACTTAGAACTGGTGACACGCTTAAATACTAATAAAACCATAGACGATAGTAATAAAAAAATAATGGAATCTGAACATGAATACTGGACTAATGTATTACAACGAATAATATCAGTTGTAAAAATTCTTGCACAACAAAGTTTAGCATTTCGGGGATCATCAGATAAACTCTATGAACATAATAATGGAAATTTTTTAAAAATTATTGAATTATTGGCAAAATATGACTCGATTATGTCTGAACATATAAAAAGAACTTTAAATAATCAAAATAACGCTTATTATCTGGGGAAAAATATACAAAATGAAATTATATATTTAATATCAAATTGTATGAAATCAAAGATACTAGAAATGATAAAAGAAGCTAAATATTACAGCATTAATTTGGTTTGCACTCCTGATGTTAGCCACACTGAACAAATGACCTTAATAGTTCGTTTTGTGTTAATCGATTTGAAAAATAAAGAATCAAATGTTAAAATTCATGAACATTTTCTAGGATTTATACCAGTTGAAAGTAGTACAGGGATGGGATTAAGTCATATTCTAATACAGCGGTTACGTGATTTAGATATACCTATTTAAAATATACGAGGTCAAGGATATGTTAACGGAGCTAACATGAAAGGTAAACACTCTGGAGTACAGCGTCGAATTAGAAACATTAACCCTCGAGCTTTTTTTATTCCCCGCAGTGCTCATTGATTAAACCTTGTAATAAATGATGCAGTCAAATCATCAAGAGATGCAATTTCATTTTTTGACACGATTCAGAAAGTGTATGTATATTTTTCAGCTTCTACTATTCGTTGGCAGGTCCTCTTAAAATATATTACAGATCTCACATTGAAGCCATTGAGTGAAACAAGATGGGAGAGTAGAATTGACGCCCATAAGCCTTTTCGACATCACATAGGTGATATATATGATGCTTTATTCGATATACGAGTAGTTGATAACAATAATTTGGATGCAATGACCAAATATGAAGCAGAATGCCTTTGTAAACATATCAAAAATCTTAAATTCCTTTTTTCTTTTGTTTTCTGATATGATTTGCTTAACCAAATTAACCCAGTTAGTAAGCTAATGCAAAAAGTAAATTTTGACATAAGTGCCGCATTATAATTATTGGAAAGATTATTAATGTACTTTACAAATTTAAGATCTAATGACGATGAAGCGTTTGAAAATTTTATACTTGAGCAACAGAACTAGTAAAAGAAATAGATGTAGAACTTGTTATTGAACATTCTCAGGGTAGAATTCTGGCATTATGTGTTCGAAGAAATTTCAGTTATGAAAATGTGGATGAACCGATAAATGACCCAAAACTACATTTGAAAGTTAATTTTTTTAATTTTATTCTCGATGTTGCTATTAATCGTATTACTGAAATATTTGACCAATTAAAAGATTATAATGATACATTTTTATTTTTGTATGAAATTGAAAAAATCAAAATTACGACACGCGATGAATTTATAAAACACTGTGCTGATTTACAACTCGTGTTAACGGATGGTGATTCCGCCGATATTAATGGGATTGAAATGACGGACGAATTAACAGTTTTAACGACAATGGTTCAATAAAATTTATCTCCAATTGAACTATTAAAATTTGTGATAAATACAGGAGACTTTGCTCCAAATGTATGTATAAGCATTGCGTATACTTTTAACACTACCAGTAACGGTCACCAGTGGAGAACGGAGTTTTTCTAAACTGAAATTTATTAAAACATTTAAAGTCAACCATGGTTCAAGATAGATTAAGTGGATTAGCTATGATAGCAATTGAACATGAATTGGCAGATTAACTAAATGACGTTGATATGGTAAAAGATTTTGCAAAATACCTAAGGCCGGCCCTGGACTCATTTAGTGGTTTCATGATATATTTATTTATATTGAACGTTGAATGTAGGGATTGATAAATGTAAAAATTTCAATCAATACATATATTATCTTATAAATTTCGCTCAAAATTGTTTTTACGAATGTAAGGATTTATCATTGTATTCAAATATTAATCGAATTCAACACTATCCTTTTTACACCTACAAGTATATCGCTTCATACAGTTTCCTTTACCTTAATTTATTATATTCTATTTACGCAGATTTTACATTAGTATATAAATTAGTAATGAAAAGGTATTTACTATCGAGATCTGCGCCTTTTAGGTCATCTATTGAATAATTTGTTAGTTATTTAATAATTATTTAGGAATCCGTAAAATTTAAAATTATTTAATCTCACAGAAAAATACATCATATCTAACCTAAATTCGTTTACCATATTTTTGAATTATTCTATAATTTACAATTACAAATTTATTTTATTTCTAATATTTTAATTTATTGGGTACATTAATTTATTACTGAAACCATCGTATAGATTTTATACTATAGAATTTACATTCATGTAGGATGTATGAGAATTTGATCAGGATAATTTTTAGAAATGAATTAAAATAATTTTTAATATCTATAAATAATATAAAATATTTATTTTTATTTAATATAAAAAAATTATGGTAATATGTAGTTTTTTTAGGAAATAAAACTGATCAACTGAATAATTTAAAAAAAAAAGTAATTAAAATATTATAAAAGTCTTATTACCTAAGCACATAAGACACGAATACTTAGTAAATTATTTTTTTGTTTCATCTACGATATATAATATATCCGCTAGTATTCTTAACAAGAATAAATTTCTTCAAACAAATATTTTTCATAATTATTCCATAGGGACCAAGTAGTTTTTATTTATTTAAAAATAAAAAAATAAATATTCTTACTGTAGCAATTTACTAAAAAAATAATATTTATAAATAAATAATTAAAATGTAAAATGTTATACTTTAAAGCTTATTAATAATGTAAAGAACAGGTTTTCTTAATTTATTAGTTTATTCATTAATTAGAATTATACTTGGATTCTTGAATAATGATAAGTTCTAATATTAATAAGTAGTTAGTACAGAACACAAATATTTAATGAACAATAAAGTAAAAAAAAAGACGATCTGATACTCCTGCCGCACAGTGGCGTATTTAGGTAGTGGCAATGGGTCCCGTTGCCCAGAGCGGCAAATTTTTGAAGATTATGAGGGGCGGCAATTTTATAATTTGGTTTGCTGTTATTACTTAATAATTTAATTTACTTTATATAATATACCTACGTAAAATGTATATATATATTTTTTTTTCATATGAGATATTATGACAATATATATAATATATAAATAAAATAATATATTATATCAGATATTAGATATTATAATATAGTAATAATTGTTATTTATAGTTTAATCCTGGGAGTTATTGATGCGTATGTTACATTGTCATTGTGCATGCGACGACAAATGAGTAATAACAAAATAAAAATAATAATTATTAATAATCCAACCTGTTTCTGTGGGCTGTGGCACGATAAGTCGGTAACGATTGTCGCCAATTGTGTATAGTGTATACATAATAATTATAAAAGCATGATGATTATATAGCCTAAAGGTAGGAACTATATATGTATGTAATTGGGTTTTAACGTGTACAATACTCTTATTATTTCGGGGAACTTTCAATAATTATTATTTTTGTATATTTTCCAATCCAATGACTCATTGGATGTACATTATAAATTTATAATTATTATTGTACTATGGTAAAATATCTATATCAACTTGAAATATGCGGGCACTTTTCGTATCGCAGATTATAATGAATTAATGAGCGACCGAGAGGCGAGAATATTATTAATATACCTTATAATAGTGTCATCTTCCATAATCATTTTCCCAAGTTTGTTGTTATTTAATAGATTTTAAACTTATGTTATTATTTATAATACGGTGTATTTTATTATCGCGTGTGGCGTGCCTACTACAAAAGTACAATATTATTATTAGTCAACAAACTTGATCACTCGGCATTTGTAAATACTTATTGATCATTATTTTTTTGTTATTAATTTATTATATTTGTTATAAATTACCTATTCTAATTATGACCGGAAAAAAAAAATTAAGTGGATACGAAAATCGTAAAAAGACTTTGTTAAAAGCCAAAAATCAATTGATGGTTATTAACAAATGTAGAAAAATTGAAGACATGTTTCGTGAAAAAACCTCAACAGTTGAAAGTAAATATACACTACTATATACCTATAATGCTAATATAAATTATACTTACAACTTACAAGTTGCTAGATATATATTAACGACCATCCTATGTATTATGTATAATGTATTAATCAGAGCTCCATAATTCTCAAAATATGCAAAAATTAATAGTTTAAAATATGTAAAATCAATAAACCATGTTAAAACATATTAAAAATTGGTAAAATGTGCCAAGAATGTCTAGATAAATCAAAATTAAATTTGTATTAGAATAGTATTATGAATCAAGTAGTTAGTAGATACAATATACAATATACAATATAATGGTTACAAACGATTGACTTGAATATTTTAATTAAATAATTATTATTTATGAATTAATAAGTATGACTGACACGTCTTTTAGTTTATTTCCCTGTTTACCAAAAAATTGAGTTATAATGTTAAAATATAATTTTATTATTGCTTAATAGTAACTCCAGGTACTTACATTTTTTATATTACATTTTACATTATATATTTTATATATACATTCTAAAAATGACAGAGACTGTTTACAATAGTAGTAAGCTAATATTATTTATAATTTTTATTATGTATATATTTATATTAAAATTAAAAATAAATAATACTTATATTTATATTTTAAAATAAAAGTCCCTGAGGAAATTAAAATGGGAATTCAAAATATTGATCAGAATATTCCAAAAGTACCAGAAACTGTTCACAATAGTAGTAAGCTAATATTTTTTATAATTTTAATTATATATTTATATTGAAATTAAAAATAATACCTATATTTTTATTTTAAAATAAAAGTCTCTGAAGAAATTGAGATGGGAATTCAAAATATTGATCAGAATGTTCCAAAAGCACCAGACACTGTTCACAATAGTAGTAAGCAAATATTTTTTACAATTTTAATTATATATTTATTGTGTTTTTAATTTTCATCATGGTAATAATTGTGTTATTAATTAATATAATACAATATGCTAATGCTTATATAAATAATAATACCTATTACCTATATAATATACCTATTTAATAATAAAATTATTTATAATTTCTATAAAATATACGTATTCTCAAATAGTCAGATCTGACGTAATATTACTTTATTGACAAATTATAATTTCTCTGGATAGACAAAACTATATTATTTTCTTTTATTATAAAATTATTTTATCTTATTTTACAATAAAAAAATTAAGTATTTTTGAAAAAGCACCTTCATTAAAAAAAAAAGTATATTTGTGTAATACTTGTATAATAAGTAATTATAATTATAATAAAAACTTAGTAATGTTTGATCACTTTTAAATATTAAATCAACTCACTTCAATATAATTTAATTGCTGCTCCGGGGTAATTTAATTATTTAATTGTTTTATTAAAATTATTAACAATTTTTACTTGATATGATACATGTAAAGCACTACTTATACAGCAATATTTTTGTATATAAAAATGTCAATTGAACAATAATTTATATTTTTATGTTAATAAACTAAATTTAATATTATTTCTAGATTATAAAAGTAATGCAAGTGTTGAAATTGAAACCAATAATATTTATAGTTATGGTAATATTGTTGAGTCTATTAAAAATGTTGATCCTATTTACACAGATAATCATAATGTAGAAATGAATGAAAAACATGATTTTGTTGATAATGTTGATTTGAATAAAAAAGTTGGTTCTGTTAATACTGTTAATTTTAATGACAATGTGGTTCATAATGATGATATTAGTAGACATTTAACATCACCCAGGTAACTTACCAAATATTTTTTTCAAACAATTTTTTTAAGGGATAATAAATTATTTTTTTTTCTTTAGTAATGATCCTGCACTTTGGTGTATTGATGATATAACAATAAATTACATATGTATCCATGGAATATCTCAAAATATAGAAACTATTAATTTTTCAAAATCAAAAAGAACAAGTAAAAATGTTATTCGCGGAGTCTCTAAAGTTCATTATCGATATTGTTCATCAAAATTATTTTATAATGTGCTTCTTAATAGTGAAAAAGTAAAGAGAAATTATTTAGTATATTCCGAAAGTACTGGGTCTGTATTTTGTGTACCTTGTAAATTATTTGGTTCAAAATCTATATTTTCAACTATTGGATTTTCTGATTGGAAGCACGCAGAAAAAAGAATTACTTCACATGAAAATTCTCCAATTCATAAAAGTAATGTTTTAATCATGAATGATAGAGCAAAAATATCTCAACGAATTGATAGTGCTTTAATATCACAATTGGAAGGAGAAAAGAACTATTGGAAGAATGTGTTAAGAAGAATTGTTACGGTAGTTAAAACTCTATCATCTAGAGGTTTAGCTTTTAGAGGTAAAACTGATAAATTTGGGTGTGTTAAAAATGGTAATTTTTTAATGTCATTGGAGTTAATTGCTCAATTTGACCCATTTCTTGCTACACATATAGAAAAATTTGGCAACAAAGGAAAAGGTTTTACATCCTATTTATCATTTAATATATTTGAACAGTTCATTACTATAATGGCTGATCAAGTTCTTAGAGTTATCATTGAAGAAATTAAAAAGTCTAAATATTTTTCAATAATTGTGGATTCCACACCCGACATTTCACATATTGATCAATTATCATTTGTAGTGCGGTATGTAAAAATTAATGGTATGCCTACTGAACGTTTTATGTGCTTTCTTCCTAATAGTGGACATAAATCTGAAGAACTTGCTGACGAAGTTTTGACTACATTATCTTTATACGAACTTAATCTAGAATTTTTACGTGGACAGTCTTATGATAATGCTAGCAATATGTCTGGTGCATATACTGGTTTACAGGCTAGAATTAAGGACATCAATCCATTAGCCAATTACGTTCCTTGTGCTGCACATTCCCTTAATTTAGTTGGGACATGTGCAGCTAGCATTTGTTATGAAGCTTGTGAGTTTTTTGATATTGTTCAAAATATATATAACTTTTTTACAGCTTCCACACATCGATGGACTGAATTAGAAGGAACCGTAAAAAGGTTATCAGCAACTCGCTGGTCAGCCCGTGATGATGCTTGCCATTCCTTATTTAAAAATTGTGATAATATAATGGATGCTTTATATAAAATTTCAAACAATAAAAATGAAAAGCCATCGACAAAATGTGAAGCAATTGGTTTACTTAAGAAACTTAAACGATTTGAAACTGCATTTATGACAGTATTTTGGACAGACATATTAGAACGTTTAAATAAAACCAATAAGAAGCTTCAATCTGTTAATATAGATTTAATTACAGTTGTTGATTTATATCAATCTTTAATTCATTATGTTGAATCTCTACGAAATGAAGAATCCTTCAAAATTTTAGAAGATATCGCCAAATCAAAATTTGGAATAAATGACTATAATGATCTCAATAAACGAAAAAAAAAAAGAAAACTACATATTGATGAAAATAAAGATAATGAAGTTGTATTTTCAGCAAGGGATAATTTGATTATAAACACTTATTATGTTATTCTTGATAAGTTATCATTCGAGTTAAATAAAAGAAAATCTGCATACGATGAATTGGTTAAAAAGTTTTTTTTCTTTTTGAAGTTACATGACTTTACTCCAGTAAAAGTAAAGGAAAATGCTGAAGTATTACAGAAAGCTTATCCGAATGATTTAGCGCCAAGTTTTATTAATGAATGTGTACAGTTTCAAGGGCACATGAAAAATATTAAAGAGAAACTTACCACTATTCAAATGTTGCAACTAATAAGGGAAAATGATTTGACCTGTGTTTATCCATATATTGATGTTGCTTTACGTATTTTTTTATCAACACCATCTACAAATTGTAGTGCAGAACGTTCTTTTTCCACATTAAAAAGAATAAAAAACTATTTACGGTCTACAATGGTACAAGATCGCTGTTCTGCCTTAGCATTATTATCGATTGAAGCTAACATAACAAAATCTTTGGACTTTGAAAAAATAATTGACGATTTCGCTACTATTGAAGCACGAAAAAAAATTTTTTAAATTTTTAAATTTTTTTTTTTTTTTTTATTATTATTATTATTATATAGTAATTTGTTTATAATTTATTAGGTTTGGAATATATATGTATATTAAAATAATTTCATAATCATTAATGATAATTTATAATAACGTGTTAATTTTTTCTTAAAGGGAGGGCGTCAAAATTTTCGTTGCCCATACCGTGGAATTCCTAAATACGCCACTGCTGCCGCAGGGATATAGGTGTGCATATCATAGTATTTAATTATGATTATAATTTAAATGCAATGTTAAACCATTGCATTCGAAAAAACGATTCTGATCGAAATTCAGTCAGATAATGTAGGTATTGATTAATATATTGCCGTTTTTTCGTAATTTTTTCATCGTTTTTTCTAACGCATAGGACCAATTTTGAGAAATTCGAAAAATGACCTAAATAAAGTACCAAGAACATCAACTTTCCTACCGGAAACATATGCTATTCGTGAAAATCGGACCATTATTTCGGGTAGTACAAGTGTCTTCAGTCATAAAAACAAAAAAATAAAAATATCAATTTTAAACAGCTATAAAAAAAAATTGAGACCATGGATTTTTCTAATATTTTGATATGATGATTCAGACATAAAAAGATAAAAAAACGCAAAAAAAAAACGGCGGCAACCATCCGCTGTCGATGCCTGGCTACGTTGCTCAACACCGAGATAGCGTTCGAGAATATTTCGCCGACTACACCACACTTTTTTCGTCATTTTTTTCATAATATTTTCGTTAAAACTAAAAATATCAACTTTAAACAGCTATAAAAAAAAATTGAGACTAGGGATTTTTCTAATATTTTGAATTAATGTTAATTAATATATAAATATACTTCAGTAAAATTTTCAGACCTTAATACCAAATATTGCTAATTTTATAAAACATTATATACAAAAAAACGAGAATTTTACGATATATTCAAAGTCCAATATTTTGTAAAATAATGAATGTAACGGTTCCAAAATTTTATCACATATACATAATACCTATATGAACTCACAAAAAAAATTCATAGCCTCTAACTTCAAAATTGCCCGAGTTATCGTGAAATATTGAAATCGAATTCGACAACTTGTCAACAATCGAAGCGCGCCGTATAATGGTTTTTAACGCTGAAGCTGGGTGTCAGAGGTCGCTGGTGAGCACACGTGCATTTATCGGAGTTGTTGGGTATTAAGTGGGGAATGCGCGGAACGAAAACTGGTCACCGCTTCGTGTCTTCTCTTTTGGAATAGAGAATAATTAAATTAAAGATAAGAGATATTTGGTTTGAGATACATATATAGAAAATTGACAAATAAAATAAAAATTATGAAACTTTTGATTTTAATTAGAAATTATATAATTATTGTAAAAATATAAATCAAACTATTTATATTATTAATATGTTATAGTCTTATAGTTTTTTATTACTTGAGAATTTCTACTATTATTTATTTTAGAAAAAGCTAATCACATTTATCAAACTATATTTTTATTACTATGTTACACTTTTAATCTTTAATATTATATTTAATAATAAATAAATAATAATATATACATGTTTGCTGTTTCAAATCTGTATCACTATTCTCTATAATATTATATTAAAGTATTAATAATGTTATTAATTTAGGTTATATAACTTTAATGTGAATTAATTAATTTGATCAATATATCCATTTTTTTTTATAAAAACATAAGAAATAATTAATTATTAAAAATATATCCCTCGTATGTTATAGATAATGTAAAATTGGTCATATGGAACAAATTGATAAATAGACATAATATTACATACGTATATTATAGCAAATTATTTATTATGAAATTTTTTTTATATAGGTAGTTATAAATTTATAATATTGTATATCCGTATTTGATGTTTAAATAAATAAAAAGATACATAGATTAAATTAATTATTATTTATTGTTTTTTACAATCGGTTTTACTAATTATTACCTACTCATAAAATCAAAATAAAATAAAATTTTAATAATAGAGAACGATAAAATATTTCAATTTATATGAACATTACTATCAAAATACCTATTAGTAAGTAGTTACACTAATCAATTTTAAGTACCTATTGTTCTTCTAGGTGTTAGGTTTTTAACCTTTATAATGGGGTATAATGATTATAATATTATATTTTATCGTATTTTAGCATTGAATAATATTTTAGATTTAGAAAAAATCTATTGATTTTACAATAATATGTCTTTTTGTTATGTCTGAAGACACATTTTCTACCAGAAATAATGCTCTGACATTCATGAATAGCATATATTTTCATTGGAAAATGAATGTAGTTGGTACTTTATTTAGGTCATTTCTTAAAATTGACCCTATGGAAAAACGACCAAAAAATAACGAAAAATGTCATTACTCACGAAAACAGAAATTTTGACGAATTCGGTTTCAATAATTTACGATCACTCAGACAAATTTAAACTTAGAGACTTGAAAATATTACTAGTTGTTTACATTGATAATGTTTATGTGCGACATTATTTTCGAATCGAAACGTTAATTTTTTTACAAAATATATAACTTTAAATATTTCCTAAAATTCTCGTTTTTATTTATATGTTTGATAAAATTAGAAATTTTGGGTTTTAACATCTGAAAATTTTTATTGAAGTATACTCACATATTATGAATTTTGGGTCTTAATTTTTTTTGACACATGTTTAATGTTTTAAGAAATAAATTTAGTAAAATCAATATTATTTATGATATATATTTGTGGATTCTTAGTATCATTTCTCATTATTTTACAATAATGTTCTATAAAATTGACAAAAACTTTTGAAATATTTTGAAATTTTATTGAAGTATACTTACATATTGGTTAACGTATTCCCCAAATATTTTATATTATTTTTAATATTAGAAAATATTACTTATCAATTTTTTTTTATAGGCGTTTAAGTTGACATTTGTGTATAATCAATTTTATCTCATTATATTTTAATATTTTGCAATACCTAAATTTAAGTAAAATTGACAAAAATTTTGAAATTTTATTGAAGTTAAAATACATTTTACTTAACTATCACTTCCAATTAATTGTGAATTATTATACATTTACGATTTTTTTTTTTTGCCGTTTAAAGTATAAAAAGCAAAGGAAGGGATTTAGGTGTAAAAAGGATAGTGTTGAATTTTGATTAACACTTGAATACAATGATAAGTTATTACATTCGTAAAACGATTCTGAGTGAAGTACTGTCAGATTAGGGTATTTAGGTTATTAATTTATGGGTTTTATGGGTATATAATATATTATATTATATATTGGAACGTAGAGACTGATAAATGTAAATATTATGTGATGAAATTCGCTTAAATCGTTTTTCGAATGTAATTATTTATTATTGCATTCAAATTTTAATCAAAATTTAACACTATCCTCTATACACTTATTGTATCTCTTGCACACCAGCATCCTTTCCCTTGTTCTCATTTAGTAATTTGCTACAATATGACTTATCAAGAACTAAAATATTCCCAAAGTATGTACAAAAATATACACTTTTCCCAATGTAGGTATAACATAATTGTCCATAACACATTGTGCATAGGATAATTTTTATTATGATTCAGTTTATATCTTTGAAAATACAAGAACTTTTCAACATCTCTTATTATTTTAAGCTATCATTTTCACTTCAATTAATATTTATTAAATAAATGTATTTAAATCTTTATATGATAGAATGATCATATATTTAAGTTGCTGCAGCAATTTTCTAATTAAAAATTTAAAATAAAGAATACTTTATACTTATATATATATATCTTTATATCTTAATGTGAAATTTGGATATTTATGCAAACATTTTGTTATATATCATTGGGGATGAGTGATATATATTACATCTGAATGTAATGTTAAATTGTTAAATCATTGCATTTGAAAAAAAAATTTGACCAAATTTTGATTTCAATATTGCCGTTTATTCACCGTTTTTTGGTTGTTTTTCTTATCGCATAGGGTCAATTTTGAGAAATTTAAAAAATGACCTTTATAAAGTTTCAACTACATCCAATTTTCTACCGGAATCATATGCTAGTTGTTAATATGGAAGCATTATTTCTGGTAGAAAAAGAGTCTATCATACATAAAAAAGACACACATCTAAAAATATATATATTTAAAAATGTAATAATATACTACCTGTAGATGTATTTTGTGTACTTGTGGAAGCTATGTAAAAACAAATTTTTTATTTAACAAAACTTTTCATTACCTATATTATAAATATTAATATTTAATCTTATAAATGAATTATAAATTAATTAAGTATAAACAGCTATATGAATTAGGTATGCATTTTGATCAACAATAATTTTCAAATATTTTACTATTTCTTATTCTGTTTATATGTTAACTCTAAAAGCTCAAACTAGATTTATGTTGATAAATGATAGTATTACTAGAGTTAAATAGAACAGATAAAACAATACTGTTAGAATATTGTGTTATAGTAATATAAAATAATTTCTAGAGGAAGTAATGATAAAAGCAATTTTAGGTAGGTACAGGTACACATTCTTGTTAATAATTATTTTACAACTTTTACTTAGATTTAGATTAATATTTTTACCATTTATATAAAATATTTCTCTTAGCATTATGATAGATTTGGTTTTTAGACATGCTTAATTTATTTATTCTATTTTTGTTGTTGTGACGATTTATTTCATGATCTTTGCTTGTATCGATAATTACTCATGGTAATTACCAAATATGCCTGGATAATTGGTATTTACATTATTTATGTATCGCAAATTCGCAAACACATTAAATATGTAGAATTGTAGAACATAGATATTAAACTTTTACAATTTATGAAAGAAGTCTTGCACGTAAACGTAATACGTTTTTTTATGAATTTTATTTGTCAAATTAAAATAATATTATAAATGTACATACCTACTTCATATATTGAAGTCTAATCATTCTCTACAAACGTCGTGAACAAAAGTAACAACTACTATTGGTTGTCTTATCTACTTGGCCCACATGACCATATTATTTGTTTTCGTCTGATATCATATGTTATTTGTTTGTTTGAAACAACATAACTGCATCGTGGCGTAACGTGGATTTCAATATATTACATGTCTGCATTTATGTGTAAAACATATTATTTTTATACTATTTATCGTGATGGGGAGTTTATATAGTTTAATGTATTAAAATATCGTATTATTGTTAGGTTTAATATATATCGGTATAAATGAATTAATTCATCAATTAAAAAAAAAAATTAATTAATTAAATTAAACGAAAAAAAAATATAATCGTACAAACATCACATTTTAATACACGTCGTCATTCAAGAACGAGTAGCGTATAGCCGTGATCCCACAATGCATGGCGAATGGAGTGGTAGTGGTACGTGTATATAGCACACAACAACATACGCAAAGTTCCTATACGCGTCTTTTAAAAAACCCACGGCGCGTTAAATCAACGCGCTTCCAAATGCATTAGTCTCGTGTCACGATTCTATATTGTGATCGCGCTAGTTATCAAAGCTAATAAACAGAACCAATATTTTGTGGTAACAACAGCTGCTGGCTGTCTACACTTTTAACTTTTAATATTTTATTCGTACAATCGTACTAACTACTAACTAGTAACTACTAGACAAAAATTATGAAAAATAAAATAATATGATAACTGATAATATCTGATGATTGATAAGATGAACCATGTGTTTAATGTATAAACCACGGTTATAAACAACTGTGGTATAAATAAACAAAATTAAAACACTGTAAAATCAACGCGCCACGCAATATTTCCCTTTTGTGCGTGACACAATGAACAAAAATCATCGGGAACCACTCGCAGCGCGACGCGCAAACGTGCATCGCCAGTTCCACGACGCGTGAACAGTGACGCGCTATGACGCACCACGCGCCATGGGCGGTATTCTACTTCCTCTTGTGACAAAAGTCACTTATTTGGGTTTAATTTTTGAAAACAATAATCGTTGGAAAGCACACTTATGCCATCAACTCTTGTTTCTAAATGGTCTTATCTTTTAAGATCTCTAGCTGGTAGTTGGTCACCCATCATCGATGTTACAAATATACAAATCTGTTATTCGTCCTAAAGTGGAGTTTGGGTGCTTGCATTTTTGGATCTGCTCCCTTTTGTCATCAACGCAAACTCAACGTTTTACAATCTAGTTGCCTACGTTCAGCTATAGGGGTCCTATAATCCACTCCCATTCATTCGTTAAAAATATTGAAACCTGTTGTCCCCCACTACATACGTTTTCGTTGATTAAATGGGAAATTTCTTCTTGAGTGTTCTCATTTTTCATCTTCTTCTATTATTGGTCTTTTTATGTCTGTTAATAACAATTAGAGGTTTGTTCGTAGAATTCTCTCTTCTCTCATCGTTAATTCAATTTTATGCTCCTATATACAATCATGTGCTCAAAGTTGACAAACTCCCCCTTTATAATACCCCATACGATGCTATTATTTATACCTTCAATTACTGTTGACCATAATTCTCTTGTCTATACTCCCTTTGAAATCTACTTAATGCCCCCATGTTTTACTAATAATCTTTTTAACCAATATCACTATTCTTCGAGCATTCTTGTTTTCACCGATGGTTCTGTTTCATCCTTTTCCGCTGGATCCTGGATATGCATATTTTTCCCTCTTCTTTAATCCAATCTTCTGTCAGACTTTCTCCTTATGTCTCTTTCTTCACAGCTGAAAGTTGTGCCATTATTGAAGCCCTTAACTGTATTAGTTCTATCTCCCCAGATCATTTTTTTATTGTATCTGACTCCCAATCGAGTCTTTTAGCTATATCTGGAAATCCCTTCGTTTCCAAATGTTCACCTGTTATTTTAAAAATCTGTCCTATTCTTTTGTCTCTTAACTCTAGATCCTTTGTCATTTCATTTTTATGGGTTCCTGCCACATAGGCATTTCAGGCAATGAAAAAGCGGATGCCCTTGCTTGTTCCATAAATAACGTAAATAAATAATTTTCATCAGAATCCCTTTTATGTCCTTTCAGTGATTTAGTTCCTCTTTTCTGTCGAGACATCAGTGAATTTTGGCTGTTGGAATAGAAGTTCCTTCCTGTTTCTTATTCCCCTGCTTATAAATCTCCTGTTATTCCTACTCAACCTCCAGGATTTCTCCTGGTTCCAGGATTTATATATTGACAGGTACATTATTATTATTTATTCTAGACTGCGTTTAGGACATAATTTGTTATCTTTTTATCCGTTCAAGTTAGGTCTCAATTATGATTGAAAACTATGGTTCTGCCTGAATTTTGGGTAATTGCAGGGGGAACCGTTGTGACCTTTCACATCTCCTATTTGATTGCCCTACTATCACATTTAATAGATATTCTCTTAAGTCCTTATTTTCTTCCTATAACACCAATTTCTCGTATAATCAGTCATTAATTAGTATAGTAATGTCCTTCTTATAAAATCAGTTATTGATTATATTTTACAGTTAGGCTTAAAAATATAACAAATAACTATGTGCATTTACATTTTTTCTTTTTGGTTTATAATCTTTATTGTACTCGTGTTTATATCTTTTAAGCGTTTTTGTTTAGTAATATTTTATAATTGTTGAAATGTAATAATATTAATTGAAACTTCGCAATAAAAAAAAAAAAAAAATAGCACGTAAACATATAGTATTCTATAATACTATAACTCAAACTATAATTCACGCAGCGTGCTATAAAGGAACGGCGTCGATAGCCTATGAAATACTGCACCAGCATACATGAGTGATCGACACAACAAGTGTGTAATAAACTAATAATATAGATTATGTTTACCTGTTTTGTCTTATTATTGATGTATTATTTTCTCATTGAATATGAGTATGCGAACAACAACATACATATAGTATACTATATGCAGTCGTACACGATTGGAAAAATATATTATAATTTATAAAATAATATTATTAATACTATGTGTTATCGGTACTAATGTCATACGGTTGTTATCATTATGGTGTAGTACTGTAGTCATGACTCGTTATTACTACCGCCCTATAGAATTCCAAACAAAAATAATATCTAACAAGTTTTAAATTTATTGTACCGTATTTAAAGTTATAAATTTATAAAAATATTGAATAATTATTTCTCATGTACAAGAAATAAAATAATAAATTCCTACTTAATTATATTAATATGACTGATTTTAAAGTGTATACGCTTACCCTACGCCACTGATTACACATTATTTATATAATGTTTTTTTACTGTTATTAACCAATGTACCCAATATATAGGAATCATTATATGTTGTAATATGAGTATATTAATTACTGTCATGCATTTTTATAGAATTAAATTAAAGTATAGTATTGAAACTAAATCTGTTATAAGATAATTATTATCTATTTAAAATTTAAATATGGAAGAAAGCATTAAAAAGAAAATAACATATATTTAATAAAGGTTATAACTTTTAGGGAAGTATAAAAATGAAATACATCGTTTGATAAAAATATAAATTCAGATGACTGGGAATCATTCAGTCATACACAGAAGACAGAACTATTCGTGTTATATGTTTTATTATTATCTTTTTAGTATGTATATTATTAATATTAATTTGTATTTTTAATAACCAAATGACACAAATAGAGTGACAATTCTAATTTTTTTAGGTAGGCTGTTATTTTTACTATTATTTAATTTATTTACCTTCATTTATGTTTTCGGTTAAAACTATATAATAAAAATAGATTATGCCAAAATTAGTTTCCAAAATAATTTGAAGATTTAAAATATAAATTTTGAATTTTTATTTTTGTATGAATATAAGATAAATACAATGTATATATAATATATATACCTGCAAATGACAACCCTATATACATAATCATATTGAATACAAAAAAAAAATATTTTAGATTATTTTTATACAACATATTAAATAAATTTCTATTATAATAAATTGTACAACGTAAAGTTTAAATGGATTTTGAATAACACTATTTCAATTATACTATGAATACGTTTATATTTATTTATAGAATAATGAGATAGGTAACTAATAATATAATAGTGACGTTATAAATCCTATATTTATAGCGATTAAAAATATAATTATTACGATTTTTAATAATATCATTGTTTATTAGTAGGTATAATTAATATTATTTATTATAGGTATATTACACTCTGACGTGTAACATAAATCATAATTTATTATTAGTTTTAAATAAATACACACTATAAATAAACTGCTTCAATACTATTGAAATTTTGATAATGAATAAAAATAATACAAATGACTATAATATCAACACCATTTCATCCTATTCATATATTATTTTAGATTTTGAGCGAAGTGAAGAATGTATTGGTTTTACAATGATGTGTGTATGTTTTTTTTTTTTTTTTTGTACATTTTTTAGCGCAGAATTAATGATTTAATTTGGGGTGTACCTACTTTCTATGGGTTCTTCCATATAGATGTTATTTTATTTATGTAAATTATCTAAATCCTATTTAGTATGTTTGGAATAAGAAAAACTACTAAAAATTCAGGAATATTAAAATTTTGAAAACCTTGTTTTTACTTACCTATTTTAAGATAATACATAAAATGCATATCGTAGAGATTTAAAAATTTCATTGGTTATTCACATAGATTAAATGATAAAATTGTGTAGTTGTTCATTGATTTAAATTATAAATACCTATAGAATTTTGAAAATTTTCTAAAATTCTAAATTATTTTCTCAACATTGTTTAATAAAATTTAACGTTTCGTGTTTTATATTTTGAATAACATGATAATATATTGTTTAATAACGAGATGTCATAAGTATATAAATAATTTTTATTCGGATGTAAAATATAAACACTAGTCCATAAACATATTATGTACGATGTACCTATATGCGGTGCATCCGAATTGCGTGCGGAAATAATATCCGAGTATAAACTGGTTGAATTTCGTGCGCGGTTTTTTCAAGGAGGTCCGAATAGCGTGCCTACCATTTTTTCGATGCAGGTCTGAATTAACAAAGAATAATATTTGATATTATGAATTTCTATTACCAACAACAACGAACTATTTTAGTATATTCGGTATTAGGTATGTCAATTTATACATAGTAATGTTTTTATTTATTAATAATTTTTACACTGGCCCGAGTAGTCCATTCTCCTTGTGGGGGCCCTAGTATAAACCATACTTGTTAATTACTTGTAATTATTTCGTAAATATTAATATTATTATTAATTATTATAAACTATCCGATAGGTACTCTGGTTTTATAGTGTTTACAGAGCGCAGTTTAAAATAATATTTTGTGTCAACAATTTTTAAATCTTTGACTTAATATTAATTATCTAGATGATTATTCTCAGATAGCCTATTTATTATCCAGATAAGATATAAAGATAACTATATTTTATCAGAGATAATGCACAACTACACTGAATATAAAGAATATAAATGCTTTTCTTTAGCCTCTAAATTATAATAATTATAACAACTATAGTATATTATATATTTTATGCTATGTGTAATGGGATAATAATTATTGTTAAGATAACCATTGACCACAATATTAATAAATAATAATATTAATAAAATTAGAAAAACCTACACTTTTCAACAAGCCATACTACTGTGTCATATATAACACTTTTACACAAAATTTTATAATTTTCCTCCTCATTTTTGTTATTTTTTAGATTGCACATGCATTTATAGGGTCATAATAATAATATTATAATGGATATTTATTAGGAAGATATTGTAAATGAATTAAATATAATCATTTTAAATAAATTATAATATAATAATTAAACAATGTACTATAATAATGTAATACAATTTTACTATAATAGTAATAATGTGTCAAATAAATATATTTACAATGTAAATTAAATATTATTTTATATATTATATCGATAAAGGATAAAATTAATTATTATTACATTGAAATTTATTAATTTATTAATATTACAACTCTATTTTTGTCATTCTTCAAATAGGTATTAGCAATCAATTCCATTCTGTAATAATGATAGTTAAAAAAATCATTCTTAGTTGTAAATAAATTAGTTTAATTTTATAAGAAGAGTAATTGTGTTTATTTATTTATACTAATAAATAAAAACTCAAGTCCGCAAAAAATTTACTTTATTATTTTAGTAAATATGTATTTCAACAACAACGTTGTCATCTTCAGTATTAAACATAGACTAACGTAGTCAAATAAATAATTTCGTAATAAAGTAAATTTTTTGTGGACTTGGGATTTTATTTATTAGTAAATTAGTTTACATTTTATATTATTAAATTTTGAATTATACTATTATTTAATTCATACTTTTATAGCATAAGATATTGTAGAAAAAATATTAAGAATAAAATTAAGAAGTAAAGCAATCAGAATTATCATACAAAGTGTGTTCTGCATAAATTGGCTTTAATTTTTAAGTTTTACGTAACATAAAAAATAAATCATAAAGTTTTAAATTTCTTGTTTTACGAGATTATTAAATTTGAAAATATAATAATAACAATAACATAGTATTATATTCTGTTAACTAAGTAATAATTATTAAAATTCATAATATTATAATGAATAAATATAGTAAATATATTTTATTGGGATATCCTCTATATATACGTGTAATATAATTTAATCATTGAATATTAATTTTTGTAAAAATTAATAAATAGTGTTGGAGCGTGATAACAACCAAAACAACCGCGCGCATATCAGTGCGTGGTCCCCGTAGTCGAGGGCAGGGAGTTTCAGCGCGTACCATCTACAATATACCTTCCGTGGCTCTGATAAGAGATCGCGTGTATCTCCGGTGTGTGTCGTAAAATAAAAAGTGCAGTCGGTTGTACATGGCGCGTTCGCGTGTACGTTTTTTTTTCTGGCCGTTGTGCCTTTTTGGGTGAAGTTACATTATTTTTGTTTTGTCGTCGCCATTGTTTACGTCGTCATCGGGACGACGTTCGGACTGACGTGGTGACACAACGTTTTTTTTTTCTTACGTATTGAGCGGTTAGACGTCACTCTCCGACCGTTGTGTGTTTTTACGCTTTTAATCGTACGGTGGAATAGTGCGTGTGGTCGGGACTACCCTGTTCGCCATTGTTGACGTCGTCAGCGGGACGACGTTCGTATTGACGTGGCGAAGCGGGACGTGCGTCGTGACTCTTTTTTTTTACTACCTCGAACTATTCGTTGTTGGAAGTTCTCAGACGGATTGTGGCGTACACGTGATTATAGCCGTTGGCCGTGACGCTGCTACCATCGGAATATCGCCTTATCACTCCGGATACCAGGTCAGCGTCTTAGCGATTGAGGTTGTATTCATTGTTATCATTGTGATTATATTATTATTATTATTATATATGATAACGTACCTGTTCTGTACGTATTTATATTATTTTCATGTAGAACAAAAATTGTAAGGTTTATGTTATTACTATTATGCTATTTTGTATTTATATCTGATTAATATTATTATACAGTCCACTCGGTTTTTTTTTTTT
>JAIUCT010000018.1:5069740-5201637 GCA_021307375.1 Tetraneura akinire | reverse complement strand
TATATTATATTATATTATATTATATTATATTATATTATATTATATTAAATTATATTAAAATCTATTTAATTAGATTTTACATTATTACAACAATTATTGTTAACATGAAGTACTTACCATGAAGACCTACTAATTTAAGTTCATCTGTTGAATCATTAGTAGTTTATTTATTAACAATTGTGTATCACGTTGTTTATTGCGTTTATAGTTTATTAATTACATTATAATATTGAGAAATTTATAACTTATAAATTTATTTTACTTTAAATAACACTTTAATAAAATTATTATATAATAAATATTATAATAATTCTAAAAGTAATACAGCACAAATATAACTTCATTTATAATTTAAGTATTGACTTGTGGATAACATATTATTTAAATAAATAAAAATCCAAATCCACAAAAATTAACTTTTATTTTAAGCAAATACGTATTTCGATAACAAAGTTACCATCATCAGTGCAAAACACCGACTCAGTTTGCTTAAAATAAAAGTAAATTTTTGTGGATTTGGGTTTCTATTTATTTAAATATACCTTCATTTACCTATCAATTAAATTAATATTTAGAGAAAAATTTAATTTACAATTTAGTATGATATCTTAACATAAAATAACTTTGGTAGAATTACATATAAATGTAATTATAAATTTATATATATCGTAATTATTTTATGAAAATATACATTTTCATAAAAATTAAATATGTAATTATATTCTTTTTAATTTAAATAAAAATTAATTCTTCTTCTTACTAATACATGCTTCTAAAAGTAAAATATAATCATATATATTTTTTAAATATATAAAATTGTTTAACAAATAAAAATATTTTAAGTATTATTATCATTTTAAATGAATTGTTAACATAATATAATATGATATGGTGTCTATTATAAAATTAATAAAAGTCAGATATTTCCACATAATATTCCCAATTAATAAGTCTTATATATTACTAACTATACCCTAAATTTTAATTATAATCCTTGTAGGAGTATGACTTGTTGAATATTGGTATTTGGTATCATTGAGTAGTGAAAATTAATGAACAATTTCGATAGAATACTCATACTATATTATATAAGTATATTATAAAACACTTGATCTATATGAAAGACCTTTTATTCTACAATATTTTAGAGAAAGATACTAAAAGACATTATACAAAAGAAATTTTGGTAAACGTAATACTTATCGTTTTATCTAGATAAAATATGTACCTACTTGTTTTGTCATCCAAATTAAATTGCTCTATATTTAGTATTTTATTTTCATATAAACATATTATTATCTTTTATTTATGTCATATAAACTTACAATAATATATATTATTTTACAAATATATACATATAATTATATATTATATATCCTTATAACCTTATATACTCGTATTATAATGATTTGAAAAAATAAAATATAAAAATAAATACAATTTTTTATGGTTTATCTGAATTAAAAAAATATATATATATACACGTTTATATTATATACTATAATTTATCTTTGTGACTTTTCCCTACATTATGTAAATATTGTAAAAAAATATGTTATATAAAAAATAAAAACCATATGAATTTTAAAATATTTTCGTAATGTAAAATTATATTTGAAAATTTAAAAATGTACCTATTTTATATGTTAAAATCCGGAGCCGATTTTAACACTCGCCAAGTTGGGCAAATTAAATATTTTTTATCTTTATAACATAATATAAATGTTGATGGGTAATAGACGTGTAAGTATAATATGATGAATTTAATATATACATACCAGCATACGATAATCTTTTATACAAAATAATATTAATGACTAAAAAAAAATATTTTTGATTACTTTTATGCAACATTATTAATTAGTTTTTGATAAAAAAATTTATTAAAATTGTATAACGTAACGCTTTAATGGATTTCGACTAATAATATTAACCAAAATATATGTATAATATTTATAATATATCACTCGATTTATTTTTAGAATAATGACTAGAAATGAATAGATATATGACTCGATTTATTTTTAGAATAATGAAATATAAAATAATAACTTCATAACTTATATAATCGTAGAGATTAAAAATATAATTATTACAAATTATTCTTTACTGTGTAGGTACTAAATATTATAATATCAAAAATAATTTAATTATTTACATACATATCTCATAAACATAATGAATTATATGGATGATAATTGTTTAGTAAGGGAAGCACTAAAAATATAATAATACTACACTATACCTATTTAATTAGTAAAAATAAGGTTGAAAGTATATAAAAATAAATAAATAATACAATATGAATAAAAATAGATTTTATTGCTTCAAATAGATTTGCTCAGAATCTAAAACACTATTTATTATTACGTCAAACAAAACATGTATTATTGGTTTTATTATAGATAATGTATGGCTTTGTTATTATAAAGAATAATGGTTCGATAACGACAAAAAAAGATATGCTTTCATTAGTATGAAATAAGTATGTATTGGTTTTGATGTGACTTTTTTAGGGGAGTGGTGGGTGTATATAGACACTTTTATTAGCATGTTAATAAATTATTAGATTTACTACCCGAAATAATGCTTCGATTTTCACGAATAGAAAATGTTTCCGGTTAGAAAGTGCAGGTTGTATAGTTGGTACTTCATTTAGGTCATTTTTCGAATTTCTCAAAAATAAACCAATGTGACAGAAAAAACGACGAAAAACGGCATTTTTCACGAAAATTGAAATTTTGACGAATTCGATTCCAATATTTCACAATAACTCAAGAAATTTTGAAGATAGAGACTTGAACATTTTTTTGTGTGTTCAGATAACTACTATATATACCTATTTGGTTAATTTTTCTACAAAATATAGGACTTTGAATATTTCGTAAAATTCTCGTTTTTATGTATGTAATGTTTGATAAAATTGGTAATTTTGGGCATTTAGATCTGTATCATTTTACTGAAGTATACGTACATACTACTTAAAATGATATCAATATATTAGAAACATCCCAATGTTCAAATTTTTTTTATATGTATTTAAAATTAAAATTTCAGTAAAATCAATATTTAAAGAATTTATATGGATTTTTCTTTTTTTTTATGTATGAAGACATTTTTTTCACCAGATATAATGATACGATATTTACGAATAGTATAGGTTTTCAGTAGAAATTTGGATGTAGTTGGTACTTTATTTAGGTCATTTTTTAAATTTTTCAAAATTGACCCTATGCAGTAGAAAAAACAACGAAAAACGGCATTTTTACAAAAACTGAAATTTTGAAGAATTCAATTTCAATATTTGACAATATCTCAGGAAATTTTGAAGTTAGAGACTAGAAAATTTTATAGGATGTTTATTTAAGTACTATATGTGTAACTATATGGTTCCTATATGTGTGATAAAATTTAGCGTTATAAATATTTCATAAAAAATGTCAAAATTTTAATCAATTCCTTCATTATCTAACTGAACTTCACTCAGAATTTTATTACTTAACGATTTCATTTCATACGATTTGTCGTTTTTCATTTGTATTCATTAAATCGTGTTAATTTTAATGTCTTCGTCGCAAAATATTAATTTTTGAGTCCAAGTTTTAGGTTTGGAAATGGCCAGAAGTAACATGGCGAAATATCAGGCGAATACAGGAGTTCTGGAATATTGTAGACATTTTTCATCCGCTGAAAATTGTCGAACTGCAAATATTTTACATTGCATTCCAAAAAAACGATTCTGAGCAAAATTTTTATTAAATATTTTAAACTCAAAATTATATCACACATATATTCTATCTATACTATCCAGGAAAAATAGACTAAACAAAATTATTATAAAAAAAACTCATTAAATTTTATGTCTTCAAATTTTACATACCTAATTTATAAAACATAGAGTTATTATTAACAACAAAAAGTTTTTTTTTTTTTTAAAACCTAGATCAGCAGTTCCCTAACTTTTACTGCAGCGACATCATTAGAAATTACTAAATTAGATTATATGTTTGGTGAAACATCAACGACCAACTTTAACTCAACCTAAATTTTTCAACGTTGAACTATAAATATCCAATAGTTTGGAAAAGTTTAAAGTTTAGTTAATGTTTAGGATAATTGTTGTGCTACAAGGCCACAACGCATATTACATATACATAATTTTAAAACCAATAGATTCTTAGTTTTATTTATAATCCAAAGTCAAGGTCATTGATATAATGATATCTAAAATATTTGTCCTAATTTTTATAATATATTATAGAAGTTATAACAACTCTTAGAGAAAACTATTAGAATGCCTATTAGATAAATGAATTACGTAAATGAAATACCTACTATAGATAGAAAACTCTATAGAAAGCATATATCATATTTGACAATCAAACTATTATTACTGTAGAAAAATATTTGTGATATTGAATTATGCGTGATATAAACACGCTGAATATTCGTATTGATATTGTAACTTCATAAATATCTAATACATGTTAAAACACATGAAAAATTATTTATTTTATAATATTTTTATATTTTTAATATTAAAATATTTATTACATCATTCAATTAATTAGTTCTAAAATTGGCTTATACACATAATATTAATGTATTAAGTATTAATATACCTACTTAACATATTTTTACAAAATATTTAATTTTAAATATAAATGTATGAATAATGTAACATATTTTTTTCAATAATAATTAGATCAGAAATAATTATTTATATTACTTTAAAACGGATAAAAAATTGTATTTTCATTAGGTATCAAAAATACATTTTAATGTAATTTTGGGTTTTTGCGATTTGAAAATTTTATCAAAGCATAATAATACGTATAGATATATGCTAGAATCGTTAGAGTATGAAATGTTATTATTTCAAGATTTCAAGAATTATAATAAAAGACACACATCATTGTAAAACCAATATCGTTCCGCTAAGAATCTAAAATTTACTATTCTAATAGTAGTTTTATTATTATTATTATTATTAAATGTTATATTATAAAATAAAATAAATTATATCTTTATATCAGTAGGTATACTAGTATTTTACGTCAACGGAGAATATCTAATAATATTTTGTAGAAAAATTATTTAAGTAACGGTTCAAAAATTTTACCACACATATATATATATAATATATAGTTCTTTTGTGAATAGTACTGAACACCCAATAAAATTTTCAATGTTTAACGTTTAACGACATATAAAAAAAAAGACGAGCTGATACTCCTGTCGCAAGGATATAGGTGTGCAAATAGTGCTTAATTTTAAATAGAATTTGAATGCAATGATAAACTCGGTAAATGTAAGTTGCGTCGTAATAAAAAGGTATTTCTTATTTTCTTATGTACATACGTAAGTTGCGGCCCGGTATTTCTCAGGTACATACGTAAGTTGCGGCCCGTGTTTATATCATGTATACGATTAATTGCGTCCAACAGAAAATCCATAAAACAAATATTTATAATGTTTTTATGGTATACTTGTTTTTTATTGCCCCGCCAATATGTCGTATAAAATTTATTGCCCGGAAGAAATTTTCAAAGGTCTCGCAGAAGCGATGTTTTAAGTCACAAGATACAACTGCCTATCCGCATCAGTATCAGGTCTATGAGGTAGGTTAGGTTAGGTTAGGTTATTACATTTATGATTTTTTTTTTTAGCTGTTTAAAGTATAAAATAAAGGGAAGTGGTACTAGTGTGGAAGAGATACAGGTGTATGGAGGATAGTGTTGAATTTTAATTACAATTTGAATGCAATGATTAATCATTACATTTGTAAAAATAATTTTGAGCGATGTTCATCAAATAATATAAGTACCGATTAAAATTTTTACATTTATCGGTCACTATGTTCAATATAAATAATTTATCATAAAGCGCCTAAATAAGTTCTAACATCTCCTGAAGAAAAGGGAAAACTCTATCCAATTCGGTTGCCGTTATAAACGTAGTTTCAGAAAAATTGAAAATTGGAGCATCTGCTCTTCAAGGTATACCAATAATGTACACAAAATTACAAAAGGTCTTAGACAAAAATTCAGGGTTTAAAGTATTATCCAAAATTTCTAAAATACTTGATGGCGAAACAGACTCATTTGATGGACTTCCTGACGTTATGGAAATTAACGATATTAACTATAAGTACGCACTAATCAATTCTGTCAGTGGCGTATCTAGAATTTTTTTCAAGGGGGTGATATAACCATAGTCTATAACCATAACTATTTTGTATATTAGGAGCCAAGGGGACAAATATCTTCAAGGAGCCTAGTATTTTATTTAAAACTATACCAACATTAATAATATTATACATTTATTTTCATAATAAGTACTAAGGTAGATAACAAAGACACAAAATAATGTCCATTCTTCATGGTTTTTGAGATAATTCATCCAACAATCTTCTACATTAATTTCTATATCTCAATTCAAAAATGGATCCAAAAAATTCTTTCCTGCGAAGATCCACTCGTTGATGTAATTGTTTAATCTAATCTGTGGTAATACCAGGGGTTGGACACTTTCGTGCTGCGAGGCGATAAGAGATATTTCTGCCGCCGTCATATAAATACCGTGTTATTTCTTATCAGTGTCCATTCAGATTGTTCTATTCTGTGGTAATACTGAATACTAAGAAATACTAAGAATACCGTTATACAGTTATGGCTCAAGCATTTAAAAGAGAAATAAGAAAAGTGAAATGAAAAAAAAAAAGGTTCTGGGGGGTTATATATCACCCAGATCAACCCCCGTAAATACGCCACTGAATTCTGTATAAATGGAACGGTCATTTTCAATATTTAAAAACCTACTGGCAGATCGTCTTTAAAATTTGAAAATATCAGCAAAATAATTGTCATGCAGTGTAATTCTGATATTTAAAGTTTACTTAACCTATATAAAATTTAATTTTGATTAATCTATTTACTATTTATTCATATTTTATATCCTTGTGTATTATGCAATAAAATAGTTTTAAATACACACCTTTAAAAGAGTAGTTATACAATTTATTTTTATTTAAAATGAACCCCTTTTTTGCATATATTTTTTGAAAAAATACCTAGATATATAATATATTTAATACGTTTTAAAGCATATAATTGCATATTTTAATATTTTTAAATGCATATTTCAATGAATTTTTAGTCATTAATATCCGAGGTCTAATTATGACAGAGGTCATACAAGAGGTTGGATTTTTATATCTGGTCACCAATAATGTATTATAGTCTATCTCTATAATACATTATTTTATTAATAATTTCCAATGTATATGATATAACTAAACAATATCAGAGGATTCAATTAATAACTAGTTTAATTATAAATTATATGATTTATCACGTTAATTTGGTTATTGTATAAAGTAGGTATCTAGGTAATTCATGAAATAATACCATTTTTTCATACTCTAACGATTCTAGCATATATCTATACGTATTATTATGCTTTGATAAAATTTTCAAATCGCAAAAACCCAAAATTACATTAAAATGTATTTTTGATACCTAATGAAAATACAATTTTTTATCCGTTTTAAAGTAATATAAATAATTATTTCTGATCTAATTATTATTGAAAAAAATATGTTACATTATTCATCCATTTATATTTAAAATTAAATATTTTGTAAAAATATGTTAAGTAGGTATATTAATACATTAATATTATGTGTATAAGCCAATTTTAGAACTAATTAATTGAATGATGTAATAAATATTTTAATATTATAAATATAAAAATATTATAAAATAAATAATTTTTCATGTGTTTCAACATGTATCAGATATTTATGAAGTTACAATATCAATACGAATATTCAGCGTGTTTATAACACGCATAATTCAATATCACAAATATTTGTCTACAGTAATAATAGTTTGATTGTCAAATATGATATATGCTTTAGCTTTCTATAGAGTTTTCTATCTATAGTAGGTATTTCATTTACGTAGTTCATTTATCTAATAGGCATTCTAATAGTTTTTTGTAAGAGTTGTTAATACTTCTATAATATATTATAAAAATTAAGCCAAATATTTTAGATATAATTATATCAATGACTTTGACTTTGGATTATAAATAATACTAAAAATGTATTGGTTTTAAAATTATATATATTTAATATTATATAAGAAGAAAAAATACGTGTAAATTATGAATTATATTATCATATTGAAAAATGAAATATTTTTTTGCCTAACTAATAATATCTATTTTTAATCTTTAGTTTAAACAACGATGTCAACTACTCGTATTTATAGGTATACATTAATATTATAATATGCCCGTATCCGTAGGACTATTTTTGATATTAGACTTAGTGTCTTCACACATAATGCGTTGTAGCCTTGTAGCCAGGGGCGTCATTTCAGTTTTTTTTCCGGGTGTGCAAACTTTTAGGCAGGCCAATTTTTATATTTCACCGGGCCATTAAAAAAAAAATTGTATATATAAATGTAGGTAACTTATGCAAATCTATGTATATATTATTTTCTTCCTTTTTATTCATAATGACTGGTGCAACTTTTAAATAGCACTTCAAAGAATTAAAAGCTTATAAGCGTTTAAAGCAATTTCACTATTAATTGAAAAACAAAGCAAATAAGGTATAAAGAAATACACTTTAATTCCAAAATTAAACATCATTATTAATTATTTTAAAATTGAAATGAGCGGATATCTACGTGGTTTAATATGTGCAAAAGTATTTACAGCCTCTTGTAAATCTCAGTAAAATTACTGGCTTCTTCTTTTTAAACTGCAATAAGCATAAAATCATTTAATCGTTCGTCGCCCATGGTGGTTCGTAAATGTATATGTTTTTACTCTTTTGAGCAAGATTGAAAAAATCTTGTTTTTTTAAAAAAAATTATGAAAATACTACATTATCCCTCGACCCACATAATCATTATTTTGTCTAAAAAAAATGGTAATCGGTTTTATCAGGGGCGCCATGAGAAAAATTCAGTTCCAAAAGGGCGTCGTAAAATGAAAATGTTTGGGAACCGCTGGTTTAAACTTTTTCCCTTTCTGTTAGTAATTTCTTGAAAAAATAAACCACCAGGTTGTTTCACTGATTGCATAGTCATAAAATATAAATAAATTCAAAATAGGAATATAAAATGTGATCCGAATAAATCATACATTTTTAAGAAAATTAAAATTAAAATTCTGCTATAGTTTTTTTTTTTTTGTTTTGTTTTCAACAATTGTTTTTTTCTTGTTTTATTCAACTGTTTTAAACATGTTTGAATCATGTGTTAAAAACAAAATGTTTTAAACAAAACAACTCTGCTTTTGAGAGATGAAAAAAATCTTTCATTGGAAGCAGTAGATATTGATAATGTTTTTATTAGAGAAATAATTTTTAAAGTTTCATTGAATGCTTCAGGATAATCTTCAAGACAATGATATACGAAAACATAATGTAGAAGTTAATAATTATAACGGCGCATTGGTGTGTTAATGGCGGGCCAGTTGTTAATATTTTTAAGTTAGTGGTGCCGTTGCACACCCTGCCCTCCCCCAAATGACGCCCCTGCTTGTAGCACATCAATAATCCTAAACAATTAACTTAACTTTAAACTTTTCAGACTATTGAATATTTATAGTTCAAACGTTGAAAGATTTCGGTTTAGTTAAAGTTGGTGTTTCACCAAATATATAATCTAATTTATTAATTATAGATGCCTTTGCTAACATACCTGACAAACAAAATAAAAATAATCAGTGATAGAGAGGGAAAGAAGGCAGGAGAATTAGTTCAGGGAAAAACAGTGAGCAGAGAGTTGTTGATGGTTGGTGGACGGTGGATAGTGGACGAGAAAACAGGAGTCTAAGTGACATAAAATAGAATGTGACATACTTTTTTTCATATAAAATATATACGTGATTTTAATTATTTTAAAATTTTTTATTATATTATAGTAGAAATGAAAAATAAAAAAATGTTTTTACAATGTAAATTGAATATTTTTTATATTTCATAATACGAGTATATACAAAAATTATTAATATAATGTGCATTGAATGTTAATTGAACTGTTTAACATAATCTTTTAAAACTTATATTTTACATATAACCAATTAAACAATTTAAGATATTATTAAATTACATAAAAAAAATTAATCATTTTATCTGACAACAATCTTTGTCTTTCTTTAAGTATTACTTGGCTGTGAAGGAAGTTCTATAATAATAAAGGTTAAAAACTTAATTTATTGATGCATTTTAAATTAATCAGTTTATAATTTTATGATAATATAACTAATATTTTAGTTCATAGTGGCCAAGTCATGACTCATAATCGTTATACATTTTATTGGCCTTTTTTGATATCTATTTAAGTTTTAAATTATTTCACCATAATTCTGGGTAATGTAATCATCCTCGGCGCTCACCAATAGCATAAATTTATGTTATTAATAATATAATCAAATACAGTTATACATAAATATTTAAATATGATAATAAAATATTTCACGAAATATTATACAATTTACTTTTCAAGAAATTTTCATACATTAAATTTGCTTGTATGAATATGTTTTCTTCCTTATGTATTATTGCATTCTTTTTGACACAAGTCTCTAAGTTCAAAATTGCTAGAGTTATCGAGAAATATTAAAATCGAATTTGTCGAAATTTCATTTTTCGTGAAAAATGCCGCAATTATCATTTCTTGGTCGTTTTTCCTATCACATACGGTCAAATTTGAAAAAAATAAAAAAATGACTTAAATAAAGTACCAACTAAATTCACTTTTCCAACCGAAAACTTCTGATATTCATGAAAATCAGAGCATTATTTCGGGTAGAAAAAATGTTTCTATATATATAAAAAAGACACACATTATTGAAAAAAAAATATATTTTTCTTTTCGCTTAAAATCTAAAATGGTATTTAAATTTTTTACATCTATAACTATTATCTATTTTTAATATCTTTGAATTAAAATATTTTATTAAAATAACGAAATATAATAATAATTATTTCATTAAAAGCTTTTAAAAATTTAATTTTCTTGTATAAAGTATAACAATAATAATGCATTTATCTTGTGAGGAATATTAAGGATGGCTTTTTAGTTTTTATATTATTATGTACAATGTACATTGTACATGCATGATAACCTTATTAAATCAACATTCTAATTTCATTATGATGGTGACGTAATTATTTTAATTTATCTAAAGAATATTTGAGACATCATTATTTCATATTATTAATGTAACGAAAATTGAAATTCCTAGGATTTCATTTATTCCATTAAATGATATTTTGATAATCCACCTTCGAGCGAAACCGTATGATAAACATATTTAAATTAAGTAAAGAATAACGGGTAGTAATTGATGTTATTAGATGTATTTGTGAAAAATGTGTGATATTATAAGACTTAATTTTATTACCATTATTCTTGTAATATATATAATATATAAGGATCACAAGATTTACTCTGCATATTAATTATGTGTACGCGTCACTTAAATATGTTAAAGCATCAATATATGTAAAATAATTTATTAATTTAAACTTTAAACATTAGTAAAAATAATATGCTTAACAACTCCTCATTAATAAAAAATAAAAATAAAACATAAATTATTATCAACACAAGAAATTTTTATCGATATATTAATTAACTACTTTATAAAATAAAATTCAATCATTAAAATATGTTAAAAAATAAAAATTATTGTATATAATATATTAGTATAAAATTTACTTGGCATAACATATTCTAGACATTCTATAAAGAAATCGAAATATCAATTGTTATAATATTTTGTATTATGTTATATTAAAATAAATTGAGTCTTAAGATAATATTTTTTCTTTTTATAATTATTCGAGTAAGCAGTTTTTTTAAAACAAAAATATTAATTTTATATAAAGAATAAAAATAGATAATTAAAATTTATATTTTTCATCCAGAAACCAGAATTCATAAATGTATTTAATATTATATGGTAATTTTTTTCATTAATTAATATTTTTCTTATTTTCTATTTTTAACAAGAAGTATTTAAAATTAATATACTCGTACATCCATATTATACATATAAATAATATAATATATATGTTACCGGCAACATGTATAATTCCGGCATAATATTATAAATTTATAATACCGATTGATTTTAGGCAAAGTATTATGTTACTCATTATGGATTATTATTTATTATTTTTCCAAAGGTCTCGCGAAGCAAGGTTATAGATCACTCAATACCACTGTCTATCCGCACCATTATCAGGTTTATGGAGTAGGTATTAGGTGGGTACGCCGTGGTACCCTTGGGGCGTAGCCTGATCCACACGAAAAGTGCCTCCACTCGAAAACTATTTTTTATTTTTAAAAAAATCGGAAAAATCGTTTAGTATCTATACTAAAATTATTATTTTTTATTATTTTGCCTAAAATCAATCGGCATTATATATATTGCTGGTAACATGTAAATGTAATATAAATTATAATTGAATATAATGAATCATTATTTAATTTACTTAGCCTCTTGTTAATAGTTTTTACTGTTATTATGACACGGTCCGACATGGTACGTACGCATGTACTAACGATGTCGGACGCAATCTACCTATCTAGTCAGCCACCAACCTAGGCGGCGCGCCGGTACTCACCGAGACCTCCGAACCAACAATGGAAAGGAAAGGAGGCTTGGAGGGGCCCGACGCGAGCTGCTCGATCGCGACGTCGAGTTCGCACCTTTTTGCGTACGACTGTTCTCCAGAACACATCGCCAACGACATACCACGTTTATTTCAGATTACTTTTATTTTCTCAACATTAACCACCGGCCATAGTGCAGTAGTACTGTTGTAAATTGTTATTCCGACTCTCTTTGTTATCAGCTTACGTTTTGCCGAATTAATAATAAAGTTATTATAGTGTCAATAAATTGTGACTGCGTATATTCTCTTTTCAACGGGCCACGACCCGAGTACCGACGACGGGATACTCGCACTGCCCGTGACAATTTTACGTACCTACTTTTTATGAGGTGATTCAGAAGCATTTATATTTTAAATTGATGAATTTACATTGTTTTTAAATGTTATTTAATGCAACACTAACAATTTGTCACCATTATCCAATTTTTCAATGCATGCAAAATTTTAAATGAACAAATAAATAAATCCAAAATCGTACAATAAATATTATAAAATTACTTGAGTTATATGCCCACAGATCTAGGGTCTCGTAAAATGTAATGTTATCGCTCCTTTCTAAAATAAAGAATTTAAAACTTTTAAAAATAACCATATATAGAAAATAATATAGGAAGATAAAATTATATCTTACTTGCTTCAACCAAGTAATCAATATAATTCCGAACAATAATTGGCACTGAAAATAAAATGATTATATTTTGTTTAATTTTAAAAGTATGCTAATATTGATATCGGAACAATTAAAAAAAATTTGTATCCTTCCCCGCTTCAAATGCTGGTGTAGTGTGATACAAGTTACCAGCGTATTTGAAAAATGCGAGCAAAGGATCTATTTTTAAAATTCTACATCTTTTTGAAAACATAAATTTCGCCAAATAGCCAGCATAAAATTTTTTTTTTCTACAATATTGCGAAAGGGAGGCTTTAGCGTGGCGCCACATTCCTTCCACATTGTTTGTGTGCGCTCCAGTCTCGGGATTTATAAATTGTATTGAGTGATTAACGGTCATATGTCTATATCCCTCGTCTTTTAAACAATCATAACTCTAAAAATACCATTAATAAAAAATAAAATTACATGCGTTACCTATTAGTCAATTTAATTATACAACCGTTATTTATTACTTTATTAGTAATCAGTATCATACCTTCCAACAATCACTAATAATTGTTGTTCCTGGTAAAATCCAATCGCGAATCACGTTTAAAAGCGTGTCTTTGTCCCGTTTTTCCACCGGTATTAAAAAACAACAACCTGTTGATCTTTGGACCAAAGACCCACTGGCCCTCTACACGGTGGCCACGATTGTACTTCCTTCGACCAAATTTTGATTCGTCAATTTCGACGACTTCATAGATACCGCCTATTTTTAAATAGTTTCAACTATAACTACATTTCTTTATATACAAAAAGAAATGTATAAGTACCTATTTTATTATGTTGAATTATCATGGCATCAAAAACCACTTCCCTATGGAATGATGCCCAATCGACGGCAGTATGTTGTGAAATTCGTAGCTGTTTTATTAAAAACGTCAATGATACATTTTCCACCCACAGGTAAGAAAATGTTACTATTTGATACAGCGATAAATGTGATGAATTAAAAAATGTATCCTTTCGGATGGACCGGTAAACATCACAAATTTTTTTCCCCTTTTCCCCATCATTATATGATGCAGAGATCTCCACGCAAACCCGTCAGGCGATCGAAAATCCGAACACAGTATTAAAAAATGACCCCTATCACACTTTAATATATCTTCTCCGGGTAACAAATTCCAAGACTGGAGTACACTAATAATATTTAATGACACAAATCCACTGGTTTTGTGATCAAAAAGATCATATATCTCGATGAAATTTATGCACGACATTATTATAATATTATTAACACAGTAGAGTCAAAGACACAGTCGATATTGTACGGTAACTCGTAATGAACCAATTACTAGTTACTATTTTAAAATATACTCGTATTTTTGTGCATTTAACGTTTATCAACAAAAATTATTGAAAATAAAACCTGTTCAATACTAATCAATTCGTTGATAATGTAGACATAAATGTCTATTTAGATATTAATATCCAAATATATTAATACTTATTAATTAACATAGTAATTAACTTATATATGAGGATGGACGGCTTCGCGTCGGGCGTCACTGTTAGTGTCGTGCAAACGCGAAAATCGCCTTTAAGTTTTTTACGAATAACTCAAAAAAAATAACGGTAGGATAATTCTGATTATATAAAATGTATGTATGTATGTGTGATAAAATTTTTTTTTAAATATTTAATAAAAAATATCAAAATTTTAATCAATACCTACATTATCTGACCGAACTTCGCTCAGCATCTTTTTTGGTTTATCATTGCATTCAAATTCTAATTAAAATTAAACACTATGATTTGAACACCTATATTCCTGCGGCAGGAGTATCCCTTATTCCTTTCCCTTGTTTTTTTTATATCATATATATATTTGTTTTACAAAAACATGTATTTATGTTTTATTTATTCATTATTTTTTTTTTTTTTTATACACTTTTTCGACAAGATATAATGCTCCGATTTCACAAGCTCATAAGTTTTTTTATTAAGTTTCTAGTTTGCTACCTATTCGCAGCTTTGTTATTAGAATGTTTTGAACAATTTGTACTCAATCACTTTGAATTTATAAGAATTTAGTATACTTTACCATTTATCGTTATTGTGAATCAACGCAGTTCATTTATTAATCAATTGATAGAATTGATTGATTTTAAATAATTCTTATTAATTTTATAGTATATCATAATATATATTCTAAATAATTGATTTATAATAATAATTACATACTTTTATTCCATTTAGAATTATAATATTGGACTATAAAAACATATTTAAATATTATGAAGTTATTTTTTTTTCTTTGCTAATTGTATTCATTAAATTAAATTCATAATAATCTAGGTACTTTCAGGGCCGTCCTTAAGGAAAAATCATGGGGGGGGGTTATGATTTATAAATTTGCCGACTCTAAAAAAAAATAGTACCGTACTATTAATATATAAAAATATATATATATATTTGTTTTATTTAGCGTATGGTTTATATATATATAATATATATATAATAGATATGAATATAAACTTACTTTTATCGCTATAAATATTTAGATGATTTTTATATTCTTCTTCTATATATTATATGGAAAATGAATTGAATTAGTTAATTTAGATATTAGGATACTATTCCAAAATAACATTGTCTTAAGTTAATTATGTACCTTTGAAATCATAACGTGTTAAAATATCTGTTAACAATGTTATACAGTTATAAAAAACCAATAATAAGTAAAGAAATTTATATATGAATTATAAATTTATATTTTCCAATCTTACCTTTAACAACTATAATATAAAAAATAAAATAATAAATACTATATATAAATCATTTTTATAGTATATGATTGTAATAAGTATTAAGTATAACATATATTATATGAATAAATAAGATTATATATAAAATTATTCAATTCATGAATATTGATTTTATTATAGGAATACTCGTATGTATAATTTATATTTTATTTATATATTTATGAATACAAATTAAAAATAGATATAAAATAACATATTGTATTATGGTATATAGTATATTTAATTAATTGAATTCCAATAATATTAAAATAAATACTATTATAGTAGACCACCTACTAAGTTCTTCATTGCATTACAAATAAATATTTCATATATCCACTTTTTTTAAAAAAAACAGTAAATAATAGGTTACTATTTCTAATCCTAAATGTATGAGTATAAAACAGAAGAATAGCACAGGTAATTTATTGAATAATCGGTAATATAGCAATATTTATCTTTATTTTAAAGTACACAAATACAAATAATATTATAATAAAAAATAATGTATATAGATAAATTATATAGATATGACGTATAAATTACTTGTACGTCGTACTACATAATATGAATAATAACAGAGTATTCCAGGATTATTTACTCATTGTAATATCTTACAAAGAATTAAAATTTTTGAATACTGTGTTTTTAAAACTATTTATGAATTCAAGGACTATAATACTCGTAATATTATTATTGCTTCGTTAAATTTGATAATTTCGCAAAAGTAATTTGTATTCTTAATTATTAGGTATTGTGAAATTTGAAGACGATTATTAATAAAATATAACTAAACTTATAAATTAAATAGCAAGGGAAAGGATATAGGTGTAAAGAGAATATTGTTGAATTTGCATTATCATTTGATTGCAATGTTAAATCATATTACATTTTCGTGAAAACAATTATGAGCGATGTTCATCAGATTATTTGTTTATTGTTAAATATTAAAATGTTTATATTTACCAGTCTCTACGTTCAATATAAACAATTTATCATAAAACTTCTAAATGAGTTATATAAATACCCAAATCTGATAGTACTATGCTCAGAATTGTTTTTGAATGTAATTATTATTCATTTATTATTATTAATATTATTCATTCATTTATTATTATTAATGTAATTATTATATATTTGAATGTAATTATTATTTATTAATTATTTATCATTGCATTCAAATCATTTGAATCAAATGTAATGGTCGCGCGTCTTGGTCGCAAGTCTGCCACCGTACGGCCCTGTTGCGTATCCGAAACTACGGGTTCTGGTACTGGTATAATGCCGTCACACGTCCGCTGTAATGATCACTCCTGAAACCGCACAAGGCAGGATATCGTGAAATATAAGAAATCGAAATCATCAAAATTTCAGTTTTCGTGAAAATGCCGTTTTTCATCATTTTTTGGTCGTTTTTCCTATCGTCTAGTGTCGATAAATTTAAAAAATGACCTAAGTAAAGTACCAACTATATCCACTTTCCAACCGGAGATATATTCTATTTATGTAAATCGGAGCATTATTTCGAGTAGTAAAAGTGTCTAGATACTAAAAGAAAAAAAAAAAAGATGAGCTGATACTCATGCCGCACAGGATACAGGTATGCGAATCATAGCGTTTAATTTTAATTAGAATTTGAATGCAATGATAAACCATTGCATTCGAATAAACGATTCTGAGCGAAGTTCAGTCAGACATTGATTAAATTTTTTTATTTAATTAATGAGTCTTATTATAATTTTCGTTTGAACTAAAAATATCAACTTAAAACAACTATAAAAAAAATTGAGATAAGGGATTTATCTAATATTTTAGTATGATGTTAACGTTAAGTAACATGTAAGTATACTTCAGTAAAATTTTCAGACCCTTATACCAAAAATTGCCAATTTAATCAAACATTATATACGTAAAAACGAGAATTTTACGAAATATTCAAAGTCCAATATTTTGTAGAAAAATCAACATAACGGATCCAAAATTTTACCATATATATATAGTAGCTATATGAACACCGAAAAAAAATTTCAGGTCTCTATCTTAAAAATTGCCTGAGTTATCGTGAAATATAGAATCGAATTCGTCAAAATTTCATTTTTCGTGAAAAATCGTTTTTTCGTCATTTTTTCGAAGTTTTTTCTACCGCTTAGGGTCAATTTTGAGAAACTCGAACAATGATTTAAATAAAGTACCAACTACATCCACTTTGCTACAGGAAACATACCCTATTCGTGCAAATCGGAGCATTATTTCTGGTCGTAATTTTGTTTTCATACATAAAAAAAAAATCACACATCATTGTAAAACCAATACATTCTTCGAAAAAAGATATTCAAAAATCATCATTTTTTGGAAAAATATTACAATATGTAAATAGACTGGAACAATTTGTATAGTCTTATAGGTAGGTAAAAATAATAATATAATTTATATACTACAATAATTATACTTAACTTTAATACAACAAAAAAATAATGGATGTATGGCAACATGTGGTAACCCATTTATATCTAAAATAAAAGAATATAAATAATAATTTCCAATTATAGTTTTTATATATTCATTAAAAAAAAATTATATACACATATTATATACAATTAAATTATAAAATGTTTTAATCTGTAGATTAATCTGTTTTGAAGGTGTCCTTAACTCAAAATACTGTTCTGTAGTAGTCTTCTATAGTTACTCTATTTTCTAAATAGAAGATTTTCTAAAATTTGTGTATGTGTGTGTTTTTTTTTTTTTTAATTTTACATACACATGCGTATAACCGTCATCTTATTTAATGAGTTAATATACTTTAATTCAAATGACTTATTAACCACTAAATTTGAAATTAACTATCACCGAAGTGACACAATCCCGTTGTGTCTCTTATAAAATGAATTAGATTAATATAAACAACGAGTTAATAAAAAGAAGAGCTGATAATTTAATATTCCTGACGCAGGGATACAGGTGTTGTAAATCATAGTGTTTAATTTTAATTAGAATTTTAATGCAATGATAAACCATCGCATTCGAAGAAACGATTCTGAGCGACGTCCAGTCAGATAATGTAGGTATTGATTAAAATTTTTTACTTTTTTTATTTAAATATTTAAAACATTTTTATCACAATTATAGGGACCATATAGGTACTGAGAAATTATATTATTTTATTTTAAATAATTATTTTAATTACAAAATTTGATTTTCATTGTATTTAATTATATTACATATTTTATATTACATTATTTTAGATTCTGAGCGTAGCGAAGAATGTATTGGTTTTACAATGATGTGCGTCTTTTTTTTTTTTGTTTTTTTTTTTTTTTTAGTATGAAGACACTGTAAGTATGAGACACTTTTACTACCCGAAATAATGCTCCAATTATCACGAATAGCATATGTTTCCGGTAGCAAAGTGAATGTAGTTGGTACTTTATTTAGGTCATTTTTCGAATTTCTCAAAATTGATCCTATGCGTTAGAAAAAACGATGAAAAAATGACGAAAAAACGGCAATATATTAATCAATACCTATATTATCTGACTGAATTTCGCTCAGAATAGTTTTTTCGAATGCAATGGTTTAATATTGCATTTAAATTATAATCATAATTAAATACTATGATATGCACAACTATATCCCTGCGGCAGGAGTATCAGATCGTCTTTTTTATTTATTACATATAATTTAATAAATCATTAATAAAAGTAATTTTTTCGTCGATTTTCTTTCGCATAGGGTCAATTTTGAGAAATTCGAAAAATGACCTAAATAAAGTACCAACTACATTCACTTTTCTACCGGAAACTTATGCTATTCGAGAAAATCAGAGCATTATTTCGGGTAGTAAAAGTGTCTTCAAACATAAAAACCAAAATAAAAAAGACACACATCATTGTTTAACCAATACATTCTTCGCTTCGCTCAGAATCTAAAATTATTATAAATTTCGATGATTGAAAACTAGACAACAAGAAAATAAATTGTCATATGAAATGTTCACATAAAAATATTAATTTAAAAGAAATAAAGAATATAGATATTAATTTTTTTGTTTAATGATTATTGTTTTTGTAGATGAACTTTTTTTGGGGAGTTATTATAAACATAATATTTAATATATCATACGAAAAAAAATTCCCATTTAGAATTACATCTAATCATTTATCTATTTTAATTTAAATAAATAAAAACCCAAAATCCACAAAAAAAAAAAAAAAAAAAAATACTTTTATTTAAACTACTATGTTTTTTGATAACAAAGTTACCATCAGCGAAAAACGAAGACCATATACATTCACACATATGCACATAAATCTCGAGAGTGAGTAAAAGTCCAAATCTCTGTCATGTCATAAACAATTATTTTACTTTACTCTTTTTAGTAAAATAACCTAAATAATAAAATATTTTCTTCTAATTATTCATAAAACAACGCAATGTTGCATTTCATTTGCGTTTTATATTTTTTTCGTGTATTGTGTACTTTATTTACAAATATTAATACATAATAAATAATATTGAAATAACGGGATTAAATCGGGACAATCTCCTAAAAACGAGATAAAAAAAGCGCCGATAATATAATAACTAATTGAATAATATTTTATTTATAACAATTTAAATGTCATTTATATTCGTTAGCAACGCCGCAACGGTATATGAAACTCAAATAATTTACAATTATTATACACTAATACTTAAATTACTTAAACGACAATAATATAAATTCAAATATTTTCAATAATAAATCATTATAGATAACAGATAAATTTACATTTACATTACAAAAATACAAGTATATATACCTTTATTTGGATTTTTATGATCTATCAAGTAATTATAAAAAGTCCATTGCAGTACTAAAATAATAAAATAATTTATAACAATTTCAATAAATTTTATGGATTAATATATTAAATATTTCACAATTCACCAATAGATTTATTAAATGACAAAATTATAAATATCTCTTTATTATTTACTAGTCACAACAAGGTTAATATATTAATGAAATAAAGATATGAAGCTTTCTTAAAAAAAAGAATTTCTTTTAATTAAAAAATTATTTATTAATAATAAATTATTACAAGTAAGGAAGTATAAGTATAATGAATTTTAATGTTAATTTAACATATTTGTAAATTTCCTCATCTAATTCGTTGACTCTTCACACATATATGTTAAATATATGTATAAGTCGTATATGTTTCTTTTATGTGATTTATAATATTGTTTATTATTATATCTATCTGCTATAATTTTCCACGCAGCAGTGTAATTTATTTCTGACGTTTACAGATTTTTTATAATTTTTAATGCCTCCCCCAACATCGAAGTATTAAATAATGAAATTTTTGCACCTTAGTAGTTTTTGTTATCATGCACTAACGATATATACATATCTTGAAATTCCGTCCAGTCATCAAGACACCCTTTAATCAGTTTAATCATAGGAATTTTCAATGGTTTTAATTTTATGCTATTTGATACGTCGTGTATTTTCTTGCTCACGCCTCTTTTTTTCACGCCAGTATTTAATTCTTTATTTATTTCACTTGTATATTACAGTCTATCATTGCCATCAGTTCAAAATACACTTCCACAAAGGCCATCCCTATATGCCAATTAATCTGCACTCTTGATCTCCTTTGACTCTATACTTTGTATACTGTCAAATACCAATTTATATAAACTAATACTTGTCAAAAACCCAATGCTTTTCTATTTTTTTCCTTTCTTAATTTTAAATGTGTTTTATTTTTCCTGTTATTTTCATTTAAATTATTGGAATTCAGTTAATATTGGCTTTTATTATTTGCCCTCTTCACATATTCATCTGCGCAATCTCGTTTTGAACTGTACTACCTGTGTCGTCATTTGATGTATTATGTTTTCTTGACATTATCTCACCAATATGTTTATAATTTATTCACTTATATTGAATTTTAACTACTTCCATCTTTGATTGAATGTTATATTAATACCGTGTGCTTGTTAAATTCCTATACCCACGTTTTTGTATCACGTGTTGAAATGACCAATCTTCCCCTTTGCCACACTGCGACACTACTTCTTATTCCTTAAATATAATGCAGTTAACTTAATCTAACCACTGCCTCTTTCTATCTTTCTTGAATCCCTCTTTGAATGCTTCGCACTTATAAAGCAATACCTAAATAACTTATTTTACCAATTCCACTCGAGTTAAACCACACTATATAATATTTTGTTGAACTAATCCAGCCCATTTGAACCAAATGTTTCGGTGTTATGGACTGTGGGTCTGTGCTATTTTTTAAAGAACACTTATACGCTTTAAATATATTAAAAAAGGTTTTTTATTTTTTTAAATGATAAATAAGTAATTACTAATTAAAATTATTCATTATATATTATCATTATATATTCTATAGTGTACACTTGTACAGCGAGTGTGTGTGCACTTGAACATTTATTTTGACTAATACACTATAAAATTAGGGTGTTGTACGTAAGTTTAGATAAGATATTTTACAAATCATTCAACACTAAATAATATTAATGATAATCTAAAATTTCCCAGACATAATGAATAATGATTCTACCATAATATATATTAGGAGTATTTAATTATTCATTATCAATTTAAAAAGTTTTCATGTATTATCTATATGTATCATTATTAAATATAAAACATAATTTAATCAACTGATTAGATAGGTACTCATTTAGTTAATTTATAAATATATGATACATAACATTTTTTTTAAATGTCTTTCTTTCTAAAATAAAAAAAATACAAATTACTCACGACTTAATGATTTAATAACTAAATATGTAAAGAAGGTAAAAAATAACATTTAAAATTATAATTATAATATGTATAAATATAAAATACGAGTACATATATTATAATTTTTTAATTGTGCCATATTATAATAATAACTAATAATATTTTCTTTACTTAATATAAATAGTAAATAGTATACCACTACATATTAATAATATAAAATGATAGAAATTTAGTATGTCTATGGTAATGGTGTTAGATAATTATACATATTAACACATATACTCGTACAATGTAAAATTGTAGATAAACTTTAGACAAAATGAAAAGTTAATCTTTCCCTGCAACGTCAGAACATAGCGTAAAAAACGAAATGTTGAACGTCAAAACGCTGAATCTTGACGATATATTTTGTATAGGTATTATCTTTTTCATGTCTAACATGTCGCGTCAAAGTGATAAGCCCTACTTTCTTTTCTAAAAATATCATATATTATTATTATTTCATTTACATTATATTACATCATGTATTTATGCGTAGTATTACCGCACCTTTGCATTTTTACCATTAGTGTTAATAAATAACACATTAACACAAATATAAATTGAATCATCGAAAAATAATGTAAAATAATAATAAGATAATATTTGAGTAGTTAAAAGAAGATAAGCAATAACAGGTTACACACAACTACTACACAACTTTCAGAAAGCTTTTGAAAAATTAATTAAAAGTCATCTGTCATATAAGATGAAATACATTTTCATGAATCTTTTCGTATCAAACAAAAACAATTATATAAAATTTTATCACTTCTTAAAGATAAATTAACTAAAGAACCAACTATGGGTATTTCTTTACCTAAAGGAGAGATGTACCTCTAAACCTATTAATTTTCAATACAATAATACTCATATACATATATTTGTCGTAAAACCCATGTACCTATTAGAATTATGAATAATTGGTAGATCAAAAATTAAAAACAAAAATATTAAATTTGACTTTGGATGTAACCTAAAATTACCATTTAATACAACAAATCAATTAGTTGGCTATCTTATGTATCATATATTCATATGTCTATCGTCTATGGATAAAATAATGACAATTATATACTCAATTATTTTATTAGCTACGAATATAATTCCTGAAACTTACATTCTGATATTTCTTCTTTTGTAACAATATTAAGAACATCTTCAATTTTCATTTTATCTGAACATAATAAAATATTTATAATATTATAATATAATAATGTGATTAATGATTACATTAAAATATTTTCCATATTCAACATATCAATATTTAATTAAATACCTTTACATAATATATTATAATATTTTTTGTTTTCTGTTTAGAAACCTCATTAAGAAATTAATCCGTATCCTCAATTGCTAATGTACGATCTCGATCGATGAGTTTTCCGCGGTAATTTGTCCTATCCGGAAAAACTGTTATTTGTTAGTAATTTAGTATGTGTTGTGTTCGACCACGAACGAGTCATACTCGCGTCAAGACACAAGAGTTAGGATATTATATGTGTCAATAAAGTAAAATAATTTAGTTAATATAATTTTTTTTTTTTTTTTATAATTTCATCTATTCATTAAATTATACAATCCACAACCGTACAGCTAAATTAACCCTTGTAGGCACAGTATGATTTGCAAAGTGAAAGGTGGACGTAATATTCAAACAGACTTGAGGTATAAAAGTATCTTCGAATGTCATATCTTGAGTATAGTAAGTTTTATATACCAACATTGTTTGTGACGAAAATTATCAAAAGATCAATTATTGTTGCTAAATTACATATCAGCAGAAAACGACAGATTATAAATTCAATGCGATTTTCAGATACTTACAGCTGTGAGTTCATAATAAATATTCTGAAATTCGGTGACCGGTCAAAATATCTCCGAAAAAATATCTCCGGTCAAAATTTCTCCGTCAAAATAACTTTATTCAAAATCATCTCTAATCAAAAAATCAAAATACATATAAATATGTTGTAGCACTACTTTTGAATATAATTATCGTTAATTCGATATAAGATATAACATTGTAAATGTATTTAATTATCACTATTCAGAATTCTGATCTATACCTGTATATACTTGTATACTGTATATCTACTTATTATGTGGATATATTATTATATTTTAAAAATATATGGCTATCAAAATCCCATCTCATAATAATTTATATACCTACCTGTACAAGACAAGAGATATTTTTGACGGAGATATATTGACCGGAGATATTTTTTCGGAGATATTATGACATGGAACCCTGAAATTCTATGTTTATTTAACTCGCATGCGTGTTGCTTGGTCTAAACTTCTAAAGCAAAGTCCGCTGCACTGGACACCGATTATGCGATACACAACGGCACTACTTTTTTTTTTTGTGTGTCAGAATATATGACATGGAATATACGTTTTCCCATCGGAAAAATATAGATCGACGAGCGCTCGGGTGTGAAAGACACGTCTCAATAATTATTAATATTGGTTTTTATGGTCATTTTTTTTAAATATATTATATATATAATATATTGTTGATTTTATGGCCGTTTCGTCACAACTCCAATATGAAGTAGAAACAGGAATTATCCTCTCCTCGACGACAATGGGTCATCAGGAGGGTGATGGATTGTAGTGGGTGTGACGACACCCACGCGGGTATTATACAAATAATAAATAGGTAATATTTCCGATAATCCGGCAATAAAAAAATAAAAAATAAATATATATATATATATATTATTGGAAAATTTGTAACCAAATGAAAATAACAAATTTGTATTTGTGTACTTTTATATATATATATATATATATATATATACGAGTATATAAAAGTTCTATTCTTGTTCTTGATTTTATTTCTCTTTGTTTTTTTTTTTATTTTATTTTACAAAGTTTTGTATAAGATTTAAAATTAATAAAATAATTTCTTAATTCTAAATTTATTTCTTTTCATATTTAATATAATAAGACAATTAAATCCACACCATTCTGACGAAAAAATGTCTCATTCTGTGGTTGGCGACTTTTAAGGGAGAATAATCGATCATTGAAATTTCTTTAAATCGATATATGCGATATACAATATACCTAATATATGTTAGTACTAAGTATATTGAATATAACGATTTAAAATTTTAAAGTAATTTCAATGATCGATCAATGATCCCCTTAAATATTATCGCTGGTATGATTAACGCGAAACATTACAAGTGTGTTCTTGTTTCAAAACAAACACATTTATAATAAAATTCTTTAATAATGCATTAATGCATAATAATAATAATATAATAAATATAAATAAAATCATATAAACAAAATATAATATACTATATACCTATACTCGTATATAAATCTTAATTACGAGTAGATAATTAATATTTTAACTAATTAGATAAAAATTAATTTTAAAAAAAGAGCTGATACTCCTGCCGCACAGGATACGGGTGTGCGAATCATAGAGTTTAATTTTAATTAGAATTTGAATGCAATGATAAACCATTGCATTCGAAAAAACGATTCGGAGCCAAGTTAGTCAGATTATAATTTTCGTTTGAACTAAAAATATCAACCTAAAAAAGTTATAAAAAAAAAAAAATTGAGATTAGGAATTTTTCTAATATTTTAGTATGATATTAAGTAATATGTAAGTATACTTCAGTAAAATTTTCAGACCTTAATACCAAAAATTGCCAATTTTATCAAACATTATATACGTAAAAACCAGAATTTTACGAAATATTCAATGTCCAATATTTTGTAGAAAAATGAACATAACGGTTCCAAAATTTTACCACATATATATAATAGCTATGTAAATACCCCAAAAAATTTTCAAGTCTCTAACTTAAAAATTGCTTGAGTTATAGTGAAATATTAAAATCGAATTCGTCGAAATTTCAGTTTTCGTGAAAAATGCCGTTTTTTCATCATTTTTTCGTCGTTTTTTCTATCGCTTAGGGTCAATTTTGAGAAATTTGAAAAATTACCTAAATAAAGTACCAATTACATCCACTTTTCAACCGGAAACATATGCTATTCATGAAAATTGGAATATTATTTCGGGTAGTAAAAGTGTCTAAAGATATATATAAAAAAAAAACACTCCTATATTATATAGTAGCCTATACTAGACACTAATTAAATTCATATAAAAAAATGTGAACTTAAGGTAGGTATATTGGTATATATTTTATGTTACTAACATTTTAAGCATATTCATTATATACTAATTTTAATATTTGTAATAATATACAATATAACAAATGATGAAACTTAAGCTAATAATAATAGGTACCTACTTAATGAATATTTTGTTTTATACTCATAATTTATCTTTTAATCTGATTATGTCATCTAGATAACTGAAAATTTTCTTTTACCTTTATCTAAGATACATTTAATTTAAATTAATTAAATATTAAATAATATATTAAATTATTTAATACCTTTATCTTATATCTAGTTATCTTTTGCCAACACTGGGTAGGTATATAAAAAAATAATTGTATAACTAATTCATAAGCCACAATAATGAGTTCAGTATACAAAAGTACTGTATAAGTACTCCGTGTTTCATGATATGCATTTTTTTTTAACAAATATTGATATCTTATTAAAATTGAATAGGTAGGTATGTAGTCTTCAAAATCTATTTAATTAAATTGTATAATATTACAACTAATGTTAATACAATTACTGACCATCAAGTTCTTTTTCCTTTAGTTCACCTGTTAAAATATTAATAAATTAATTATTTAGTATAATTTATTATAACATATAACATTTTTTGCACTTATAACTATTAAATATATCATTGCTTTCAGTAAATACTATAAAAGTAATCAATTCATTTTTCTATAAATATTAATTTTAAATATTCATATAACAGATTATAATATCATTAATAAATTTATATATAAAATTGTATTAATAATTTTGTTAAATTGAATATAAAATTTTTCTTACTTAAACATTCTCCTATAAGTAGAATACATTCAAATATAATTTAGATTCTGAGCGAAGCGAAGAATGTATTGGTTTTACAATGATGTGTGTCTTTTTTTTTTTTGTTTCTTTTTTTTTTAAGTATAAAGACACTTTTACTACCCGAAATAATGCTCCGATTATCACGAATAGCATATGTTTCCGGTAGAAAAGTGGATGTAGTTAGTACTTTATTTAGGTCATTTTTCGATTTTCTCAAAATTGACCCTATGCGGTAGAAGAAACGACCAAAAAATGACGAAAAAACGGCATTTTTCAAATTTCGACGAATTCGATTTCAATATTTTACGATAACTCAGGTAATTTTGAAGTTAGAGACTTGAAATTTTTTTGGGAGTTTATATAGGTACTATGTATATGTGATAAAATTTTGGAACCGTTACGTTCATTTTTCTACAAAATATAGGACTTTGAATATTTCGTAAAATTCTCGTTTTTTTGTATATAATGTTTGATAAAATTAGCAATATTTGGTATTAAGGTCTGAAAATTTTACTGAAGTATATTTATATATTAATTAACATTAATTCAAAATATTAGAAAAATCCCTAGTCTCAATTTTTTTTTAAAGCTGTTTAAAGTTGATATTATTAGTTTAAACGAAAATATTATGAAAAAAATGACGAAAAATTGGCATTCCTCAAAACGTGGCTCTATTGGAGACGCGTGTGGTGTAGTCGGCAAAATATTCTCGAACGCTATCTCAATGTTGAGCACCGTCGCCAGGCATCGACAGCGGATGGGTGACCGCCGTTTTTTTTTTCGTTTTTTTTTTCTTATTATGTCTGAATCATCATATTAAAATATTAAAAAAATCCATGGTAACATTTTTTTTTATAGCTGTTTAAAATTTATATTTATATTTTTTTGTTTTTATGACTGAAGACACTTGTACTACCCGAAATAATGGTCTGATTTTCACAAACAGCATATGTTTCCGGTAGAAAAGTGGATGTTCTTGGTACTTTATTTAGGTAATTTTTCGAATTTTTCAAAATTGATCCTATGCGTTAGAAAAAACGATGAAAAAATGACGAAAAAACGGCAATGTATTAATCAATAGGTACCTACATTATCTGACTGAACTTCGCTCAGAATCGTTTTTTCGAATGCAATGGTTTAACATTGCATTTAAATTATAATTATTATCAAATACTATGATATGCACACCTATATCCCTGCGGCAGGAGTATCAGATATTTTTATAATTATAAATTTTGTTATAAAATGACTAATACTTATTATATAAACATAATTTTAATAAAAGCAAGGGAAGGGATACAGGTGTGCAATCATAGTGTTTAATTTTAATTATAATTTGAATGCAATGGCAAACCATTTCATTCGAAAAAACGATTCTGAGCGAAATTCCGTTATATAATGCCGTTTTTTCGTCATTTTTTTTCATAACATTTTTGATGTACTAAAAATATCAAATTTAAACAGCTATAAAAAAAATTGAGACTAGGGATTTTTATGTAAATAAAAAAAATACTTCAGTAAAATTATCAGACCTTGATGCCAAAAATTGTCAATTTTATCAAACATTATATACGTAAAAAGGAGAATTTTACTAAATATTCAAAGTCCAATATTTTGTAGAAAAATGAACGTAACACGGTACCAAAATTTTACCACATATTAATATATGGTAAATTATGTAAATACCCAATAAAAATTTTAAGTCTTTAACTTCAAAATTGCCTAAGTTATCGTAAAATATTGAAACCGAATTCGTCGAAATATCAGTTTTCATGAAAAATACAAATATACTTTTTCTTCAATTTGCCCTCCAGCTAATTCTAGAGAATTGGAAAAAATCACCTAACAATATTATGTATATATAACCGAATGGTTCGTTAATTCTCATTATAGACCTTAGCCTTTGATCAATAATCTATGATCTGCGATATGAATATATGATCAACCCTAGGGAGGTGCTCAAAGATATATTATAAGATATACGATGGAAATTTCTGTTTATATAGATGGTTGGCTGGTTGCTATTAGTTACAATAATATTATTTTGGTTGCTATTAGTAACAATAATATTTATATTATCACTATGGTTACTATTATAAACAAATTTATTCGATGAATCAAATTCGTTGAAGGAAAAATGTCTTTTTTTCGTTATTTTTTCGTCCTTTTTCTGTGTGACATGAGGTCAATTTTGGGAAATTCGAAAAACGACCTTAATAAAGTACAAACTACATCCAATTTGCAATCGAAAACATACAACATTCGTGAAAATCGGAGCATTATTTCGGGTAGTAAAAGTGTCTTCATACTTAAAAAAAAAAAAGACACACATCATTGTAAAACCAATACATTCTTCGCTTCGCTCAGAATCTAAAATGTAAATATTGACAGTTCATTTTAATTTCAGATATTAATATATTATGATCAAATTCAATTCACAATAAATGTGCCAAAGGAGAATATATTTTACCAACTATATAACTCTATTACAATAAAGTATTAATTATGATAATTATAAATTATCAGTTAGATTTTGAGTTCATAAACGTTGAAAAGGATAATTTTAAAAAGATACAAATTACAAAATGCATAATATTAATAAAAAGAAGAGCTGATAATCCTGCCGCAGGGATACAAGTGTGCAAATCATTGTGTTTTTTTTATCTGACAGAACTTTGTTTACAATTTATATACAATTTTAAAGTTTCTTAAGTTCAAAGTTCAATATAAATGCTCATAAAATCCCTTGTCATCTAAATGCCCATATGCAATATCTGCAGAACTTCGCTCAAAATACATTTTTTCGAATGCGATGGTTTAACATTGCATTCAAATTCTAATTAAAATTAAACACTATGATTTGCACACCTGTATCACTGCGGCAAGATTATTAGTTCTTCTTTTTATACTTTAAACAGGTTTAAAAAAAAAGAAAAGAATCCTAATTGTAATAATTCACATTTAATTGGGACTGAGTTAAGTAAAATGCATTTAAGCTTCAATAAAAAATTTTAAGTTTTTAAAAAATTGTTGTCAAATTAATTTCATATTATTGTAAAATATTGCAATACTCGTATAATAAGAAAAATCTATATGAGTACCTACTTTAAATATTGATTTTACTGATATTTCAATTTTAAATACCCATAAAAAAATTAAGTCTTGACATTTTTCTAATATATTTAAAATACGTTAAGATATATGTCAATATGTTTCAATATAATTTTCAAAAATTTTTCAAATTTTTGAGCTTTTTTATTAATTTTTATTTTAAAAGCATTGAGAAATAATAGAAGAATATTTGTATGGATTATAAGATTTTCGTTTAACTATAAATATCAATTTTAAACAATTAAAAAAAAAATTGAGCATATAGATTTTTCTAATATTTCGATATGATTTTAAGTAATATGTTAATATACTTCAGTAAAATTTTCAGACCTTAATGCCACAAATTGTTAATTTTATTAAATATTATATACATAAAAACGAAAATTTTACGAAATATTCAAAATCCTATATTTTGTAGAAAAATTAAGGTACCAATTTTAAAATTTTACCACATATATAAAATACATATTTGAATACCCAACAAGATTTTCAAATGTCTAACTTAAAAATTTCTCGAGTTATCGTGAAATATTGAAATCGAATTCATCGTAATTTCAGTTTTCGTGCAAAATACCGTATTCTCATTTTTTTCGTCGTTTTTTCTGTCACATAGGGTCAATTTTGAGACATTCGAAAAATTACCTAAATAAAGGACCAACTACATCCACTTTTCAACCGGAAACATATGCTATTCGTGAAAATTGGAATATTATTTCGAGTAGTAAAAGTGTCTAAAGATATATATAAAAAAAAAAAAAAAAACACATAATATTGTAAAACCAATATATTCTTCGCTTCGCTCAGAAAGTCAGAATCTAAAATAATAATAATAATAATAATAATAATAATAATAATAATAATAATAATAATAATAATAATAATAATAATAGTATATATCTTATATAATAAATATAATATAATACCTTATATTATATTATTTGTATATAATTATTATAATATAAAATTTTAACTCATATATATATATATACCTATACTCGGTTCCAAATAAGAAGTAACCTCGGCGGCCGAGTTGTGCGCAATGGGCGTGGCTGTGCTGCAAGCACCAACTTTGGGTAGCATTTCCGACGGGAGCGACACATTAGTTTCATTTTGACAATTAACGTGAACTCATAATTTAAAATGCATTATTACATAGAACGTAGAATCGCCGCGCTGTACTGTACACCACCATCACGTGCGCATGACACACGCACACGGCGATCTGTACATAATATAGTAATATACGATAAATGTAACAGAAAATGCGGTTGAGTGTAGTGGTAGAAACGGTTGGGCGTGACCTGACCGTCGCCGACGAAAACTGAGCGCCGCCGAGGTTACTTCTTATTTGGAACCGAGTATATGTGTATATATGGGTAGTCCTATAGAAATCCCCAATAAAATTTTGTAGTCACTATGTTTCTTGAGTTATCACGAAATATTGAATTTGATTTTGTCTATATTTCAACTACCTTAAAAATGCTGTTTTTTTATTGGCTCAATTTTGAGAAATAAAAAGAAACTTAAGTGGAGTTTCAACTACATCCTTTTTCCTACCGAAAACATATGGTATTCATAAAAATAGCTGCATTGTCTCGTGTTAAAAAAGTGTTTAAAGACATATAAAGGCATATCATCATAAAAATAAAGCCATACATTCTTCGATTCGATCAATATCTAAAATGTTAACAAAATTGTTTATTCAAAGTTCATAATGTCAGTTATATTCACTTTGGATTCGCAATAATTGTGCCATATGCTAAAACATTTTACTTACTACTTATACAAATAAATTTTTATTATAATTCTAGTAAGTGGTAGGATTCTGAGTTCTTGAAAATTGGAAAGCAAAATTTTTAAAAGATGCAAATTATAAAATTCATAATATTAATAAAAATGTATATAATAATAAACATCAAATAACAATAACCCATTAAATTATAAAAATGTTATAGTTGGTTATCCTAATTTTTTTTTCCATACGATTTTGAAAAAAATGCTTGAAAACTGTTATAGGTACCTATTATAAATATTAAATTCTAAATTTTCGTTACATTATTGTAACTTAATACTTAGATATTATGATACTTACTCGTTAGAGTTGACACATTTGATTGTTTTACACCTAATATTTCATTTATGTATTAAAAATGTGATTTTTTTAAAAAATATATATAGCTGTGTTTTAAAAGCATAAAAAGGTAATTATTATTCAAATTTTATATTAATTACATATCTACACATAATATATAATTTATTAAAATATATACCTACTCGAATTATTGGTAATTGGTAAAGATATTAAAGATTATTATATTAAAATATAATTTAAGCATTTCTGTTGTATTTGTGATTTAATATTATACAATGATTATATAAATATATGTAAAAAATTTAAAAACATTTTTTAAGTATCAATTATATTTGAATAATATTATCTAAAAATGTATTTTATTATTTTTATTAGTTATAATTTATAAATGTGATACCTGAATTCGAGGCACCTAAAATAATACAATCACTTATATAGGTACTATTTGTTTATAAGTATAGTTAAATATTTAAAATCGACTATATAAATTTTTATACATACACATAATTATGAAATTATATTAGGTATATCTTATAATATGTATTGGAATCGATTATTTATATATTAGATAAAAATACACTACCATAATATATTTCTAGTATTATTATAGTAGTTGTTCCAGTATAATATAGACGGAATATATTATATATATTACTACGAATATAAAAAAAACTATTTTCAGTTTAATAACGGACCGTGCTGGCGCATCCAAATGATCATCGGCTAGCGCTAAACGTTCTGTGATTGGTTAATAATCATTGGTTGATATCGTAGTTACGACGACGTGTCGTAATCGTTGGTATGTTGACAGGTGTTTGGCAGCGGGAATGCTGCCAGCAGCGAAAATACGCAATCAAGAATGTAAGTGGAGGGGATAAATAATGCGCGAACTCGGACCGATAATCGTTCACCGCCCGGTGCGTTCTTAAACTGAAAATAGTATATATCAACTATTCAACTGTCTATATGATTTGACGTCACATTTATTTTAAATATAATATATATTAATAAATACTAAAGTCTTATTTGATCTATATTATATTATGTTGATTTATTATGAAAATGAGTGTAGATGTAAGAGGGAATATAAGACTAAAGAATTGGTAAATCTATATATATATATATATATATATAATAATGGTATTTTAAAATAGTCATTGTAATTATTAGAGAGGTATGTTTTTGATATCTATGGAAGTGTGGAACAAGTGTCACCGTTCCATTATTTTTAGGAATTAAAGCAAAGTTTAAGAATAAAATTAAATAATATATTTATTTAGATTATAACAATTAATTATTACTAGGTACTTTAAATTAATTATTAAACAAATAACTTGGTGTTTTGGTAATATTATCTGGATGCCATACGATTGAGCACGAGCACGGTACGTTTTTTTACCTGCTTTTTGATCTTACGATTGAGCACGTTCAATATTTAAAAATATTTTTGAAATATTGAAAACGTTGCCAAACTTCTTTCGTTTCGAAAAGATATACTCGTACAAGAAATTCGGAATGAGTAAACGGTGAAAATTTCCCCTCAAAATCGTCATCGGTGATACCGGAGAAATTTTTTGAAGTTACCAGTTACACTGTTGACTGCTAACGTTTATCATTTTTGTAACCATATAAGAATGGTGGTGACACCGTTGACTCCCCCACTACTTTATCAATTAATCCCCTTATTCCGCTTTAAAATTTTAGGCGGTAATTGGACAATATTTATTTTTAATTTCGTTTTTGTGGTTATTCATTGTGGAATTGTGTGGAGTGAAAAACAAAAGAAATTTGAATATTCAAATAAATTGAATATTATATTATTATTTTTTATCATATTATAGAGAGTTAATATTATGATAAGAGTTTAAGTGGGAGAAACAGACTAATCACCTCCAAAAGCTAAAGCGAATTTCTCAACTATCGGGTTGTTGACTGTTGACTGTTGAATCAACGATAATGTTCACCGTTTACACATTCCGAATTTCTTGATATAGTACAATTTTTATCTAGATATTTTAACACTATATGTTATGTTATATACATTTTATAAACAACATATTAACAAGTTAATATTAATTTCCGATAAATCGTTCTTTTCAAATGGTTAAGGGACGCTCGCGGCACTTTTCGTGGGGATGGGGCTACGCCCCACGGGACTAAAGCATACCTACCTAATACCTACCCATTCAACGGATACTGGTGCGGATAGGCAGTGATTTCGTGTGACCTAAAACCTCGCTTCGCGAGACCTTTGTATTTTTGAACTAATCAATGAAAATTTTAATAATTAATTTTTAATTTTATTATATTTCATTTTTTTTTCTTACATAAACTACGACTTTATTTTTTTTTATTTATATTATTATTACGTGCAAAATAAATATGGCAACGCCGCACAAGAAATAGTGCTCAATCGTGTTGTTTTTCGGGTGCAGGTAGCTAGTCATTGTTAACAATAGTGCGTGCTCAATCGTACACAAAAAAGGTCCAATCGTGCTCAATCGTATTCTGACCTAATATCTCTTACATCGTTCTTATTAACAGTGGCGTATTTACGGGGGTGGTTTGGGGGTTAGAACCCCCCCCCCCATGACCCGATTTTTTATAATATATATATATATATAAAGAAGATATGTAGGTACAAACTTTAATATTAAATAATTGAATTGATATACTAATTATATTTTTGATGATTTTGGAATTTCAATTGAATAAAATTATATTAACTGTCAATGATAGTAATAAATTATCGATTTTAGTGAAAATTGTACACATAGGTCATGATTAATGATTGCCCGCATAGTCAAACAATGCATTGTGTAGTGATATATAAATATCAAATGTTCAATTATTAACTATCGTCAATAATATGTTATACTTATAATATTATCGGTCTTTTCTCAATGTCTTTATATTTTGATTTAATTTCTTATTTCACAATATTTTTTTGACAAAGTTCTGAAACCGAATCATAAACATTAATTATGATTGCAAAACGTTTAAAAAATTTTAAACCCCCCCCCCCCCCCATAAAATTTTTGTGGATACGCGCCTGCTTATTAATAAAGAAATATCTTTCAAAATTGAACATAGAAAGATATACTTGTACTAATTTTACTGTATTAATTAACATAGTACATTTATTTTTTTTTTTAAAATTTGAAAAATGTGATTAATAAAGATATATTTATTACTAAATGTATTTTATAATGTATAATATAAATAAATTATCTACCGCAAATAATCTCCACATGAAATAATTGTATTTTATCATGCTCAAATTAAATTTTAATTATTATCATACATAATTATTGGTATTATAACGTAATTTATAAATTTTATGAACTCAAAATTAAATTATTGAACTAATATTACAAATAACAGTTATAGACTTATAGTTTTGTAAGTGTTTATTAGTTTATTACAGAGAGGAATGTTTCATTATATTATATTATATATATATATATTGTTCATTTTAATCATTGTAGAAATTACTTTAAATGTATTTACCTTCATCACCTTTTTGTCTCTTTGCCGTTGGTTGTAATTCTATATTTTCACATAAATTTTTATTTTAATATCAAATGTAATTAAATTTCAAAAATGAGAGAATTAAAATTTAAAAACTGTAGCTATTTTCAACCTCTTTTTGTTTACGGCATACTATAATATACATCACAAGTTTTCACGGCACACTCACGCTATTGACAACAACTTTGGCTACGTGCTTAGACATCCAGCTGGATTAAAACTGTATAGTTTATGCTATTAAAGTTTACTTACACCTGGATATGATTCGTATTATCAGCACAATTAGTTAACATTTCATTGTCGTAGTTTTATGAACATGTATTTTCAATTAACTTCCGATTATCGACCACATTTCGAACTTTTGTGTACGAATCGGCCAGCTCAAGTTTCTTACTAATAATTTAAAATGTTTTTTTTTTTTTTTTATATGTTATAATATCTTTTTGCTTAAATAACTAAGTTCTCAAAATATTATTTTGTTTTTGTTTTAAAAAATAAATGTTATGAAATAAAATACTGTTTACAGTATATTTTTACCCTGAATAATGACAAATAACAATATTTTTCGCGGTACTCCGATTGAGAACCAGTAACCACAAACCACTGCACCATTACCTACTTCTACTTGTTAGTTTGTTACCTATTGAATAGAATAAATGATAAAGCCATATAAATTCATATTTTAATTGATATCACTCTTCACTCGCAATCACTTATTCACATAGCAATTATAATGAAATAATAAATGTAAAAATGACAAATATGTATGTATTAAATAATATCAGTATTAGATAATATTTAGATATGATACATTCCTTAAATAGTAAAGTAATATAATACATACCTTACCTATATACAGTATATACTATATATAATATATGAATTATGTATAACTAAATTTAAACCGTATTTAGTATCAAGTTTAATCATAGGCGGATATTGGGGGGGACTTTAGGGACTTAAGTTCCCCAGAACAATTTTAAGCCTCCCCGAAAGAATTCAATCCCTCTATATTACATGTTAATTTATTTTTCAATAAAGTACCTAATTAATTTTTATTCATAAAAACAATATAATATATTATATTAATGTTTTATAAAAAAAAAAAATTCAAAATTATTTTTAGATTCTGAGCGGATCGAAGAATGTATTGGTTTTACAATGATGCATGTCTTTTAGATTCTGAGCGAAGCGAAGAATGTGTTGGTTTTACAATGATGTGTGTCTTTTTTTTTTTTAAAAGTATGAAGACACTTTTACTACCCGAAATAATGCTCCGATTATCACGAATAGCATATGTTTCCGGTAGCAAAGTGGATGTAGTTAGTACTTTATTTAGGTCATTTTTCGATTTTCTCAAAATTGACCCTATGCGGTAGAAAAAACGACCAAAAAATGACGAGAAAACGGCATTTTTCAAATTTCGACGAATTCGATTTCAGTATTTCACGATAACTCGGGCAATTTTGAAGTTAGAGACTTGAAATTTTTTTTGGGAGTTTATATAGGTACTATGTATATGTGATAAAATTTTGGAACCGTTACGTTCATTTTTCTACAAAATATAGGACTTTGAATATTTCGTAAATTCTCGTTTTTTTGTATATAATGTTTGATAAAATTAGCAATATTTGGTATTAAGGTCTGAAAATTTTACTGAAGTATATTTATATATTAATTAACATTAATTCAAAATATTAAAAAAAATCCATTGTCTCAAATTTTTTTTATAGATGTTTAAAGTTGATATTTTTAGTTTAAACGAAATTATTATGAAAAAAATGACGAAAAATTGGCATTCTTAAAAACGTGGCTCTATGGGAGACGCGTGTGGTGTAGTCGGCAAAATATTCTCGAACGCTATCTCAATGTTGAGCACCGACGCCAGGCATCGACAGCGGATGGGTGACCGCCGTTTTTTTTTTCGTTTTTTTTTTTCTTATTATGTCTGAATCATCATATTAAAATATTAAAAAAATCCATGGTAACATTTTTTTTTATAGCTGTTTAAAATTTATATTTATATTTTTTTGTTTTTATGACTGAAGACACTTGTACTACCCGAAATAATGGTCCGATTTTCACGAATAGCATATGTTTCCGGTAGGAAGGTGGATGTTCTTGGTACTTTATCTAGGTCATTTTTCGAATTTCTCAAAATTGATCCTATGCGTTAGAAAAAACGATGAAAAAATGACGAAAAAACGGCAATATATTACCTAATCAATACATACATTATCTGACTGAACTTCGCTCAGAATCGTTTTTTCGAATGCAATGGTTTAACATTGCATTTAAATTATAATTATAATTAAATACTATGATATGCACACCTATATCCCTGCGGCAGGAGTATCAGTTCTTTTTTTTTATTTTTTTTTCTTTGTTTTTATGTCTAAAGACACTTTTACTACCCAAATTAATGCTCCGATTTTCACGAATGGTGCATGTTTTCAATTGAAAATTGGATGTAGTTTGTACTTTATAAAGGTCATTTTTCGAATTTCTCATAATTGACCCCATGCGACACAAAAAAAGGACGAAAAAAGGACATTTTTCCTTCGACGAATTTGATTCATCAGCTAAATTTGTTTATAATAGTAACCATAGTGAAAATATAAATATTATTGTTACTAATAGCAACCAAAATAATAATATTTTTATTGTTACTAATATCAACCAAAATAATAATATTATTGAAACTAATAACCATAATAAATCATCAATAAACAGAAATTTCTATAGTAAATCTTATAATATTTTTTTGAGCACCTCCCTGGAGTTGGCCATATCACAGATCATAGATCATAGATCAAAGTTCATAGATCCAATAGATCCAAGATCAAGGATCAAAGACTAAGGTGTATAATAAGAATTAACGAACCATTCGGTGATATATACATAATATTGTTAGGTGATTTTTTCCAATTATCTATAATTAGCTAGAGGGCAAAATGAAAAATAATGACGAAAAAATGGTATTTTTCACGAAAACTAAAATTTTGACGATTTTGGTTTCAAAATTTTACGATAACTCAGTCAATTTTGAAGTTTGAGACTTAAAAATTTTATTGGGTATTCACATAAGTTATATATATATATGTGATAAAATTTTGGAACTGTTATGTTAATTTTTCCACAAAATATAGGACGTTGAATATTTCGTAAAATTCTCGTCTTTAGGTATATAATGTTTGATAATATTGACAATTTTTGTCATCAAGGTTTGAAAATATTAATGAAGTATATTTTATATTTAAATAAAAATCCCTAGTCTCAATTTTTTTTTAGCTGTTTAAATTTGATATTTTTAGTAAATTGAAAATGTTATGAAAAAAATGCCATTATATGACGGAACTTCGTTTAGAATCGTTTTTTCGAATGAAATAGTTTTCCATTACATTCAAATTATAACATAATATATTATATTATATTATATTAATCAATTAAACACTATGATTATGATTGCACACCTGTATACTTTCCAAACCTGTAAACCTTGTTTCAACAAGCAAGGGATGGGATACAGGTGTGGAAAGGATACAGGTGTGCAATCATAGACCGTAGTGTTTAATTTTAATTATAATTTGAATGCAATGGCAAACCATTTCATTCGAAAAAAACGATTCTGAGCGAAGTTCAATCACATAATGCGGATTTTTCGTCATTTTTTTCATAACATTTTCGATTAACTAAAGATATACAATTTAAACAGCTTTAAAAAAATTGAGACTAGGGATTTTTATGTAAATAAAAAATATAGTTTAGTAAAATTTTCAGACCTTGATGCCAAAAATTTTACGAAATATTTAACGTCCTATATTTCGTGGAAAAATTAACGTAACAGTTCCAAAATTTTACCACTTATATGTATATAACTTATGTGAATACCCAATAAAATTTTTCGAAATTTCAGTTTTCGTGAAAAATACTGTTTTTTCGTCATTTGTTTTCATTTTGCCCTATAGCTAATTCTGAGAATTTGAAAAAATCACCTAACAATATTATGTATATATCACCGAATGGTTCGTTAATTCTCATTATACACCTTAGTCTTTGATCTATGATCTGTGATATGGCCAACCCCCAGAGGGTGCTCAAAGAAGTGTTATGAGATTTACGATGGAAATTTCTGTTTATAGATGGTCGCTATTAGTTTCAATAATATTATTATTATTTTGGTTGCTATCAGTAAGAATTAATAATAATGTTATTATTTTGGTTGCTATCAGTAACAAAAATATTTATATTATCACTATGGTTACTATTACAAACAAATTTAGCTGAAGAATCAATCAAATTCGTCGAAGGAAAAATTTCTTTTTTTTCGTTATTTTTTCGTCCTTTTTTTTGTGTCGCGTGGGGTCAATTTTGAGAAATTCGAAAAATGACTTTAATAAAGTACAAACTAAATCCAATTTTCATTCGAAAACATGCACCATTCGTGAAATTCGGAGCATTATTTCGAGTAGTAAAAGTGTCTTCAGAAATAAGAACAAAAAAATAAATAAAAAAAGACACACTTCATTGAAAAACCAATACATTCTTCGCTCCGCTCAGAATCTAAAAAATGTATCAAAATTTATCGATTCCGATAAAATTGTTGATATATTTGAGGAAAAAAATAGATTTATAACATTAAAATAAATAAAAAAAGTGTATATAAATTATTGATTCGTTTGTATGTACCTATTACATAAACATATAATTATTAACCGTAAATTGTTTGAAGCTTGAAAGTATAAAACTTAAATAATGAGTAAGGTAAAAATGCCAAGACCCCCACACATTAGACCAAATATCCGCCTATGAGTTTAATGCCAATATTATTGCAAAACACAATAACAATATTAACGCATAAATATATTTATTGTAATATTTTTTAGATAATAATATGGGCACTGATAATTTGGTAAAATGTCATAATAATTTGCTGAAAACTCTCTCCAGTCTCCACCAAAGCTATAATAATTATTATCTTCTCTCTTTTCATAGTCAATAAACAAATGCAAAAAAATTATGTATTAATCATGTTACATTTTCATTAATTCATTATCGTTATCTTTGCATTAGGTTTATTTAAAATTATTTAAATTGATTACCGCTATTTTCTTTTTCACGTATAACTGTAGGTATATAAAATAAATTGATTATGTCAACATTTAGTTAATGATATTTTATTTATGATAGGCATTAAATATAAATAATGAAATTTCATTTTTGTTTATATATAATATGATAAATATATACCTGCACATGACAATGCAATGTACAAAATAATAATTACAAAAAAAATGTATTTTTGACTACTTTTGTACAACATTGTAAATTAATTTCATAACAAAATTTACTGAAATTGTTCTACGTTATACTTTAATGGATTTCGAATTTCAATTAATAATGTTAACAAATATTCTTACTATTACGTCTACATGTTAAATAAATAGATTTATTTTTAGTAATATTAAAATAATAATAACGTAATGAATCCTATGATTATAAATAAATCATTACTCATTAAGTCCTTAACATTATATTATTGAATTTATAATTAATTATTATTACTCATTGCAAATACTTTTATGCCAAAAATAATTTTAAAACTTCCATGTAAAATAAAAAAATTGTTTGTGTTAATACAGACTTTGACAATGACTTATTACAGACTTGTTAGTGTAAAAAAAGGCTATAAATAATAAAAGATGTCCATTTAATACATTATTTACAAGTAAAAACATTTGTGAATGCAGGAAAGGATCCAGAATTATATTTAGGGGGGAGCTATTAATTTTATATTTTTGTGTATCTAGATAAAAATTATATATATGTTATTTTATCTAGATAAATAAAATTGCACTCATCTGAAGTGTTATCTAAGATACAATTTGTATTTATATAATATTTAATTAATCTAGATTAAAATGTTTAAAAATTTTTAAAATTATTATAATATTAAATACAATTTTTTGAAATAATAATTTATTTGTATTATGTATAATATAAAGATTAAGGAGTAACCATGTCGACATAAATTAGGGTGACCAGGCGTCCTCTTTTACGAGGATTTGTCCTCTTTTTGCAAGTGTCCTCGTATGTCCCGGCTCTTTTTTCTAAAACGCTAGTTACGCATAAAATGTCCTCTTTTTTTAAATTTTATATTATAATGATAATAACATTAGTTTTTTTTATATAATTCGAATTTTATCAATATTTATTATATTTATTTTATCACAAACAAAAAATATTTTCCGTTATCTACACTTATATCTATATGATAACACAGAATATATAACAATAACATAATAATATAACATATATAATATATAACTATGGTAATCGGACACAGACTTCTATAATAATGAAGTCTGTATAATCGGATGTCAATGGTTATCAGTTTATCACCAAACAATTGGTAGAGTGGTAATGAAACCTGCATCATGGTAGTGGACATTATGTGAATACATAATATTATGTAATATTTTAATACCTTGTAATAAATATATTTTTAAAATTAAATATTTTGTTGAATTTTTCAATCAATTAAAGGCAATATAAAATTTTAGGAGCTTTATTTCTACAAGTGGAATATAGTGGAGTATAAGCTTATGGGGCTTGCCATGAATCTTTTGCTCTAGGACGCCTATGATACATAGCACGGTCCTGTATATTGTTAGGCACGCAGCCAGGATTTTTTTTTTTTGGGGGGGGGGGTCCAAATATACAAATTGTAATTTTATACTCATTAATAATAATTACCATATGACAAAAAGTGAGAAGCAAAAAAATTCGAGGGGGATAGACCCCATGGACCCCCCTGGCTACGTGCCTGTATATTGTATATACTAATTGTTTAGATGGATGTAGAATTATTAAATAAATTGTATTATGTCCTCTTTTTGAAATTAAGACATATGGTCACCCTAACATAAATAGAAGAAACAAATAACAACATAAATCATAGAGTACCTACACGATTTCATTCAATCTAATAATAATTATAAATACAGTTTAAATTAAAATATACATTTATTAAACTGTTTAATAAATGTATATTATATAACTATTACATTACCTAATACTTCTGGTTTAAAAACAACAGTCCACATATTATACTCTTTTCAAAATAAGAAAGGTCCTCGGCGGCCAACTTCTACGCATGGGCGTGGCATTTTTTCTAGCTTTTATACGAGCGCCACAATCTGCGGGAGCATCGCATCATTCTAATATCGACAACGACAATGAACTTGTAAACATAATTTAAAATATACTACGCTAGCTTCATGAGTGTCATGCGAGGTAATGAAACGAATAGTTTGTCTTCTCGGGGTCACCGGCACACAGCGCTACAATAGTATCGAACGCTAATCGGGTAATAGAAATGGTAGGGGAAACGTATGACCGTAATCGACGAAAACACGTCTCCGCCGAAGACCTTTCTTATTCTGAATAGATCTACAGTAAACATAATAATAAAATATACCTACTTCAGAGTTTATATTTTATTATATAAAGAAATATCCGAAAAAGTTAGCGTTTTATTATATTAGATCAGTTGTTTATCAGAACACAACGTCACAGTTTAATAGTTTATTATACAACGCGACCATTAAGAGGATTGAAAGCGGTATACGAGTATATTTTAATCGATTTAGACTTCATTTCCTACTAATAATTATTTAAGTACTTCCCGTGGTTTGATTTTAAAAATTTAAAAATATATGTCTACATTAGGAAATTTACTTTGCATCGGTCGGAGCATATTTTACATATTTTAAATAATTATTTAATTATATAATAATACTTTATACAATTTTCTATCGTTTTATTTTCGTAATTAATTTGATAAATTAAAAAAAGTGCTCCGACCAATGCATAATAAACTTGTTTAAAAATTCAAATATGTATTCATTTTAGATTCTGAGCGAAGCGAAGAATGTATTGGTTTTACAATGATGTGTGATTTTTTTTTGTTTTTTTTTTTTTATGTCTGTGTACAAAAATACTACCCGAAATAATGCTCCGATTTTCACGAATAGGGTATGTTTCCGGTAGCAAAGTGGACGTAGTTGGTACTTTACTTAGGTCATTTTTTGAATTTCTCAAAATTGACGCTATGCGGTAGAAAAAACGGCGAAAAAATGACGAAAAAACTGCATTTTTCGCGAAAAATGAAATTTCGACGAATTTGATTTCTATATTTCACGATAACTCAGGCAATTTTTAAGATAGAGACCTAAAATTTTTTTTCGATGTTCACATAGCTACTATATATATGTGGTATAATTTTGGAACCGTTACATTAATTTTTCTCCAAAATATAGGACTTTGAATATTTCGTAAAATTCACATTTTTACGTATATAATGTAAGATAAAATTGTCAATTTTGGGTATTTTAGTCTGAAAATTTTACTGAAGTATACTTACATATTACTTAACATCATACTAAAATATTAGAAAAATCCATTGTCAAAATTTTTTTTTATAGCCGTTTTAAGTTGATATTTTTAGGAAAACGAAAATTTTAGAATCCATACATATAAATAAATATTCTGAAAACACTTTTACTACCCGAAATAATGCTTCGATTTTCACGAATAGCGAGTTTCAGATGTAAAAGTGGATGTAGATGGTACTTTATTTAGGTCATTTTTCGAATTTCTCAAAATTGACTATAAGCGGTAGAAAAAACTTCGAAAAAATGACGAAAAAACGGCATTTTTCACGAAAAATGAAATTTTAACGAATTCAATTTCTATATTTCACGATAACTCGGGCAATTTTTAAGTTAGAGACTTGAAAATTTTTTTGGGTGTTCACATAGCTATTATATATATGTGGTAAAATTTGGGAACCGTTTTTTAAATTTTTTTACTAAATATAGGACTTCGAATATTTCGTAAATTTCTCGTTTTTACGTATATAATGTTTGATAAAATTGGTAATTTATGGTATTAGGGTCTGAAAATTTTACTGAAGTATACTTACATATTACTTAACATCATACTAAAATATTAGAAAAATCCCTAATCTCAATTTTTTTTATAGCTGTTTTAAATTGATATTTTTAGTTCAAACGAAAATTATAATCTGACTGAACTTCGCTCAGAATCGTTTTTTCGAATGCAATGGTTTATCATTGCATTCAAATTCTAAGTAAAATTAAACGCTATGATCCGCACACCTGTATCCTGTGCGGCAGGAGTATCAGCTCATCTTTTTTTTAAAATCGAACCACAGGAAGTACCTACCTAAATTTTTGGAAGGCGTATAGCTCTAATTTACGTTCATAAATTAGTTTTGAAATTTAGTTGACATGTGCATGCGCGTGCTAATAAGGTATTGTGAGAGAAAGTTCAGGGGAATTCACATATACTAAAGACAATTTACTTCTCACACACTAATACAATAACGTCGTAAATTGTATATATTGCCTATACAATACTCCTTACAAAACACGTATAAGCAGCCCCTTAATTGCATTGTCATTTGGTGTGTAAGTAATATATTGTGCTCCACAATTTTTAAATTTTTAAATGAAAATTATACTCATCATTCCAGTGTCATATTTAGGCTTGCCAAGGGGCTCGAAGTCCCTTGATCTGTGCAGTATATAGACCAGTGGTTCCCAACCTATGGTCCGCGGACCACCGGTGGTCCGCGAGACATCGTGAAGTGGTCCGCGAGCCAAACCTACAAAATTTAAAAATATTTAATTTTTCCTTTGGGGCATGATACAAAGTTTGTAACTGTTTTTGCTGGACATACAACGAAAAAGGCAGTAACTCATTCTTTTTATATTATATACTATATAACGTCTAATTCTCTAATTCGTAAAAGCGAGGTAGTCAAAATATTTATGTACCGACAATCGTTATCATCGATTCCACGGCGTGGCGCGTGTATATTACGTCGTTTATTTATAAATTTATATTACATTATGTCCCGTATGTACTATGTATTATTTTAACCGATAATCTAATCTTGTTTGTACAGCAAGATTAGATTATTGGTAGAATACAACAAGCTTCGAGAAATCGCACTAAGATATTTAGTTATGTTTTCAAGAACTTATATGTGCGAACAAGGATTTTCCGCACTGCTCCACATTAAAAACAAACAAAGAAATCGGATGGACGCCACTAAAGACATGCGTGTAGCTTTGAGCAATATTACCCCAAGAATATCTTTGTTAGTAAAGGAAATGCAAGCGCAAAAATCACATTAACTTGTTTTTATAATTAAATTTGCCTTTTATAAAAATAATAATATGATACCCATTTTTTTTATTATAGTAATTTGTGTTGAATTGTTAATAAATGTAAAACCTTTTAAATTTTACCAAATTAAATTATTTTGTATAGTAAAGTAGTAGAATTATATATAATAGAATAGTAATAAAAAGTAAAGTAAAGTAACATAATAAAAATTTACATTTTTCGATAAATTTTGTGTATTTTTGTAAAAAAAAAAGGTCTTCCTAGTTTTGGTAAAATTGAGGTGGTCCGCGACCTATAAGATATTGTCGAAGTGGTCCGTGGTGGTAAAAAGGTTGGGAACCACTGATATAGACATAGCTAAGTATTATATGATATTTCATTTAGTGGTTCCACCAACAGGAGATTTCTGGCTATGCAAATATATGTCAAGTATAAAAAAGGTGCTTGTTTATTTTTTTTTATCTAGATAAATTAAATTTACCGGTGATCTTTTATCTAGATAAATTACTATCAATAATCTATTATCTTTATCTAGATTATAGTTCGGTTATCTATTCCCAACACTGCCCGTGACCAATGCTCGAATTGGAATGACGTTCCAGTTCATCGTTTTATCCTAGCACTTTATCCTCTAACAAATCCCTTAGCTAGTTATATTAGTTTTATTAAGTCTTTATAATGGTTTATATTCACTTCCTCTATTAATTAGAAAATTCTGATTATGGTAATTTTTAATTTACCCAGAGTTAATTTTATATTAGATAGTGATGGCATGCATCTCATGAAATTTTCTCTGTCTGTTCTTTAGTACCTACTTTTTGATATTTTTTTTTTTTAACTGCTTTTTTCAATATAACCTTATTAAATACCAATATGGATCTTAATTAGACTTAGTTTTCTCTAATGTGATGAACATTTTTGTATCTGGTAAGTCTGACGCATATCACCCTGTCCTTCATATTAATTGTGAATATAATACTTCAATCGAAATAACCCATGGTATTAATTCTAAATATAATTTAAAATTTTTTTTTAATTTCACACAATTAATATAATTTTAATTAGTCAACAATATATGAATTCTAATAGTATTAATTTTGCAACTAAATAATTTTATCGTATTGTATTGGATCTTATAAATAATTATATACCTACCACGATTTAATCTTAAAATATATAAATATCCCACTTGGTTTTCCCTGAACATCGCAATTCTTTTAAAAAAACCTTGCTGCTCATAGAAATTTTAATTGCTCTAAATATCCTTACTAAGTGACGACTGTTTTTTCTAACCCTCGTACACATTCTAAAATTAAAATAGAAAAATGACATTTAGATAATAATATTGCATATACTCAACAATCTTAGATTAACAATCTTAAATATTTTTAGAATTACATTAAAAACTTCCGGAAAGCAGCTGATTCTGTTTTTTTTTTTTTTAGATACAGTATCAGAAAAGAGAAAACCCTTCAAAAATTGCTAATTCTTTAGTAATCTCGTCGATTATGAGAAACCTATTGTTTTCGACAATTCAATTTCAATGATAAACAATATCACTGATTGTATTAATTTTAACATGTCTGTCATATCAATTAGTGAGGTTTTTGATAATCTACCTTTGCGCTAAATTGTGAGTTAATCTCTCTTCCTGATTTAATTCTTCCAATATATCTAAATGAGCAAAACCTATACCTACATTATTATTTTATTTTTACTATTCATAAACTTTACCTTACCTTAAATTTTAAAATTAATTTATATTACATGTAAACTATGGTGTATTTATTTCTTTATAAAATAAACTATATTATAATTATTAATTTGTTTTCATTTTATTAATCAATCAGTAGTCAGACAGTAGTTAAGTAGTAGCCAACAGTAGTGAGTAGTCAATTAAATAATATTAGTAGCATTAAACCACTATTTAACCTAAATATTATATAGTAACATACCTATTTATACGTGACGCTACCGTTCTATGACGTGATGTCAACGTGTGATCAACGTTAACTCTTAACACGATTATTTTCTTTACTAAATATATTATATATCAGTCAATTTCCAAAAATGCATTTTAAGATTATTTTTAACCGTTGACTAAATTCATTTATACAGTTGTTGCTAAGAATTTCAACAGAACAAAGCCAATAAGATAAAATTTAATATAATATACCCAGGTTTAGTCAGGGGTGACTAAATGGAGGGGAGATTGGGGAGTGCAGCTGAACTCCTGTTTTTTCTTAATATCATGTGTATTATTACGTAAAATTATATTATTAGAAAAAAAAATTTAGAATAATTATTATGTAAAAATAAATATTATACATTGATCTCACAAATTTTAATAATGGAATAAAACAACTGTATTTAATAAAAACTGAATTTTGTTAATATATCTAACAATGGGAGTATTACTAGTATTACCTATATATGAATTATTTACCATTCTTTGTTGTAAAAATGAAAATATTTATTAAAAAGAACATAGTTAGCATTAAAAATAAAATAATGTTGTTATTATGATATTATATAATAGGTACGAGTATATTATATTATAATATTATGATTATTATTTTTTATTGCAATGATAATCAAAGATTGCCGTTTATATTTTTCATATATATATATAATATATATATGAGTTATCCAAGAGATCATTAAATATAAATTAATGTTAAATTATGTTTGTTTGGATGTGTTAATATATATGACTGTATTGAAATTATTATTGTAATAAATCGGCAGCCTTGCAAGCAGTTTTATCAGGTAGGTCCACAGTAGGTACTGAAATTCTGGGTACCTACGCCACTAAATACACCTTCCATATACATGTTAATATATTATATATTTTGAAATCTATAGGTAAAAATTAAATTACATGTCTTCAATATGTGCTATGTTCAAGAATATAATTTTTTAATTTTTATATTAAAACACAATAATTTTTATTGTATAATTATGAACTCATTTGTTGAGATAGTATTTATGGTATTATACTATCATAATACATAATCAATTTGTTTATTTAATTTTAACAGAAATAAAATTTCTATGTGTAATTAAATATTTTTAAAATATAAATTAATTATAAATTTTATATATCATAAATAACATTAAATAATCATGTAATCAATGTAAATTGAATTATATAATAAAATCTTTTAAAACTTAAATTTATAGAAATAATCAGTTAAAGAATTTGAAATATTATTGAATTGCATTAATAATTTTTTCTCACAACTTTCTTTGTTGATATTCATGTATTACTTGTTATTAGTTCATTCAATTCTATAACAATAAGTAAAAAAAAATATCATCTTTTGTTGCTATTTTCAATAAATCAGATATACTCATCATTATGATTTATGTTATTGATATATATACAGGGCCGGAAATATAAGGGTGCATGGAGGGGGAGTGTTACACCCCCCATGAATTGAATTTTGGTATTAGAGTCGGCAATAATATTGAGTTGGGACCAAAGTCGGCAATTTAGTCAATTTAGTCAGAAAGCATAGATAATATATTTATTTTATTATCTATGCCAGAAATTCAGATTTTATTTAAATTGTACTTTAGATTCTGACTCTGAGCGAAGCGAAGAATGTATTGGTTTTACAATGATGTGTGTCTTTTTTCTCTTTTTATTTATATGTCTTTAGACACTTTTACTACCCGAAGTAATACTCTGATTTTCACGAAAGCATATGTTTCCGTTGGAAAGTGGATGTAGTTGGTACTTTATTTATGTCATTTTTCGGATTTCTCAAAATTGACCTTAAGCGGTAGAAAAAACGACAAAAAAACGGCATTTTTCACGAAAACTGAAATTTCGAGGAATTCGATTTCAATATTTCACAATAACTCGGGCAATTTTGAAGTTAGAGACTTGAAAATTTTATTGGGTGTTCACATAGGTACTATGTATGTGTAATAACATTTTGGAACAGTTACGTTAATTATTCTATACAAAATAAAGGACATTAAATATTTCGTAATATTCTCGTTTTATGTATATAATGTTTGATAAAATTGACAATTTTGGGTATTTAGGTCTGAATATAGGTCTTATATATTACTTGACACCATACCAAAATATTAGAAAAATCCCTAGTCTCAATTTTTTTTTTTATAGTTTACCGAAAATAATTGAAAAAAATGACGAAAAAACGGCATTATCTGACTGAATTTCGCTCAGCATCATTTTTCGAATGCAATTGCATTGGTTTATCATTGCATTCAAATTCTAATTAAAATTAAACACTATGATTTTCACACCTATATCATATCCCTGTGACAGGAGTATCAGCTCGTCTTTTTATATCTGTTGTGTTTATTGATGACTTCTTGTATTGATATCTTATTATCTTAACAAGTGAAAATTATTGAGATGTCTAAAAGTAGAAAAAGAAAAAGAAAAAGAACAAAAGTTAAGCGTTTAACTTGCGGTAATGTATTTGATGATTATAAGAAGAGACATGAAATTAAAGAACATGACGGTAGAAAAGTTTCGGTCAAGCATTTTGGAGTACCCGAAAATTTATTTTAATAACACATTGGTGGAAATTTTTGTGATAAATAAATGATTTAAATATTGGTTACACTTAGGCCCGGTTTTTCAATCTAATTTATCCACCAGATAAGACAAGTTATTCGAAAGTTAAGGAAAAATAGATAATAATCGGTTTTTCAATGTTCAAATAGCGCTTATTCGGCGGATAAATCGTGAAATAGTTATCCGGTACTTTTCCCACCAAATAATTATTTATCCGTCAGATAATTGAAAATTGAAAAAATTATAAAATTATACAGTTCCCACTACAATTTAATTGATAATTCCTTATCAATGTTTTTATTGACCAATGAAAATTAAGTAATTATATACGGCTGTTTCCAAAAACCATTGATAACCAACATTAATTAGTATTATTACCTGCCGCCGGCATGGATCCGGCTGCCGGATAGTTTTATTCTATCTGGGAGATAAATTTGAATTGAAAAACACTTATCACTTTATCCGGAAGTTTATCTGTTGGATAAATTTATCTGGCGGATAAGACTGCGATTGAAAAACCGGGCCTTACACGTTTTTAAATAGTATTAAAAGTATTTGTAGTCGGCACATTCCTACAATTACACTCCCCCCTCACTAATATTTCTTAGCGCCGGTACTGTATATAAATTATATAGATTGACCTTTTATTATTGATTAGTAATATAATTTAGTTTTTAATGAAGCGAAAAATATATTGTTTGTATAAATATGTAGGTACCTATATCTTCTATATTATATAACGTCATTGTTTTTATATAGTAAAACAGATAGAACCAAATTAAGGTATGGCTATGGAAAATAATTTCATTTAGTTATTTATTGAATTTGGTCATTTTTTAATATTTTAAGAGCTTTCTTATTGGAATAGATACTACCTATAAAAAAATTCAAAATAATAAAAGTATTTTAGGAAACTGAAATTTTGGATTGAACTAATTTTACTAAAGTAATTTATGGTAATTATAGGAATATAAGCCATTTTCCTTATACACATTTTAGTGAGTATTGACATAGGTACTTCTTGTACATAAACGTAATAATGGTATAATTTTGGAACAGTAAATTTTCATATTTAAATCAAAATATGGCTAGGTACACTTGATATGACATATCATAATTTAAATGAATAATTAACTATGTTTATGGAAATATCTTTCTGTTCTTCTCTTGAATTATTTTTTTAAATATTTTTATTTATTATCCTACGTCGTGTGATTGAAAACAAAATACAAATTATATAAAATTAAAGATTTCCATTTTGTATATCAATATTATAATAATAATAATAATAATAATAATAATAATAATAATAATAATAATAATAATAATAATAATAATAATAATAATAATAATAATAATATATACAGGTATCAATGACCTATTTGTAATATCTTTTCATAAAATAAGGATTTACAAAGCTGTATTTTTTTATTATTATAGTTAGGTAGCAGAAAATATAAAAATTAATTTATTACTTTTGAAAATTTAATTTAATTTAATTTAAAAATAAAAAATATGAGCTGATACTCCTGCCGCACAGGATACAGGTGTGCGAATCATAGAGTTTAATTTTAATTAGTATTTGAATGCAATGATAAACCATTGCATTCGAAAAAACGATTCTGAGCGAAGTTCAGTCAAATTATAATTTTCGTTTGAACTAAAAATATCAACTTAAAACAACTATAAAAAAAAATTGAGATTATGGATTTTTCTAATATTTTAATATGATGTTAAGTAATATGTAAGTATACTTCAATAAAATTTTCAGACCCTAATACCAAAAATTGCCAATTTTATCAAACATTATATACGTAAAAACGAGAATTTTACGAAATATTCAATGTCCAATATTTTGTAGAAAAATTTATGTAACGGTTCCAAAATTTTACCACATGTATATAATAGCTATGTGAACACTTAAAAAAATGTTCAAGTCTCTATCTTAAAAATTGCTTGAGTTATCGTGAAATATAGACAATTTTTTAAATTTTTTTTATCGTCATTTTTTCGCCGTTATTTCTACCGCATAGGGTCAATTTTGAGAAATTCGAAAAATGACCTAAATAAAGTACCAACTACATTCACTTTGCTACCGGAAACATACCCTATTCGTGAAATCGGAGAATTATTTCGGGTAGTATTTTTGTACACAGACATAAAAAAAAAAACAAAAACAAAAACAAAAACAAAAACAAAAAAAATCACACATCATTGTAAAACCAATACATTCTTCGCTTCGCTCAGAATCTAAAATATACCTAAGTATAATTTATATGATAAAATTGTATAATTTTGATAGGCTAACTTTCTAGTTTTGTAATGATGGTGAATTTTAGGAATTATTTTTATTTGGAAGAAAATGATATTTAAAAGATTATTTCATATTGTTTATTAAACATGATTTATTTCTATATTATTGTTTTTATTCCACTATTATGAGAAACCGTATCATTAAATTATGTTATTCAAATAAAAAGTAGGAAAGCATTTTTAGATTAGGATATAAATGTTCTTATAATTTGTTAATAAAGCTATAAAGTATGACATTCGTTTACCATGTATTATTACTACGTGTACGTGTCACTTAAACATTTTATGAAAGCGTTTAGAGTAAATTCATTGGCGGCTCGTGATCCAATTTCTTGGTGAGGCAGATATTCCTAAAAGTATCTAGAAAATATCTATTTCAATAAAAATACGTAGGTATGTGAAAAGAAAATTAGTTTGCACTTTAAACAGTTTAAACTTCCAAATATTTTATACTTTATTATTGTTTAATATTAATTATTATTAGTGATAAAAATTATCTGTGTCAATCGACAATCACTATGGTAGATTGGTAGGTAAAAAGTATAATTAATTTTGTTTCATATACCGTAATTATTATTATTAGCCAATTAGGTATGTGAAATTTTATTATTTTCCATATAATATTATATTTGATTTTTGGTGAAATATTGTCGTTTGGAAATAGGAAATTATGGATGTTATTGTGATTACCAGAGGAAAATGCCCCAATGCCTCAATCTATCATATAAATTTTGGTTCCCCACAACCTAATATTTATATTCATATGCAGTGTGAATGAAGAAAAAAAATTCTGGCCTCTCGGCATTTGTTGGTAATAGTCGATTAACATCGATTCGCAACGCTGCCGTTGTGTAATTATAACAAAACATATTAAAATTAATATGCCAATTGCCCCCATCGTCTGCGTTTACGGCTTTGCGTGCCGTGTAGTGTAGTGTCGTGACAATGTTATTTCCATTAATTACCTCCATTTTTGTTTTATAACAAATTTATTTGTATTAAAATTTTTCAAAAACGTTAAAAAAAATTTATAAATTTTATTTAGTAATTAATAAATTAAATATACACGAAAATATTTTCTTTTCTGTTTCTGTAAAACAGTTGGGTGAGGCACAGCCTCACTTGTCTCACCCGACCAGCCGCCACTGGAGTAAAATTGTATATTTATAGTTTAAGCATTTGTTAAAATATATAAATATTTATCTTTAACAACTCATTATTTAAAAATAAAATTAAAAATTAAAAAGTTAATATTAATCAGAGAGGCTTGTCGCGTTACATTAAAAAACTTTTTTATAAATTATAATTATTCAATAAACTTCATATTATAAATATAAAAAAAAATTATATGTAACATTTTATTAATATTACTAATATAGTAATATATAATCATGATGTGTTAATATAAAATTTACTTGAAGAAACATAGACTCGACACACTATAAATACAGTGAAATTTCAATTGATTATTTAAAGTAAATTAATGATTATAAAAAAATATATGTTCATATATAAATATTTAATGTTTTTCTTATTTTCTAGGTTCAATACAAAATTCGTATAATTTAATATAATATGCTTATCAATATATTGTATTACTTTAAATTAAGGAAGTGGCTATTTCAATGTCCGACGTGAATCTATATACTTTCACGTCCTGTGCTGTGATTAGCCGTATTATTGATAAGTAGTTTTTTGATAGTGTATTAGAATTAGATAATGCGACCATAATATGTTATTAATTTATTATCACTAAACGAATTAACGACTGTTTAAAAATTAGGAATTTGAATTTTTATAAAAATATAATATAATATATTTACCCATTAAGGCAAATGTCGATGTCCAGCTTGAAAATCAAGTGTTATATAATAATTTTGAATTATGAATATGTTACTTCATTTAATTTTTTCCATATTTAACTCTTTGCATATAAACCTTTAAAGGTATGAGAAGGAGATACATTTGCTTCTCTAATAGAACTGGAGAAAGCTTTAGAAAATTATGAAGAAAAATAATATTGCAATTTAACTAAATATGTCACAAGAACTAGAAAGAAAGAAAGCTAGAAAGAAATGATTAAAAAGATATATAAATCCTTCCCTCGAATATGCTATTTTAAATTACAAGTGTGTTCAGGGTGGTGAATATCAGAGTAGATCAACTGGATTTCGACCAAACCAAAAGTATATGATTTATATTTTTGTTTTCTGAAAACTTTAAACATTTTACATCTATTACATAATATTATTATGTATAAGTCCTAATTATTTAATTAGGACTTTTCAAACTGTCACGTTGTTATTTGCGTACGGCCCAATGAAACTGGAGATAAATTATACATTAAAATATTTATAAGTGATCATAATCATGTACGCAGTGAAGTAAGTACAAATTAATTACTTATAGTCTATAGATATCTATGGTAATATCACGTAATTATGTAGTATTGTAGTATATTGGTTACTCCTAGCTTCTTAATATGTTAGAACTTTAACAGTTATATATCCATTAGGCAATGTTTAATCACTATCCACGTCAAAGAAGGTTAGATACTGATGCTACATCAATTGCTGAAAAATTAGTAACAATAAAAATAAATAAGAAGATCTTACAAAATGAATTAATGGCAACACACAATAAAATTATTACTCTAAAATATAATCATAATTTAGCTTCGTCTTCCACCACTGCATCAGATGTTTTAAACACATTGGTTGAAAGTTCCAAAAATAAAGAAGGAGTGACTTTAGTCATATCTAAAAATAATAAAAACCATTTAAAGACTATATTTTATCAAGATGGAGAAATGAAGAGAATTTTTACACTGTGTCCTGAAGTTTTATTTGTAGATGCAATAAATAAAGTCAATGATTTAAGACTTCCACTTTATGTATTCCTGGGCTAGATTCGATTATTTAGGCTAAACAAATTTCAATAATATATTTCAATTTTAGTTAGTTTTAGTAGTTGTAGATAGTAATGGTCAAAGTGAAGTTGTTGGTAACTGTATTCTTACTTCTGAGGATTTGGATAGTGTAACACACATGGTTTCTGTTCTCAAACAACACAATCCTTCTTGGTTCAATATTAAATCTATTATGGCAGATAAAAATTTAACTGAACGGAATTTTTTTAAAGATCAATTTCCTCAATTTCAAATACTAATTTGTATCTTTCATTACATGCGGTCATTTTCATGTGAAACTACAACGGAAAATATGAATATAACTATTATAGGTGAATAAACTGAAATATAAATAATTATAAGTATATTAGATACATGATTAATCACTTTAATGTAGTTCATTGCTAATGCTTTTTGCTTACATCTTATAAGCTATTAGATAAGTGCATTCGCTTTTTTTGCTTTGGCTTTAATATTTTAGAACAAAGAACGCAATATGTACAATTAGTTCAAGAGTTACTGTATGCAAAGAACGATAAAAAGATTATCAAAATCTTAAAGAGACAAATCTTACAAAAGTTCTCAATTATTTTGATAAAAATTGGCATAGAATAAGAAATGAATGGGTTATTTACTTCCAATCAAAATATATGACATTAGGTTTGATTTATTTAACTTAAAATGTTTAATCAATTTTTATATGATATTTCAATATTTTTTTAATTACTATGTATGTATGTATTATTTAGGCAATAGAACAAATAATCGTCTAGAAAGTATCAACCAAAAAATAACCCAAGTAGTAACAAAATTCTCAAGGACTGATCAGTTATTTGATGTAATATTATTATCTATTTATTAATTAATTTCTATAACTATAAAAAAAAGTTTACTTTACAGGACTAGAAATTCTAATGGTTACATTATGAACAGAAAAAGATCCATACATATCGTATAGTATCGTTATCTTATGTTCACGGCCGTAATTATAATACACTATCAAAAAACTGCTTATCAATAATACGGTCAATCACAGCATAGGACGTGAAAATATATAGATTCACGTCGAACGTTGAAATAGCCACTTCCTTTAATTAAATATAATATATTTTGAATCTTATCAATAACCATTTTATTTACTTAGAATATATTGTTAATATTTTAAGTCTATTATTCTATATACAAAATGATATATAAATATTTAATTCATTTATTTTTAAATTGGTGATTTATCATTGCTATTAAATACTATCATGAATACAACATAAACATAAACATTATTATTAAATTTTTTTTTTCCAATATATTCAGTATTTTTAAAAATTTTAATAAACCAATGAAATACAAAATTATCATTTTATTATTATAATTATTGTATACAATAAATATTATGAAATTACTATGGTTATAAGCCCATCCATCTAGATTTGGATAATTTATAATTTCGTTATAATCCACTAAAATAAGAAAAGAAAATATTTTGAAATATATTCGTAAATATAATATTTATATAAAACTGTTGAAAAAAATAAAACAATATCTTACATCTTGTTTTCAAGTAGTTAGCGTAGGACTTAACAATATCAGGCACTGGCAAATAAAATTATTAATATTAACTCAAAATTAAACTACCTACTTTAATTTCGCTGTATTTATATGCAATACATATAACAATATTATTTGATTAATTTAAAATATACTTAAATAATTATTTAATTAAATTTTTATTATAATTATTAACATTAATTAATATAAATAAGATATAATAAAGTGACGTAATATGAGAAAATACAATATCCAAAAGTTAAACTGATACTGGTGTGTCTTAAAATGCATATAGGTACTTATTTTAATTTATATATCAATAGGTAGAAAATTTTATAAAATATACATGTGAACACTAAACACTCAATACAATTTTCATGCATTTTAGATTCTGAGCGAAGCAAAGAATGTATTGGTTTTACAATGATGTGTGACATTTTTTTTTATTTTTTTTTTTATTTCTAAAAAAACTTTTACGACCCGAAATAATGCTCCGATTATCACGAATAGCATATGTTTCTAGTAGGAAAGTGGATGTAGACAAATAGTTACTTTATAGTACTTTATTTAGGTCATTTATTGAATTTCTCAAAATTAACCCTAAGTGGTAGAAAAAACGACGAAAAAATGGCATTTTTCACGAAAAATTAAATTTTGACGAATTCGATTTCAATATTTCACGATAACTCAGACAATATTGAAGATAGAGACATGAAACATTTTTGGGTGTTCAAATAGCTACTATATATATTTGGTAAAATTTTGGAAACGTTTGGTTAATTTTTCTACAAAATATAGGACATTGAATATTTCGTAAAATTCTCGTTTTTATGTATATAACGTTTGATAAAATTGTCAATTTTGGTCATTTAGGTCTGAAAATTTTACTCCAGTATATATACATATTACTTAATATCCTATTAAAATATTATAAAAATCCCTTGACTCAATTTTAGACCCGAAATATTTTCTCAAAATTGACCCTAAGCGGAAGAAAAAACGACCAAAAAATGAGAAAACGGCAATATATTAATCAATACCTACATTATCTGACTGAACTTCGCTCAGAATCGTTTTTTCGAATGCAATGGTTTAACATTGCATTTAAATTATATTTATAATTAAATACTATAGGAGTAATACTAAAGGAGTATCAGATCGTCTTTTTATATATGAAGACATTTTTTCGACCAGGCATAATGCTCCGATATTTACGAATAGTATAGGTTTTCAGTAGAAAATTGGATGTAGTTGGTACTTTAATCAGGTCGTTTTCTGAATTTTCAAAATTGACCCTATGCGGTTGAAAAAACCATGAAAAAAATGACGAAAAAACAGTATTTTTCACGAAAACTGAAATTTCGATGAATTCTATTTCAATATTTAACGATAACTAGAACAATTTTGATGTTAGAGACTAGAAAATTTTATTGGGTGTTTATTTATGTACTATATGACGTGTAACTATATGGTTACTATATGTGTGATAAAATTTTGCGTTTTAAATATTTCATAAAATATGGCAAAATTTTAATCAATGCCTTCATTATCTGATTGAACTTTGCTCAGAATCGTTTTTCGAATGCAATGGTTTATAATTGCATTCAAATTCTATTTAAAATTAAACACTATGATTTGCACACCTGTATCCCATGCGGCAGGAGTAACATCTCGTCTTTTTTAAGTTCAATATTTCTTAAATTATTGTAAAATATTTAATAACATATTCTTCAAAATTAAAGTTACCGTAAATATTTCCAACATATCGTAATTTGTTAATGGTTTATAATTTGTATTGTGTTTTAATTTTTTTTTAATATTAGTGAACTGATTTACTTGTTCTTAAATTTCTACCTAATTGTTTATTATATAGTCATTCTCATTGTTCATTAATGTCCATCACATATTATCACATTTATTTATGCATATGACACTCGGCATGAAAACTTTATTTAAATTTAACTTAATATAATAGGTACAATAATAATAACAATATTAATAGGTAGGTATAGAACAAAAATAACATATAATAAAACAAAACAAATCAACAGGATATTATTAAAATATGTTCTTCAGACAAAGTTGTTAAAGTCGAACATCAAGTTCCTCTAGCCATTTGATCGCTGTTGGTCCACAATCATGTAGTATTGATACCCCTCCTTCAAATCTTTTTCTTTGACATTCCTCAACGATAATGCTTGTAGTCTGTATTAAACTGCACTCACACAACAGAGAATCTGTCATACCCCATTTGTGTAACAGATAGTTAGGTACAGATGTAACCTAACACATGCCTTGCCCAGTTCGTATGCGATTCAGGGTCGTCCATTGTGCTCGGCTTAGCTCGAAGCCTGAGACTCTGCTATCAGGGGCGCTAACTAGGGAGTAGTTATGGACGTTAGTATTTATCCATCTGTTTACCCACATCTCCTCTATTGTTTTATTTGACCGTGTGGATTTAAGTCTCTTAGGTGGATGGTTTACTGTATCTATTTGAACTGGTAAGTCTGGATTATTGCTTAATTTCAATAACATAGACTCAGTCTAGACTTGTCTGCGTAGGTCTGGAGGGACTATGTAAGACAGGACCGGCAACCAATCTAATTGACTAGATTTTACGGTGCCTGTTTTGATTCTCATCGTGTCATTCAGTTGTACATCGACCTTCTTGCAATGCACACTTCTTGCCCACACAGGTGCGCAGTATTCTGCCACGCTGTACACTAGGGCTAGAGCAGAAGTGCGAAACATATTTGCATGACAGCCCCAACTTATGCCTGCTAGCTTGGCAATGATGTTATTACGCGTTTTTACTTTGTCTTTTACGCCTTGAAGGTGCTGTCTGAAAATTAAAATTCTGTCTATCCTTACATCTAGATAAAGGTGCTTCTTCAGTGGTAATTTTTTTTCCATAGATTTCTATATTTAATCATATTTTATATCACATAAGTACCATAAAACCCTTAAATGACCATATTTGACAGAACATTTTTCTTTCTTTCCAATTTTAATCAAAATACAACACTATCCTCTCCATACCTATATGGCTGTATCCTATCTACACCAGTAACAACTCGACTTTTTATTTTAATTAAAACTCTAAAGATTTATAAAAATTAATTTAGATTGGAGATTGAGGTAATATTTTGAATCTGAATTATGCAATGTATAGTTGATCTCCTATAAAATTTTCAAAATATAAATCTTAAAATTGCAAATTTTATCAAACATTGTAGAGATAGAAATGAGAACAATAGGAAATTTTCAAAGTTCTATACTTTCACTAAAAACGTGACTGGTCCAAAATTTTATCAGTTATATAAAGTACTATTATGAAAACCTAAAAAACGCAAGACTATAAGATCAATATTGCATGAGTTATCGTAAAATATTTAAATCAATTTGGTCAAAATTTCACTTTCCGTTAAAATATTGGAAAATTTGGTCAATTTTTCGTGGATTTTCTTGCCACATAAGTGCAATTTCAAGAAATTTAAAAAATGACCTAAATAAAGGACCAACTACTAACTAGATAATATTATATTATTTTAATAAACCTTATTCGGTGTATTTCAGTATTTTTTAAATAAATGTTGCAAACGTATAATTATGTTTAAAAGTGGTCTCCATATTATATTTTTGCAAGGTTAACAAAAATAATAATTATTTTACATAAATTAAAGTTGGATATACTGTTCTGGACACAGAAATAGGTTATTGTATAATGAAAAAAAGATTCTGAGTGAATAATTCTGAGTTTTTGTCTTTTTTAGTAGTTATTCCTGCTGTATAAATTCAAAATTTTAAATTTGAGAAATTCAAAAAATGACCAAAATAAAATACCAACTACATTCATTTTCCAAACGGAATCGTATGTTATTCGTGAATATCGAAACATTATTTCTAGTTAAAAAAGTGTTTACAGACATAAAAAAAGACATACCACCTTTGTGAAATTAATATAATCTTTGCTTTACTTAAATCTAAAATATGCCATAGGAAATCACTGATAATAAGTAACGAATGAGTGAATAACGATGAATTATAAAATATTACTTTTGGCGTTGTATTATTTTATTATTACTTAATATTATATATTAAGTATATTTGTATGTCATCGTCCATCGATTATTATTAGTTATGTTATTAATAAATAAAATAAATTTAATATTATAAATATAATAACTAAATTTAAAAAAGACGATCTGATACTCTTGCCGCAGGGATACATACAGGTGTGGAGAGGATAATGTTATATATTGATTAAAATTTGAATGCAATAATAAATCATCGCATTCGTCATTTTTTTGTACTTTTTTTTTTTGGAGAAAATTGAAAAATGAGCTAAATAAAGTACCAACTACATCCAATTTTATACGGAAAACCTATGCTATTCATAAAGATTGGATCATTATTTCTGGTCAAAATAATGCTTAGAGGCATAAAAACAAAATAAAAAAGACACTTCGCTTCGCTTAGAATCTAAAATACGAGTACCTATATAATTTTTATATTTTTTATATTTGCATTTTTTGTATTTATTGGCTCTAAAATTATTAATTAAATACTAATAATATTCGCAATTATGTACTTGAAATTATAGTGAACATTTTGTGTGTATAAAAAAAAATTCTATCCCCCCTCCCCAGAACAAATTTCTAATTATGCCACTGGTACTGTCAAATTTGGTTATTTAGGTAACTCATTTAGAATTAGTGGTTTAATAGTCATTTATATTTAACGTAAAGACTGATAAATGTAAAAATTTTAATTAATACATATAAAATATGCATTATCAGATGAACATTACTCAAAATTGTATTTCCAAATATAATGATTTATCATTGCATTCAAATTTTAATCAAAATTCAACTTTATCCTATTTACACCTGTATTCCTTCCACAGCAATCAGCTCTTCTTATATTATTAATTTAATGAATAGTCCTGGGTGCTGGGTTCCATAAAAACATCAATTATAATTCTTTCAATATATAAAAATATAATTATAACTGTTATATCGTGGACCGAATGGTAAAAGAAAGGAGAGTAAATCTAAAAATTACAACACATGTTGTTTGGATGAAGAAACAAAATGTAATAAAATTAAAAATAATTATGTAGCCAACTATTTTATAAATTTTCAGTGTAGCCACTATGCTACAATAACTAATAATTATATTAGTTCATTGAACATCTTGCTGAAACAGCTCATAAGAAATGTGCGGTTATCATTATCATAGAATCCTAATAATGATTTATTAAGAAAACTTCCAATCGTATCAAATATAATAGCAGTAAAAAAATAATATGGTTATATATATATTAAAAAAATAAAGAAATAGAAGAAATCTTGGTGTTGGCGGATAATTTATTATGCTCATTTATCTAATATAAATAATAAATATATTATGATTGTCATCTGATTATAAAAAACCTATATTTCAATAATTGACTAATATTCCAATACACTTTTAGTCTATTACAATTAAAAATATCATAAAATATATATCATACAAAATCATTAGGTATCTTTTATTAATTTAAAGTTACACATTTTATATAATATATTCTATTTTTTTTAATAATATAATATTACATACCTAAAAGATTAGTAAATAGTGTCGCTATATAACCATAATCATTAACGAGATTAAATTTAATAAATGTTTCTTAATTATATTAATTAAATGTAATTCTTACAATTACAATAAGTCACAATATTACTTTTAGTTATTATAATTTAAACTTACGATTTTTAAAATAAATTCCCAAATGTTCACTATAGTTTTCGTCTACACCATATGAACAAATAAAAATAAACATATTGTTCTTATATTTTTCAAAAAAAATTATATTAATATTATTCTATGTCACTGTTAAACGTTAATTACGTACCAGCAAAACCAAATTCTTCTAATATGTCTGTTAATAATAATATTATATTTATGAAAAACAGTAATAAGTAAAGAAATTAATTAATATCTACTTATTTTAGTTAATCAATGATGCATAGCCATGAAAAATGTATATTTTTTAGTATTACCTTTAACGCCTATAAAATATAAGGTAAAATTATATTATATTCATAATCATGTATACAATATTGAATATAATATGATATATAAATATATATATATACTCGTATATATAAATTCATTTTATTTATATGAATGTTACATTTTTTTTTAATAATAAAAATAAACACAAACAATATATTATATATTATTTTCTATCAGAATTGCTATTCTACATCTCTGATCATCTTGTAAAAAAATAATATAATTTACTATTTTTTAACTTTTGAGAAATTTGATGAATTCTATGTTATATAGTAAATTTGTATGATAATTTTGATGGTTTATGAGAATTAAAATCAAAGAAGTAATATAGGTAATAGATATTACATATTATAGTCAAGCCCGGATTAAGGGGGGGCCAGGGGGGGCCACGTCCCCGGGGCCCGTGAAAGTTATGGGCCCTTTTATATTTTAATCTCAAGGCTATAATTGTGTTCCGTAAATGTCTCTTTGAAAAATTTTTTATACAAGTATTGTATTTTTTCATAAAAAAATTTAATAATTTTATTATTGAATTTAATTTTTTTGTTCTATTAGTTATTATTATAAAAATATTTTTAACTTACAAAATATGTAGGTATAATTGTATATTTATAATTGATTCGTATAATTATGCCATATACAGTTAAAATTATGATGGTATCACCGTGATGGTTTTGTCTTTTGTGTACCTATATATTAATATTATTATTTATAAATTTGTGTTAATCCATAATCTTACTAAATTATATTGTTATTAATAATTATTATGTATACTTTTATATTATTTACATTGGGTAGTTATATTAATTTATTTTATTAAAAAATATTTTTTATTAATCTATCATCTTTAATCATTTGGTCAACTGAATGTGATGTTCTAGAAGAAATAAGTTTTGAAGAATCATTGGTAGGATTTGTTTCACAAAAAGCAAGAAAAAAGTGTTTTGTATAAAATATTCAATGTATAATATTAAAAAAAAAAAAGATGAGCTGATACTACTGCCGCACAGGATACAGGTGTGCGAATCATAGCGTTTAATTTTACTTAGAATTTGAATGCAATGATAAACCATTGCATTCGAAAAAACGATTCTGAGCCAAGTTCAGTCAGATTATAATTTTTGTTTGAACTAAAAATATCAACTTAAAACAGCTATAAAAAAAAATTGTGACTTGGGATTTTTATAATATTTTAGTATGATGTTAATTAATATGTAAGTATACTTCAGTAAAATGTTCAGATCCTAATACCAAAAATTGCCAATTTTATCACACATTATATACGTGAAAACGTGAATTTTACGAAATATTCAAAGTCCTATATTTTGGAGAAAAATTAATGTAACGGTTCCAAAATTATAGCACAGATATATAGTAGCTATGTGAAAATCCAAAAAAAATTTCAGATCTCTATCTTAAAAATTGCCTGAGTTATCGTGAAATATAGAAATCGAATTCGTCGAAATTTCATTTTTCGCGAAAAATGCCGTTTTTTCGTCATTTTTTCGCCGTTTTTTCTACCGCATAGCGTCAATTTTGAGAAATTCAAAAAATGACCTAAGTAAAGTACCAAGTACATCCACTTGCTACCGGAAACATACCCTATTCGTGAAAATCGGAGCATTATTTCGGGTAGTATTTTTGTACACAGACATAAAAAAAAAACAAAACAAAACAAAAAAAAATCACACATCATTGTAAAACCAATACATTCTTCGCTTCGTTCAGAATCTAAAAATGTTAAATTTATCGTCTTAATTATTTATTATTAGCATAATTTAAATTATATATTGTACTAGAGTCTAGAGTAGTTATTATAATAATAAATATAATAATATATTATATATTACATATTTATTTTAAGATGTGTCATTATTAAAAAAAAATGTACTCATATTTATAATATTCAAGTAATGATCAGGGCCCATAATGGAATTTTATCCCCAGGGCCCTAAGTGGTCTTAATCCGGGCTTGATTATAGTCCGTTATTTAAAATTATGTGATTAAATTTAAAAGAAATATTTGCATGTCGATATATTATATTTTTTTGATTTGTTAGCAAAAAAAAAATAAACTAATGACAAATAAAATCCATTTTTCAAAATTGTGAATAGTTGTAAAAAAATGAGGCATAATAAAATATGCCACCGGTAAAAAATTCCATTTGTTTTATCATAAAATTAATATTTTCTCCCTTAGTGAAGTAAATAATGTTTTTTGTTTCAGGAATATGTAAAAATGTATTTCCATTAAATTTGAAAAGTCGTCATAGAATATACTTTTAAGTTGATCAACAACTTCGACTAATGATTTAGAAAAAGTTAGATAATACTTCCTCTTTCTATTACATATAGCCTTTCTCACAATTTTAATATATTTTTTATTTATTTCCATTGATATACTCTTTAATAGTTTAGTTGTTATAATATTTAGTGACTTAACAATCAAGTTTTCTTCGCTTACAATTTTATATCAAATATCAAAACCTATTGTTTGATTTTTTGTGTAGTTTTCTTATCAAAAGTTATTAAAATACATGCACCGCAATTTATATATGTACACAACCACTTTATGCAACATAATTTCATTGCTCTCTGAAGTGTTATTTATACACACATATATTAAAATTAATTTTTTACTCATTACTGAAGAAATAAATTGAATATTTTCCATAACTTAAATTATAAATAGGTACTATTATAAAAAAAAAAACACTTTGTACATAATTATTACGTATGTGGAATTGTATTTCTCACAGTTTCATTAATTTCTTTATGAGCCTCATATACTATCTTTTCTATAAATTTATAAATCAGACATCAGTATTTACCTATTCAGTTATACATTTTAACCTAGTCTAATAAAATTCATGTAATTGACGAATATTTGTTATTTATTATGATTTACGAGTCATTTATTGGTATAGAATATTCTATTAAATTTTAGTCGTGAAGTTTCCTGTCAATACTCACAAATCGGTAAAGTAATTGCATTTACAATCGAAAAATTGAATATTCAATTATGTAATAATTAATCAATACAATTCGCTTGGAATAGTTTACAATTTGGCAACCTTGCTCACTAATTTAATTTTTATATCATCCGCAATTAAGTATGTAATATAGGTATAATAAATAATAATTTATCTATATTATATAGGTAGGTAAAAATATAAAATAATTTATATAAAATTATACTTAATTTTAATACAGCAAAAAAATAATGGATGTATGACAATATTTGGCAATCCATTAATATCTAAAATAAAATAATTTAATTAAGTATATCCAATTTAAATATACACTTATATTAATTTAAAACATATATTTATAAGTTATAACACATAGTAATACTATACTATATAGTCTATAATTTATAGTATATAATTAAGAAATATTATATTTTTAGTTTATCCTATTAATTTTACCTACCTATATGGATAATATTTGTGATAATAAATGGAGTAGAAAAATGTTGAATTTTTGGAGAAATGAAGTCAAGCTTGTCTATCTGCGAAAAAATGTATTTTGCACTAGCTATCCTATATGCATCTCGTGAATAGCTAAACTCCTAAACTATTAGGCCAGCGGTTCCCAAACTTTTTCCCATCGCGGCACAATATTATTAGTTATTTTAAGTCACGGCACACTTTGGATAAATATTATCTACTATTATCGATTAATACGGATACAATGATATCGGGTTTTATTATCGTTATTATATATATATATGATATATCACAGAACTGTTTTGTATATTATACATTTTTGTACTTTCAAATTTTCAATATTAAATGATTATTCGTACGGTCGTACGAAATACGTTGTAGTTACGTTTATATTTTTTTTTTTTTGTAATTTTAAAGTTTTTGTATTAATGATATTTAAATGTTATGAAAAAAAATCATTTTAGGTTTTTTTTATAACAAAAAGTTCAAGTTGTCGCGGCACACCTTTAAAATTTCACGGTACACTCTTTGGGAAACACTGTATTAAGCCTATCATATCAATATAGGCAAAATACATTATTTCGGACTTTACGTTGAGTAGCGGACGACCAGAAAAAGACAGAATGATATGGGCACATAAATTAAAATAATAATCAGGAGATGGTATCAATGATTCAGACTATACATAAGCATTTCCAACAAAACTTTGTTGAGCCGATATCAATTATTGAGCTGATTATAACGATATATTACTAAAATAAGCGTCAAGCTGATGAAGGAACTGTTCTGAGTGAAGCATTTTTATTTGACTGATAAATTCGGATACCACATTTGAAAATCTTCCTTCATAAAAAATGAACAAGAAAAAACAAATGTTGTTCCTAATAGAGGAACTTGACTCCCCGTAGTTGATAAATTTGACTGATAGTGTTGGAATTGCTGAGACATTAATTGGTGATTCATGGGTTCTGTAGTGAACACTAAAGATGTAGGTCAGGGGTGTCCAGCCCGCGGCCCGCGGTAGATTATTATGCGGCCCTCACTTTAATTAAAAAAAACATTAATTAATTTTATATAATATATTAATATTATGAGACAAAATTTATTTAAAAATAAAACTACAAAATATTAAACATCAAAAAAATTAAAAACACCATGAGTAAGAATAGGTCCACTATATCAGATAAACACCTTAAAAGTTGTTTAAGGATTATGACCACTTCAATAGATCAGGATATTGATATTTTCACAAAAAAGCAATATCAAATTTCACATTTGTTGTATTTTTTTTTTTTTTTTTTATTATAATTAAATAAATTTTTCCGTGTAAATATAATAATAGGTATATTAACACTTGTAAAATATTTCTGATTATTATTCTCTATGGTAAAATTATAAAAAAAATGTATTGTTGTAATATAGAATATAATTTTATTATTAAATTTGAATGTATTATTATTAAAAAGTATGTGGCCCACAACAATGTCTACCATATGATGTGGCCCATTCTTTATAAAAGGTTGAATACCCATGATGTAGGTGATAATATTTGGGATAAATCCTCTATGGTAGGCTAAGGATATTACGATATAAATTATACTGTGCTTATTTATGTAAAATATATTTTTATAAAGTAAATATGTAAAAAATAAGGATACCATATTATTGCATTAACATTCCAAACGACTTTATTTTATCACTTAATAATATACTGATAACACATATCATTTGATAAGGTTCGCCATTTTTATTACTTTCGGATCTCTGTCTCTAGACGCTATTCTGTTATACTGATCAGTATAAGATCATTATTAATATTTTCGCAGCACGGGTCCAGGGTATAGCCAGGTCAGCCAACGGCGTATTACTTTATTAATATATAATTATTATTTTCATATTTAAATTTGTTTAATTATATATCATTCACTTTAGCTAATAGTTTAATTATATCGGTCAATTAGGATATTTATGTATAAACATTATATTTTATTTGGTAAAAGTATTATACAGTCCACATAATATTCGTTTGGTTTTTTTATTCTATTATTTTAATAATAATTTTCTATTCCCAACCACACATATTAATAAATCTAGTTGTAGAATCAGCTAAAGGTACGGTCTCCAAGGCGCGACATGTCGCCCCGACCGATGATAATTATCGGTCGCCGCGACCATTTTATTTTAGCGTGGTCTCCAAGGCGATGACCGCGACATGTCGCTATGATAAAATTATTATTTTCGTCCAGGTTACATACAATAATATTGTCAGTTCAACTTTGTATCTGTTTAAATACGCAAGTATTTATAATATATATTTTTAATATATTATTTTTAATAATATGGATAAACTAATTTTTAATAACAATAATATTGTAACCCTACTATTGATGGATGAAGATGAGGATGAGATTAATAGATAATTTGGATTCGACAAATCATATAGAATGTATTTTTTCTACTTCCTGTACTAATATTTCGTCTTCCGACGGCAAAAATAACATTTTTACCATTGTGTCGTCGTGATGTGTCGCTGGCCTACTGCTCCGAGAGCAGTAGTGTCGTCTGTCGTCGTTCGAGACGACCCAAAGTTGAGACGCAGCGACCTGTCGCGTCTTGCAGACCAGATAATACAATTTCCACAAAAGCAGTGGGCGACGACATATCGCGGCGACGTGTTGCGGCGACATGTCGCGCCTTGGAGACCGTAGCTTAACAGCCAGTACCATGTCTAGTAAACCATATTGAGCTGTCGATACAATCGTATTACCAGGAATTAACAAAGAATGAAGTAATCTCTCGAGAGGACGTGTTATGCGCTTACCTAACTACCTAACCATGCGTATTCATGTATACAATGAACGTAGGTAAATTTTATTATCACCATTTACTTTACTGTATCCAAAAACAGACACAGAAGAAAAAACCAATATACTATCATTAGTAAAATTTTAACTGTGAATAATATTGGAAATCAAATGTGGTCGTCATGAATAACTCGGCCGTGGGGGGAGAAGTAACTCGTGGCGGCGCTTTATTAAAAACAACAAGTCATTCACAATTGTTATAATATAAATATATAATTAATTCACTTTCACATAATTGGGAGAAAATAAATTATGTAGAATCTGGAATTACACACCAAACAAACAGTTCAAAAAAATATTAATTATTAATACGTAAATATTGAAAACAGAAAAATGACTTTTCATACAAAAAACTCATACATAAAAAAATTTGCTGTTAAATATAAAGATATATTACAGTTATTATAATAATATTATATATTATTATATTGATTTAATAACAATAATAAAAAATAAATAATTTCAAAAATAATTTATTAGGTATAGGTAATTTAAAAATAATACTTATTTTATTACGAATATTTTTACCTGTTTGATTTGAATATACTGTTAAATAATTGTAGAAAGATCTTTGCAATACTAAAATATATAATTATATATTACAAAATAATTTATTTAAATTAATAATATAATATAATAATTTAAATCTATTGGTTTTACAATATGTGTCTTTTTTTTCTTTTTTTTTTTTTTAACTAATGACACTTTTTCTACCCGAAATAATGGTCCAATTTTCACGAGTAGCAATGTTTCCGGTTGGAAAGTGGATGCATTTAGTACTTTATTTAGGTTACTTTTAAAATTTTTTAAAATTAACCCTATATAGTAGGAAAAACGACTAAAAAATGTGAGAAATTTAGAAGAATTTTATTTCAATATTTAATGATAACACAGGCAATTTTAACAAAGACACTTGACAATATTTTTAACTGTTTATGCGAGATAACATTTTTCAAAATATAGAACATTGAATGTTTCCTAAAATTCTCGTTTTTATGTATATTTTAATGTTTGATAATATTAATAATATTGATAATATTTATAATAATTTAATAATTTAGCAATTTTGGGTTTTCAAGTGTGAACATTTTACTGAAGTAAAACTGAGTATACTCACATATTACTTAACAGATACTAAAATATTAGAAAAATCCCAAGTTTCAATTCTTTTTTTATAACTGTTCAATGTTGAAATTTTTAGTGTGATCGAATATCTAAGAATACATGTATAAGTATTAATCTAATTATTTCTCAATACTTTTAATAGAAATCGTATTTCCGAATATAAATATTTATCATTGCATTCAAATTTTAATCAAAATTCAATACTATCCTCCTTACACCTGTATCCCTTTCCTTGGTTTTTATTGTATTTATATTTTATATCATTTATTTAGAGATATTTAAAATTAAGAAATACCTAGCTTATTCATTTATTAATTACAATTTACTAGCCTCTGACTAGTTTATTAATTATTATTTTTCATTTAATATTACAAAAAGAAGATAGAAGTAGATGAATATTGTCTTTAACTTAAATTTTGTTGTGTTTTTCGTTTATATTATAGGTAAGATAATATATAATGTCATAATGATGATGTACATAATTATTAATTCTAGTTCTAATTTTATTCTTCAAAAACAAATAATTAGTAATTTTTATAATATATATTTGTATTAAATGTAAAACATAAAAAAAATTACTATTTACACATTTAATTAATTAATTAATAAATTACTCACTTGAAAATTGCAAAACAGCTTCAAACGCAAATAAGTTAAATAATATTTTAAATAATAATATGTATTATAGTTCGGCCAGGTATATATGAATCTTATTTATATGCAACCACGCCGATAACATTAAGATAAGTCCGAACCGACTACCACGATTATTATTATTGTTGTTATTGTTATTGTTATTGTTATTGTTATTGTTATTGTTATCGTTATCGTTATCGTTATCGTTATCGTTATCGGTATCGTTATCGTTATCGTTATCGTTATCGTTATCGGTATCGGTATCGTTATCGTTATCGTTATCGTTATCGTTATCGTTATCGTTATCGTTATCGTTATCGTTATCGTTATCGTTATCGTTATCGTTATCGTTATCGTTATTGTTATTGTTATTGTTATTGTTGAAAAGAACTACCACTCAAGTAAAATAGAACTGTACGCTATCATTTGAAGGCATTAAATAAAAAAGATTTTGACCGAAGTTCTGTCAGATATGGCATTAAGGTGACAAGGGAGTTTATGAGTATTTATATTGAAGATTGAACTTAGAGACTTGAAAATTTTATATGGTGTTCATTTATGTACTATATGTGTATTTATGTGCTATATGGTCCCTATTTGAGTGATGAAATATTGCGTTTTAAATTTTTTTTAAATGAATCAAAATTTTAATCAATACATACATTATTGTACTGAACTTCGGTCAGAATCGTTTTTTCGAATGCGATGATTTATCATTGCATTCAAATTCTAATTAAAATTAAACACTATGATTTGCACACCTGTATCCTTGCGGCAGGAACATCAGCTTTTCTTTTTTAAATTTATTAGGTAATTATGCTATATATAATCCCTGATACTTACTACGAATTAAATTACTTCGTCCAATATATGATTAATAAGCTTCTATATTGGCCTTATCTGCACATAACAAAATTTATATAAATAATAACTGAAATTTTTCATCTTATGGGCAGGAACAGATTTAATTATTAAATTTCATAATTATTACATCAATATTTAATTTAATTCATACGCATCATATTTTAATTTTGATTGGTATTTGGTGATATTCGTTAAGGCGGTTGGAAGACGATATTATTTTCAAGCATTTAGATCAATAAGCAAAAGAATAATTAAAACCCTTCCAATTGTTCAATTTTAATTTTGAAAAAAAATTTGAACTTGTGAACCTTTTTTCTATATTATGTAGGAAATAGTTTTTTATTTTTTTTATTTTATAAAATAATTATTTTTAATATACAAATTGAAATTAGAAAAATCTGTAAACTTATAATATATTATATTGGACGATCCAGTTATAATATTCAAAATCGATTTCCTACATAACGTAGAAAAGAGGGCTAGGAATTTAAATTTGTTTACAAAATTAAAATTGAATAATCGAAACTATGCTAATTTTTCTTCTGCTTTTGATGTTTTTAAATAGTTATTCAGATCAAATATAATTTTACTTTTAGTAATCCAACATTGACATGTGCATGCGCGTCGTAGCGCGTGTAACCGATAGTGTATTTCTAACCCGTATAGGTATCTCCAATATACTATACAATCTTCGACGACGCATCTACTCACACTAATGATCATTTACGTTTCACACAAACACACTGTGTAACGAAAAAATTATAATATTGCCTATACATAACTCCTTAATAAATAGCTACTTCCAATCCCCTTAAATAATTCAGTTACATATATCTAAAGCCGGGTACACACTGGAGTTTTTCGGTGTAATGTAACGCCGTAATGTAACATATTTCGTGCTCGCCTGAATGTTACAATGTTACACGACCAGTGTGTATGATAGAGCCGAGCGCTACTGTGTATATGGTTGTTCGCCGGTTTATCCATCAGTTATTCACAGTTTGTCGAGTTAGTTCACATCGTGTAGAATGTCGTGCGATAGAAATAATTTACAAGTTGCTTTTCAATTGATCTATTTTTGTAACACTCTATTAGGTCTAACAACTTTTCATTATTCTAATTCATTTTTTTATTTTATATAAATAAAAACAGTCAAACTTTAAAAAAAACTTTAAACAGTAAAGTATAGAGATCAACGTGATTCGCTGCAAGCAACTGGTTACCGTACACACCAAGGTCGTGTCGTAATGGAACATTCCTTTGATGTTCGTCGAAATACCGACACTCGACACTGATGGATCGACGGCGGCGCGAGCCGAGCACTCGCGAATGTTACATTACACCGAAAAGCTCCAGTGTGTACCCGGCTCAAGATGTTAATACGGATTGATTCCTGATAAGCTGAATCAATGAAGTTTTTAATTATTTACGACCGGGAAATTTAGCGTAAATACTTAAAAATTACACGGCAATGTATTTTATGTCTGGTTAAAATACTCTAAAATATTTCTAAATTACTTTCTGTTACTCGTTAATCAGAAAAACTAATTCTGAGTAATTTACTACATCTCATCTAACCTTAAACTAGTCATTCTATTTTAGAGTATTTTCTCTATTTTTTATATTTTATAAACAATAAAAAATTTATGAGTATATAGTATAGCTATAAAGAAAATACTGGTATTAAGTAAATAAATACCTACCAAAATATTTTGCTAATTTGTACCACACTAAATGTGTGTTCAGAGTTCCTTAATAGTTCTTTCTTTCAATTGAAAAACTCATAATGTTTAGTATACAGGGTGTAACAGGTCTATCTGACAATTGCAATAACTTTTTTTCTATTCATTTTTTTTAACTTTTTTTTTTTTCAAATAAATACTGAGCCCTTGCGCTACAATACTGTCGATTTCAAATATTTTTTTGTACTTGGGAAACTCAAATTTGAAAATTTAAAATTTAATTTTACCATTTTAAAAGAAAATCAAAATAGCCATTTTGTAGACCGGATTTTTAGAAAAATTATGGTATTAAAATATCTTCTTAAAGTTTGGTCATTTATTTCTTATGATTTTTTAAACTTTTTGAAAATGTGAATTAAATTACTAAAATTATTGGTACAATTAATATTGTACGGGTCTATCAAATAGTCGGTGATTTGATTAACTTTTCCATGAAAGCATACACTTGATTAAAAATATTCTATTCATATTAACACAGAGTACATACAACTACAGTTGAAAATTAGACAATCCCAGCGTTTATCATTTAGTTATGAAAATTATTAGCTACATATCACGTGTTATTATGTTTACGTCTTTACCTATTTTATAAAATATAAATGTAAGAACTGATCAAATAACTAAATGCACTATAATAATTAATGCATTATAGAATTTTTTTATTATGTATTGTTTCTTATTACCTATATTTTAAAAATTTAAATAATAAATATAATTAAAAGTTAAAACCCTATAATGATATAATCTAATCTGTGATATTATTAAGGTATAAAAGTGTAAAAGTGTAATAATTCGTTATAACAACATAACTTAACAAAACACAATAATTGAATAGTAATAATGAAATTATTTTATACAACAATTTGTGTTACCTACTAAGAACAAAAACAAAAATGAAAAAAGATTTAATTAGCTACTTCGGTTTATTATTGATATGTAAGTAGGTACCATTTATATTATAATAATTATTTTCATTTCTTAATAATATTAATATTTATTTAAATTGGTTAAAGGTTCAGTCAAATTGAGTAATTAGTCAAAATGAGAACTACTAGAATGAATATTTTATACATTATAATGTATGATGTACCTACTACTCATAATTCAATTTCAGTGATATCATCAATATGAAAAATCTGTCTATTAAACATGTAATATTAACATTAATATACCTGGCACCAAAAAATGAATATTATGCAGTTTTGGTCTATTTTTTTAAAAAAAAAAAAACTAAATTATCTTATAAAAAATATTTAACAATAATTTTGAGGCTATCATAATTATGTATTTCCTCACACACTAGTTATACTTGTATACCTTATTAAAAATAATTTGTTATAACTTTTAAGCATTTAAATATCTAAATACTTATTCAAATTGCACATAACTTAGTCAACAATTAATAAAAAAAAAATAATATTTAACAGGTAATATCATTACCTACCTAAATATTTTTTATTTATATACTGTTTCAATATAATTTTTTTTGTTTGAGTATAAAAATTAGAATGTTACATTTATTAATGTATAACTTATTTATACCAGATACCTACGCAATTATAATTTCATTAATGTTAAATTTGCACATTTATTGTTAAGTAAAAACATACAAATATTTTTATGGTAATTAAATAAAATCAAAATAAAATTGTTACATAAAAGTACATTAACAAATTTACAATGTAGACTGTGGTACTTGTACCTAATAATTGTGATTTGCTAAAAATCTAATTAGACTTTAAAATAATATGGCATATTAATAATCAAGTTAATTATTTTAAATCACTGGAAAAAATATATTATACCTATCATAGTATCATGTTTGTGTTTCATTAATGATATGTTGTCTTTAAGAGAATAAATAATAATATACTGACTGACATAGAAATTCAGTAAATTTATATTACAAATGTTATATTAATATAATATAGGTATTTTAAATTTTTTAATATAATTTGATTTATTTATTAAATAACTTATTGATATATTCTTTAAATTTCTATTACTTACTATACATTTGATTTTTTTATGTTATTAAATTTAGCTATGTGCTAGTTTGATACTACCCTGTTATTTGTTAGGTATATGCAGGGGTTAAAGTGAGGGGGGGACTCCTACCTCTGACAGCACAAAAAAAAGCGTCCCCTTTAATCAACTACTTAAAAAGGTTCGCTGGAACGCTTAATAACAAAGTAATAAAGTGATAATTATTTGTTTTATTAATTATATGCACCCATTTAGAAAAATCTTGATTTTTGATAAGTTTTCTAAAGACAATATATAAATACATATGTATTATATTTTGTTGTAAGGTTCTATCACACTATCGGTTAGGTTATAGGTAGGACTTATATTATTCTTTAATATGTTATATATAATTGTGTTAATTTATGGTTTTTACATTTTATAAAAAAAACATGGAACGCTCAAAATTTCTATGGTATTTGAGTCCCCCCTGCACTTTTTTCCCACTTTAACCCCTGGGTATATGATATTAAGTAGGTAATATATTGTTTTCCATTGAGTATTAATTAAGTTCTTTAAAACAATTTGAAGATTATTATATATATTACATAAATACTCTGCTTTGCAATCCGTTAAGTAATATTATAATATTTTTTAATTTTGTTTTTATAATTTAGTTAATCAAATTGTTAACTTGATGTTGGTACCTATATTAATTTAAGTGTATTATTATGTATTTATTAGAAAAAAATTATATTACCTGTTGAGGTTGATTACATTGCGTTTATTAATTAGTTTTAAATAAAAATGTATAAAATATTTATCTATTTATTGTAATAATATTTTAAAAATTATTAATTTTTCTTAAATATTACATACCTATTTTTAAATACTACCATTATTATTTTTATTTTATTTAATATTTATTATTGTAACTTATACTTAAATCTGTATATTTTGTATTAATATTGTATAAATACCCTTATTTTATATTAATTTATTATGTCTTAATATTAAATAATAAATATGTAAAAATATTATTCTTTTTTACTTTTTTAATTATCTTAATATGGGTACAGAATTAGATAACTGCATTTAGCATTTGCACTAAGGTGTAGATATTTTTATTTATTTATTTTATATTTATTATTTTATATAAATGTATTATAATATAAGGTATTAATATTAAATAATAAATATACACAAATGACAATTATTCCTTTTTTATTAATTTTCTTTAAAAATAAATTTTTTATCACATGGTTGTGATGATAGTGGTGTAATATTGTCATTCAATTTTCCCTATATTTCCTTATTTTGTTAGAAAAACAATCCTTATAATCCTTTTACTCCTTATAATTATTTGAGTTTGGGAAATTGATTAAATCACTAGGTATAATTTTTACTTTATATTTATAATACATTTTGTTTCATACAAATTTCTTAAATGTTTCACCACGAGTTCAAAATATAATAATTTTAATATAATTTTAATGGAGAATTATAAGGTTTCTATTTAAGAATTGCTTGACATCTAAGATGCATTAAAACAAATACCTAAGTTTAAAGAAAATCAATTACATAAATATGTGCCTATAATAAAATTATTTTATGTTGTTTCAATCTTATAGTAGTTATATCAGATAAAAAATATAATTAAGCTACTTGAATGTGAGATTATTAATAAAAAATGACGAGTTTGAGTTGTTTTTTAAAATAATAATCATAATTTCATAATATATTTTAATATTATCTTATTTATTCTTACTCTATCGTTACTCAAGTTAATGAGGTAAAAGAAATAGACTGAATATAATACATAATATAATAATTATTATATAATAAGTTTTAACATGTTTGATATAGATTAAAATGCGTTTAAAAGTATGTTTACACGGCTGTTTCCTCATGGGAAACTGTTTCAGATATATCTTACTGGCTAGACTTGAATTTTTTAAAGCCTGACCATAAATTAAATGCATATCTGTATACTCAACAACACTATAAAATTGAGGCATAATGGACAACTTTTCAAAAGAAACAATGAATTAAAAGTTTAAAAATTATGTATAATGAACAAAATATGAAAAATTATAATTTTAAATTATTTTGTAAACATTGGAAAAATGTGTATTAAATTTCCTTATTATGTGAAATATATAGAATATATTAAATATAAATTATATTGTTATTTAATTATTTTCCCAATTCTATATCTTACTTATATCTAATATACCAAATACAAATTAATAAAATATTGAATTTATGTAAATTTGCATTTTTGCACACTTGACAATGGCCAACATTGATTAAAATAAAATTTATCAATATAACTGGGACTCATAATAAATATCAATTTAATGATGTAAGCGATAACAAAAATCTTGGAATAAAAATTAAATTTCGATCAGCCATTTAATTAATAGTGTTATACAATAATATTTGTTATAATTTTATGTGGTATACAATAAAATTCTTAAGTTTTTCACAAACTTTAAAAAATCGTAGAAAATAAATGGGTCAACCTTTATTAGAATTTTAAACACTAATATTTTTCTAAAAATCAGGTTTACGAAATGGCTATTTTGAAATTTTTCTTAAACAATAAAATAAAATTTTAAATTTCCAAATTTGAGTTTCCCAAGTACAAAAAAATATTTGAAATCGACAGTATTGTAGCGCAAGGGCTCAGTATTTATTTGAAAAAAAAAAAAGTTAAAAAAAATGAATAGAAAAAAAGTTATTGCAATTGTCAGATAGACCTGTTACACCCTGTATAATATATAATTATATATAATATAATATATAAATATATATAATATAAATTATATTCAATAAAATACCGATAATAATAAATCTGATAATATAAAGAAATACCGGAATACATATTTAAAAACATACAATATTTTACATCCAGATTTCAGATACTAGATAAAATCATCAACAAAATACAAAACGCGGCATCTAAACCCTATAAACAACATTACAGATTTACAGGAGAAATATTTTTATCATATATTTAAACAATGATAAAAGTTTTAATTTAATTTTAAAAATTTTGGTTTTGCATGAACACAAACGAAGTTATAAAACAACAATAAGTAATATACATAATATTATTCAAAATTAAATTCTATAAAAAAATCAAAATATATCTATGCATTTTAACACGTGATAATCGCAATTTATTACGTTTATTAACAAAATACCTATTTCTTAAATTTTTTAACTAATTTTATAAAAAAATGATTAACATGGTACTCTACATTATATGCAGTAAGTATTTTCACAGTTTACTAAAATGACATTTGATTATTGGTAACATAGGTATAATTTAGTTCAATAAATAATAAGAAGTATTATAAAATACTTAGTCTATAACCAAAATGTAATTCTATATGGCAAGAATAAATACAATTAATTTTCATTTAGAACATAATAAGAAATAAAATAAAAATGTATAACAAAACATAATATAGAACTGCTGATACATAACTTCATAAGCAATAACATGATCGGTATTAAAATTATAGACTATAATTATAGTATATTTAATTAAATTTTACAATATTACAACCAACTATAATTTAAAGTACTTACTATGAAGATTTACTGCTTTCAATTCCTCTGTTAAATCATTTGTATATTATATATTTAAAATAATTTTGTCTCACAATATTTGATGTATTTACAATTTTTAAATTATCTCATTAATATTATTTACCTTTCTTAAAATAACATTTTAAAATATTTACACAATTATTTTCAAACTATTATCCCAATAATATATCTACTCAACGAAATAGATTTAGAGAATTATTTCATCCACAATTTCATTAGATATCCAATTAATAGAATAATTTAAGCAAATAGTATTAAAAAATACATTATAAATGAGAAAAGAGTATAATACAATTTTTTTAAAAAAAAAAAAATAATAATAATAATAATTTTTTATATTACTTACCATAACATTTATCTAAAAATGTAATGAGTTTTTGAAATAAAATAATATATACTAAAACTAAATGAATTGTTAACAAATATGTCTCTTATAAAAAATTATATATTCGATAACTCAGGCAATATTGATCTCAGAGTCTTGCATTTTTCAAGGCGTACTTATCTATCTGATTAAATTTTGAACCGTTACGTTACTTTTCCGTGAAAATATAGGATACCTATAACCTATTGAATAATTCCTAAATCCCTATAATGTTTATAAAATTGGAAATATTAGTTTTTAAGATTTGAAATTTTATTGAAACATTATCATATATTGCTAACATTAGTTCAATATATTGTATATATTGCAATTATAGTTTCTTTTATATATATATATATATATAGCTGTTAAATGTATAAAATTGGAAAATTAAAAGAAGAACTGATACTAGAGAATAAGAAGTGGCGTATTTAGGGGAGCCAAGGGGGCAAGGGAGCAATTGCCCCGGGCAGCACTTTTTTGGGGGGCAGCAAATTTATTTAGGAGTTTTTATTTATATACATTTTTAGATTCTGAGCGAAGCGAAGAATGTATTGGTTTTACAATGATGTGTGATTTTATTTGTTTTTTTTTTTTTTTTATGTCTGTGTATAAAAATACTACCCGAAATAATGCTCCGATTTTCACGAATAGGGTATGTTTCCGGTAGCAAAGTGAATGTAGTTGGTACTTTATTTAGGTCATTTTTCGAATTTCTATGCGGTAGAAAAAACGGCGAAAAAATGACGAAAAATCGGCATTTTTCGCGAAAAATGAAATTTCGACGAATTCTATTTCAATATTTCACGATAACTCAGGCAATTTTAAAGATAGAGACTTGACAATTTTTTTGGGTGTTCACATTGCTATTATATATATGTGGTAAAATTTAGGAACCGTTATGTTCATTTTTCTACAAAATATTGGACATTGAATATTTCGTAAAATTCTCGTTTTTACGTATATAATGTTTAATAAAATTGGCAATTTTTGGTATAAGAGTCTGAAAATTTTACTGACGTTTACTTATATATAACTTAACATCATACTAAAATATTAGAAAAATTCCTATTCTCAATTTTTTTTTATAGCTGTTTTAAGTTGATATTTTTAGTTCTAACGAAAATTATAATCTGACTTAAACTTTTACGTAGATATTTAAATTTAAATGAGTATGCATTTTAATAAATATGAAAAATTTGAAAATATATTTTATAATAAACACCCACATTATCTAACTGAACTTCGCTCAGAATCGTTTATTCGTAGCTATGATTTATCATTGCATTTAAATTTCAATCAAAATATAAAACTCTCACCCTACATTCCAGTATCCTACCAACATCAGTATCAACTCTTTTTCTCTTAAATATCTAATTTAGTTATTAAATTTATAATGTACCAACAATATAACTGGGTATTTAAAAATAAAGGAGTTCTCTTATTTCCTTACATAATTTTTTTTTTAAAAAAAATGATAAATATCGTTATACATTTTAAATTTTCGTTACGCTATAATGACTTAACACTTATGTTGCGTTAATGGGCTGTATTGTAATTATAGGTAATTTTTTGTGGTTCCTTTCGGATGTATATCTAGATAAATATGAAATGCGAAGTTTCGAATATATTTAAAATATAAAACTTTATTAATATATCAATTATTCTTATTCGTTCTCGAGTTGTTAGAACAATACGTACGTTTTATAATTCACGATTGACAAATTGCGGCTGACATAAGGTGCGCCAAGCAACGGGCATTTCTTGTCGCATTATTGAATATTAAATCGAAATTATCGAATATTATTATAATCTTATCTCTAACATTACTTATAGGATCGAACAACTTATATAGATAAAATTATATGTACCTGTATTTACTTCCACACTATATTTATCTATATCAAATATATTACTATTAGTTTAAACATTTTTTTATTTGTTTGTGTTATTTAAACATACAAGTTAAGAGCATATTATAACATATAAAATACTCGTAGATGACACTAATGCCACGTAGTAATTGAAGATCGTGGCACTAAGCACTACATTTTCAAATTGAAATATTATAACTATATTATATTTATATTGAGTTACGGTTTAAGGGGGATGATTCCCGGAAGCCGCATAAACCAGGGAGTTTCACGTCTTTGGTGTTATCTTACCCTTAACTAAATCCCCGTTGTCCGTTTGTGAGTGTTACGCAGGGACTCACTCTGTATCATCGTTATGTCTCAAATTTAAGGGCTGGTCTTGAGGCCAACAGGTGCGAGATCAACTGTCTGTTTTCTATGTTTGAGCGATAAACATCGGTCTAATCAATGCCGGTAGAAAGTTTATTACTCTATCATTGTTCACGTAAACATCATACGTTAATCCACGAGGATAAAACCTTTTCTGCGCGTGAAGTCCCTGAATTACCGTCTACAGAGTCTGGTCGTAATTTCGCGGCAGCATTATGCGGTTTCGCCAACACATATTTCGTTTTGCTCGCAACGGCATTAGTTTATATCCGTGATTGCACTGGCGTCCTTCATTCTGTAAGGGCTCTGGTAGACTCTACATTTCAAATTAGTTCTATGACTGAAAAGTGCGCAGCCCGGGTAGCTTGACTCGATGAACTTTCCCGGTAGCTGGATTGTCAGGTATCCAGGTTATGAATGTAGAAGCTTTAATGTCTTTTAACGTACAGCCACGATTTGCAGAGGACCTTTTATTCCGGTACAGGCTTGGATATTTCTATCAATAACTGCAGACATGCCACGTTAGGCGTTGTCGACAGATATAATCGCTCGGTTCGATCATTTGCTTTAGCTGATCTTACCTTTGCCTTACTATCGACGATGGTTAGAACGTACTATTAGGATCGAGTGTGTTTTTGTTCATTTTAAATGGAAAACTATTCGTGATATGTGAAAAACTTCCGGTGGCTTTTATTTCGATCTTTGGGTAGGTTTTTATTGGGCCTATCCTGGTTACTAATTCTTTACCATTTTATTCAGTCCCTGTCTCCTTGACTTCGTCTATTCAAATGATGATGGATCGCTTTTGGTCAGTAAAAGAACTGAACATGTTTCCCGAAGATTTCACGGAAGAAAGTAGTGAAACGGGCACACACGTAATGAGGAGGGTCAGTTAAGTGTACCGTTGCCGTTCCATTCGTAGCTTTCTAAGGAGGTTTTTAGGCCATTCGACGATTCGAAAATCTTGAACAGAAGTATAATTCTTATCCACGGCTTCATGCGTTATACACACAATTCATGTCGGAATATATATCCTTAGGTCATATGTCTTTGACTCAATCTCCGGGATGTTATTTCATACCACATCACGCCATTAGGAAAACTCTTGACGATAATCCGAAAATTCGGGTTGTGTTTGACGTCTTGTCAAGGTTTCTGACCGCGGAGTCTTTGAATACTTGTCTAATCACTGGTCCCAAACTCCTCCAATGGGATGTAATAGATATATTTCTATTGTTTCGATTACCACGTTACGCATTTACCTACTATAGACGTTTGTAAACTCTATCGCCAAATTTTAATCACCCCTTCCTTTCGAAGATATCAGCATATATTCTGCCGCTCATCTTCTCTTGACCAACTCCAAGAGTTTGAACTTAACACTGTTACGTACGGAGTCAATTGTTCTCCATACCATGAATCATCTGGGGCAACCACCAAGGACACCTTTGGCGAAACAGTATAAATTAAATTACAATTAATGTTCATTAAGAACAATACCTTTATTGTAAAATCTGGTAAAATTAATGAACATAATGTTTTTAATGTTTTAGTTAGGGAAATATGAAAAATATAGAAAAAATTATTTAATTTTGTAAATATGTGTTAGACATAGATCTATAAACTAATGTACTGAAAGAAAGAAAACGTCAGCTATAGTAAAGAGAAAAGATAGAACTACGCATTGGGAAATTAGTATGACTATTTTAACAAAACCAAAATTGTTATACTTTTAGATTCTGAGCGAAGCGAAGAATGTATTGGTTTTACAATGATGTGTGATTTTTTTTTGTTTTTTTTTTTTTTTTTTTTATGTCTGTGTACAAAAATACTACCCGAAATAATGCTCCGATTTTCATGAATAGGGTATGTTTCCGGTAGCAAAGTGGACGTAGTTGGTACTTTACTTAGGTCATTTTTTGAATTTCTCAAAATTGACGCTATGCGGTAGAAAAAACGGCGAAAAAATGACGAAAAAACTGCATTTTTCGCGAAAAATGAAATTTCGACGAATTCGATTTCTATATTTCACGATAACTCAGGCAATTTTTAAGATAGAGACCTGAAATTTTTTTTGGATTTCACATAGCTACTATATATATGTGGTATAATTTTGGAACCGTTACATTAATTTTTCTCCAAAATATAGGACTTTGAATATTTCGTAAATTTCTCGTTTTTACGTATATAATGTTTGATAAAATTGGTAATTTTTGGTATTAGGGTCTGAAAATTTTACTGAAGTATACTTACATATTACTTAACATCATACTAAAATATTAGAAAAATCCCTAATCTCAATTTTTTTTTATAGCTGTTTTAAATTGATATTTTTAGTTCAAACGAAAATTATAATCTGACTGAACTTCGCTCAGAATCGTTTTTTCGAATGCAATGGTTTATCATTGCATTCAAATTCTAAGTAAAATTAAACGCTATGATCCGCACACCTGTATCCTGTGCGGCAGGAGTATCAGCTCATCTTTTTTTATTTTATCATTATTTATAATTGATATAAACCAACTGTTGATTTTTAAAAATTAAAATTTTAAATTGTTTTGTTCATTTGCGATTTATTCATTTATTTTAGATTCTGAACGAAACGAAGAATGTATTGGTTTTACAATGGTTTTTTTATGTCTGATGTTACTTTTACTACCGGAAATAATTCTCCGATTTAAATATGAATATTCCGATAAATATTGCATATTTCCGGTTGAAAATTGGATGTAGTTTGTAGTGTTTGTACTTTATTTAGGTCATTAATCGAATTTCTCAATAGATAAAATTTAATAGATAAAACGACAAAAAACAATACTTTTCCTTCGACAAATTTGATTTATCTGCTAAATGATAGATAATTATAATAGTAACTATAGTGATAATATAATTAATATTAATTATCATGGAAACTAATAGCAATCAAAATAATAATATTATTGAATCTAATAGCAATATAAATCTTATAGCATCTATAAACAAAAATTACCATCGTAAATCACAAAATAAAAAATAATTATTTGAGTACCTTCCGTAGTTGGCCCATCACAGATCATAGATCATGTATCATAGATCACAAATCAAAGATCATAGATCACAGATCAAAGATCAAAGACTAAGATCTATAATGCAAATTAACAAACCATTCGGTGATATATACATAATAGTGTTAGGTGATTTTTTCCAATTACCACCTGTATTGTCTACACCATTATATTATGAGAGTTTAAATGATAGGTTGTCAAAATATCCTAATGACATAGGAATGATATCAATCAAAACTATTAGGAAACGTATAATTTTATAGGTTGACCGAAACCATGAGACAAAAAGATAATAAAAAATGTGCATTAATGTTAACAAATAGAGGGTAGTAGAGGGCAAAACGACGAAAAATGACAAAAAAACGGTATTATTCAGGAAAACTGAAATTTCGATGAATTCGATTTCAATATTTCATGATAATGTTAGGCAATTTTTAAGTTAGACATTTGAAAGTTGTATTGGTTATTCACATAGATATTATACGAGTATATATATTATATTTTAGATCTTTTACATTAATTTTTTTACAAAATATAGGACGCTGAATATTTCGTAAAATTCTCGTTTTTGCACCACCCTGCATTCCATTATAGAAAGTTATAATACTAACTTTAATCTTTTTTTTATTAACTATTAACTAATAAGTAATAACTTTGAAGTTAGAGTGAAAATTTTTACAAGTTTTCTCATAATAAACCTATTCGTATATGTATTATTATTATTATTATTATTATTATATTTAATAATATTAAATATATTAATTAAGAATTAAGAATTATCAAGTTTCACGAGGTAACTGATAATCATAACAATAACAAAATATGATCCGCCAATGAGATTTTCCCAACTCGTAGGTATTTCTGTCTTTCTCTAAATTAATATCATTAGAGGAGAAATGCGCGGTTCATTAATTTATAGGTCTATGGTGTTAAACAACATTAATAATGTATGAATACATTTTAATTTTCATTGAATTATTGTCAAAAATTACTTTAATATTTTTACCTTGGTCACTCGTTTCTACATTCGGCAATGAATCTTTTTCTGTATTTTCATGTTTTTCAGCACTAATTTCTGTTTTAATGACATAGGTAGGTAATTAAATAAAATATTTAAAATTATAAAAATTAAAATAAAAACTATAGATTGTCTATATAAATCCAGATGGTTTACTTACAGATTTACTGATAATTCGACCTTCTTCAGATCAGTATGACCGCATACCATAAGAAATGAAATTACTGTTCGTCTTTTACTATAATAATATCAGGGGCGTGCTCACTGGGGGGGGGGGGGGTGAGGGTGTCATATCCTCCTCATTTTTCTGTAATTTATCAGATTCAATTGTTTTACAATGTGTGCATTTTTTTTTTTTTTATCTGTGTATTTATGTTTATACTTAGAGAAGTTAGGGATTAATCTAGATAATATTATATTATAAATTTATAATAGTTCATAATCCATATTATATAAATTGTAGTGATTAAATTATCTACAATCTGCGTCAAATTGACGCTGCACGAATAAGGAAAACCAAAGTTTTTTCGTATTTATTTATAGTGTCTTTGTCAGCCGTGGTTGATAATTTTTATATTGTTGGATGCTTTACAAGTCGGTAGTCCTCATCTTTACCCAAATATAAATAAATTATTAAAAATGTTATGCACACATTACCCGTTTCCACTTCGACACCTGAGCGAATTTTTCAACATTAAAGAGAGTGAAAACATATCTCAGAAATTCAATGACTGAGGTATAATAATCTCAAATAATAAAATAATCTATAATGCAATTTTACAAAATATAAATTGGTTTCAGGATCGGTTAAATGGTCTTACTATGTTGGTAATCCACAGAGATATAAAAATACAACACCCGATAAGGTTATTAACTATAATTTTTATTGGAAGAAATGGCCAAAAAAAACACGAAAATTATAATTTATAATTTAAATGGTATATTTTAACATACATAAATATATTATGTATACATAATTTTGTTTATTTTATATTTTGTTATATAATATTATATACCTAATAAATAACTGAAAATAAATATTTACATTTAAGAGGATTCGAATCGTCGATTTTCTCTCTCTGTCTAACATACATAAAAGATAAGGATTTAGCCGTTTTCTACTTACAACGTTACGATCTATGTAATTATGCGATAAGGGATCTGAAAACGGATTTAAATTCATTAGAAAGTTTACTTTAGATCAATTTTCCCACTTTTTTTTCATTTTTTTGTCCTAAATTCTTCAAAAATTGAATATTTTAAATTTTTAAATAAAATTTGTTTCAACAACAATGAGAAGAAACTTTCAAAAAAGTGGGAAAGTCGATCTAAAGTAGACTTTCTAACGAATTCAAATCCGTTTTCAGATCCCTTATCGCATAACTAGATCGATCGTAACGTTGGAAGTAGAAAATGTCTAAATCCCTATCATTTATGTGTGTTAGAAAGAGAAAGAAAATCGACGCTTCGAATCCCATTAAGCTTTATTTTTATATAGTAGTAAAAAAATTAAATGATAATGTAAATACAATAAAAATAAAATTGTGGGGGACAAAACCTCCACGAGCCTATAATTTGTCGAAAATGTATATCCCCCTTATCAAAAAAGCTGAGCACGCTACTGAATAATATTATTGTATCCAATAATTTTAGTACTTATTATGTTAGTATGCGTATACGTCGTATAAAATAGAAATCTCAAAATAATAAAAGTAAGTGGTAGGTGGGCGATAGTTCAACGATGGAATTATTCCTAATAAAGTATCCATTAGTACCTATGTAGTTAATATTGGTATCAAATCAATTTAATTTTTAAATGTATATATTGCACGATAATTTTGATGTTATTTACATTAAGCTGAAAATATGATATTAAATTTAGATACACATATCCACACTCATTTTACCAATTAATAGTGAAAACTTTTATCTATGCCAACTCGTAATTCACGGTTTTATACGAAATATGTAATTTTCGTCTTTCTAAAAAGACGAACAAACTTTTTTTTAGTAATTATATAGTGATCCAATTATCACATAACAGATAAGCATTTATTTAAGAACCTTATCAATGTTATTATACTTATATTATATTATTAAATTTTCTTTATACAATGTTTATTTGTATACAATAATTATTTAACATGTTTACCTTTATCTTTGCTTCTTGTTGTAACTATATAAAATTAATTATTAATTATATCAAAATTAAATTTAAAATTATATAAAATCATAAAATATATACTATGAAATCATTTTTTTATGTGTAAGTATATGATGAATATAGTATATTATATACCTGCATCCAATAACTCTATATGCAAAATAATATTAATTACTAAAAGAAAATATTTTTGCCTATTTTTATACAACATTCTAAATTAATTTTTATAACAAAATTTATTGTAATATACAACGTAACGTCTTTTAATAAATTTCGATTAACAATGTTAAAAAATAGACGTACTAATTTACGATAAGTGACTAGATTTATTTTTATAATAATGAAATATTTAATTAATAGTGACGTCATACCAGTATAAATATAATTATTACAATTAGAAAAGTATAATTGCACATTAGTAATCAATATTCTTCATAAGAAATATTCTTATGTCAACAATAATTTTATGACATATTACATATTACAATAATTTTTTTGCTATAAATTAAAAAGTACATTATAAATAGAATATTACAATACTAATAATAAGTGAAAAACATTTGTTAACGCATAAAAACAATCATAATGATCTATTGCTTTGTTTGTATTATATACAAATAAACGTTATAAAAATTTTATTTTAGTATTCACTATCCTTTACTGGTCTAAAATTACATAAAGTGCTTACAATTCTAAAGTGAATATTCTATAAAGGTTATAAAATAATGTTTACATATTCATCATATCTATTAAATATAAAATTATATTTAATAATTCATTATTAGTACTTATATCTGACGAACTTTTCTTATGTTTGTATACGTATAGCTAATGGAATCGCTATTACCGAATCGAAATTTGCATTAAAAATCAAAATACAACTTTATTTTCCAACATCCACATTATATCTTTATCACAGCCGTAATCCTTTTTCGTTATTTTAGATTTTGAGTGAAGCGAAAAATCTATTGGTTTTACAATGCCGTCTTTTTTTTATGTATGTAGACAATTTTACTAACCAAATAATGCTCTGATTTTCACGAATAGCATATGTTTCCAGTTGTGAAGTGAATGTAATTAGTACTATTTATTTAGTTCATTTTTCGAATTTTTCAAAATTGACATTATGCGATAGGAAAAACGACGAAGAAATAATGAAAAAACGGCATTTTTCACGAAAACTGAAATATCAACGAATTCGATTTCAATAATTCACGATAACTCAGGAAATTTTGAACTTAGAAATATTTTTAATATTATTTATTATAATTATTTTGAAATATTTTAAAAATTTTATTGAAGTATACTTACATATTGGTTAATAATATATTATATTCCTAATATTAGAAAAATATCAATTATCAATTCTTTTTATAGGTGTTTAATATATAAATTTGAGTAAAATCAATATTTAAAGTATTTATATAGATTATTACATTATTACATTTCAATATTTTACAATAATATTAAATAAAATTTACAAATATTTTTTAAAAATTTGAAAATGTTATTGAAACTGAAATACATATTACTTAACTCATTTCCAAATAATTGTGAATTATTACATTTACGATTTTTATAGCTGTTTAAAGTATAAAAACCAAGGGAAGGGATACTGTTGTGGAAGGAATATAGTTTTAAAGAGGATAGTGTTGAATTTTAATTCACATTTGTATGCAATAATAAATCATTACATTCGAAAAACTATTCTGAGTAAAGTACTGTCAGATTTGGGTATATAGGTGACTTATTTAGGGTTTTGTGATAAATTATTTATATTGATCATAGAAAGTAGAGGCTGATAAATGTAAAAATTTTAATCAGTACATATATTATCTGATGAACTTCGTTCAAAAACCTTTTTACGAATATAATGATTTATCATTAATGTTAATTTTTATTAAATTCATATGTTCCAAATTTAACACAATCCTCTTTACACCTGTATCCTTCCCTTGCTTTTTTTTATAAGTATTACTTTTTATTTTATTAGTTTAGTTGGCTATTCTTGGTTCTGTTAACGATTCTTACCAACAGTGATGTAACAACTGTGCAACTGTGCAAGTAAATTGGGTCAACGGTTAAAATAGGCGAATATGTATTTTAGATGATATAATATAATATAATATAATATAATGTATATTGCAAAGAATATATAATCCATATCCAATATGTGTTTGCTGGGGTAACATATTATCAACGTTATTTAAAATTAAAAATATAAAAAAGAGCTGATACTCCTGCCGCACAGGATACAGGTGTGCGAATCATAGCGTTTAATTTTACTTAGAATTTGAATGCAATGATAAACCATTGCATTCGAAAAAACGATTCTGAGCGAAGTTCAGTCAGATTATAATTATCGTTTGAACTAAAAATATCAACTTAAACAGCTATAAAAAAAAATTGAGATTAGGGATTTTTCTAATATTTTAGTATGATGTTGAGTAATATGTAAGTATACTTCAATAAAATTTTCAGACCCTTATACCAAAAATTGCTAATTTTATCAAACATTATATACGTAAAAACGAGAAATTTACGAAATATTCGAAGTCCTATATTTTGGAGAAAAATTAATGTAACGGTTCCAAAATTATACCACATATATATAATAGCAATGTGAACACCCAAAAAAAATTTTCAAGTCTCTATCTTTAAAATTGCCTGAGTTATCGTGAAATATTGAAATCGAATTCGTCGAAATTTCATTTTTCGCGAAAAATGCCGTTTTTTCGTCATTTTTTCGCTGTTTTTTCTACCGCTTAGGGTCAATTTTGAGAAATTCGAAAAATGACCTAAATAAAGTACCAACTAGATCCACTTTGCTACCGGAAACATACCCTATTCATGATAATCGGAGCATTATTTCGGGTAGTATTTTTGTACACAGACATAAAAAAAAAAAAAATCACACATCATTGTAAAACCAATACATTCTTCGCTTCACTCAGAATCTAAAATTACGTGTATAAAAATTCATATATATATATATATATATATAATATATATTAATTTAGTATCTATCAATATTTAAATATAATAACTTTGTAAATAAATTATTTATTGAAGAAATTTATAAATAAATATTAAGATATTTTAATTTTTATACATACAGGTATAAAATACTCTAATAGATATACACGACATACGTATCACATAAATATATAATATCTATATTCTATAATAACTTGTAATATCTTATAAACATATTTATTCTATAAATGCATAACAAATGTGTTAGACAATATGTTCAATAACTCATGGTTAGTAGGTAAATCAAATATTCAAAATTATCGTTATTAAAATATAAAACTATGTAGAAATTCCTCGTTACCGTATAGGAAAATTAAGCAATGAAAATTAATTAAAAATGATAGATTTCGTTCACATTACTTTTAATATAGTCATATGTTATATTATGTAGGGTTCGGGACTTGTTGCATTTGCATATTATTTAATAATAACTGTAAAATAATTTTAGTTAAATAAAAATTTGTTTTAAGACATACCAAATTCAAAGTCAAAAATTGTAATTGCTTATTTATCAGTTATCGTTTCAGTTTATTTATCAGTTTATCGTTCCAAAAGGAACGAATTCCTGGAACGAGTTCTTTTTGAAAGAACGAGAATTGGAACGGTTTCCTTTAAAAATAAAGGAACGAAGAAAAAGAATATCCAATGCGTATAGAAGGCTCGTGCTACGGTTTCTGCTTCCTGATCTTCCAATGGAATTACCTATTATATAGATCTATCGATACACGTGAGGCAATAGCGAAATCCTTCAGAATAAGGCATAATGATTAGATCTAAATGAACATGTTCAAATCTTTGAGATGGTAAAGAAAATGAACCAAGAGGTGCTGTGACATGGCGCGTGATTTTGGCTCGTTGATATTCTACATATGCCCTTGCTCAATGTCTGCAATCTGCATCAATTTCTGGCCACACGAATCGCTGTTTAACAAGCTTCGTCGTGGCCTTAACACCTGGACGTGCAAGGCGATGTATTTTATTGAAAACTTTACGTCGGACTGGCTTTGTGACAAAAGGCCTGGCGGTTGAAGTCGATACGTCACAGAACACTAAGGCATTCGTACCTGGTAATTGAACTTGCTTGAGTTGTAGTCCAGTGTTTCCTTTTTCATATTTTTTTAATTCATCGTCTCTCTGTTGTGATATCGCTAAAGCGGTGTAGTCTATTGTCTCTGACAAGGCGTCAACGCGAGATAAGCTATCAGCCATAATGTTCTGCTTACCTGGAATATACCTAATATCCGTGGTGAATTGTGAGATAAAGTCCAGGTGTCTGAATTGTCGTGGTGTGTATTTATCCAATTTCTGCTGAAATGCAAAAGTGATGGTTTTGTGATCGGTGAATATAACAAAATCGCGTCCTTCCACCATATGCCGAAAATGCTTGACAGCAAGGTAGATCGGCGAGAAGTTCTCGATCGTAGGCTCCGTATTTTGTCTAGGTTGCTGTGAGCTTCTTGGAAAATAAAGCAAGAGGTTGCCATTTATCATTGATGAACTGTTGGAGAGTTGCGCCAACCGTGGTGTTTGAAGCATCACTTATAATAGCCAGTCGAGCGTTGTCGCGAGAGAAGCGTTGCTGTGGCGAGTTTCTCCTTGCATTTTTCAAAAGCCGAATTAGCCTCTGGTGTCCAGTTAATAGGTGACTTACCTTTTAAATTGGGTACCAAGAGATCACTTAGTGGTGCTTGTGCGTCTGAAGCTCCGGGTATAAAACGACGATAGAAATTTAACATACCCAAGAACTGTCGTAGACCCTTAGCGGACGATGGCCTCTTGTAGCTCAAAATGTCAGTGACTCTGTCAGGTAGAGGACGTCTTCCTTCTCTAGAAATCATATAGCCCAAAAACTTTACTTCTAGCTGTCCAAAAGCGCATTTTTTTGGGTTGACAACCAGAGAGTATTCACGTAGACGCTCAAAAATGATCTGTAAATGTTTGATGTGCTCTTCCTCAGAAACAGATGCCACCAAAATATCGTCAATGTAGCTGTAACAGAAATCTAGTCCAAAAAGTACTTCGTCAATAAATCGTTGAAACGATTGTGCTGCATTTCGAAGCCCAAAAGACATAAAGAGGAATTCGTAGAGTCTAAATGGTGTCACAATTGCGGTTTTAGGAATATCTTCTTCAGCTACAGGAATTTGATTATATGCTCGGACTAGGTCGATTGTTGAAAAAATCGTTTTACCGTGGAGAAAGTGTGCAAAGTCCTGAATATGACGAACTGGGTACCGATCTGGAATACTCCGAGCATTTAGAGCACGGTAATCCCCACAAGGACGCCAGACATCCGGGTCAGAATACGATTGAGCACGATTGGACCTTTTTTGTGTACAATTGAGCACACACTATTGTTAACAATGACTAGCTACCTGCACCCGAAAAACAACACGATTGAGCACTATTTCTTGTGCGGCGTTGCCATATTTATTTTGCACGTAATAATAATACAAATAAAAAAAAATAAAGTCGTAGTTTATGTAAGAAAAAAAAATTAAATATAATAAAATTAAATAAAATTAAAAATTAATTATTAAAATTTTCATTGGTTAATTCAAAAATACAAAGGTCACACGAAATCACTGCCTATCCGCACCAGTATCCGTTCAATGGGTAGGTATTAGGTAGGTATGCTTTAGTCCCTTAGGGCGTAGCCCCATCATCACGAAAAGTGCCGCAAAGCGGCACTTGAGGAAGTGAGCGAAGCCGTGAGGCGTAACGAGCGTCCCTTCCACTTGAAAAGAACGATTTATCAGAAATTAATATTAATTTGTTAATATATTGTTTATAATATGTATATAACATAACACATAATGTTAAAATATCTAGATAAAAATTGTACTATACGAGTATATCTTCTCGAAACGAAGGAAGTTTAGCAACGTTTTCAATATTTAAAAATATTTTTAAATATTGAACGTGCTCAATCGTAAGGTCAAAAAGCAGGTAAAAAAAAATACCGTGATCAATCGTATGGCATCCTTTAAATCTTATAATTTTATTTTTAAGAAAATACAACTTATTGTATTGTAAAATTATAATGTAATCCACTATATGTCTACTTTTTGACGAAATTTAGTTATCACTGGAATTGTACTCGTATTTATCAGCCTTAAATACATAATATTTTGTTGTAAAACGAGACTAGTTTAAAGCTTCCCTTGCTTTTTATAATTTAAATAGCTTTAAAAATAAGTCGTAAATAAAATAATTCAAAAATAATTGGAACTGAAATAAGTAAAATGTATTTCAGCTCTAATAAAATTTTTGTAAATAACTGTTTAAATATAATATATATATTGAATTTTTAAAAAATATAAATAATTTTTGTAAATAACTGTTTAAATATAATATATATATTGTATTTTTTAAAAAAATATAAATAATTTTTGCAAATATGAAATTTATATTAATTTTTTTTAATTTTAATTTCCTACTAACATTATAATATGTATTGATATCTATTTAGTTTTAATAATAATTGTATACAACGTATATTGTAACGTATTTGTGTTTGGTGCAGAACAATAAGGTAGAAGTACAAGAAATAGTGAAAAAAATAGAATATATACGTACAATATTACTTTAATACGTATTATACGTATTAAATACGTATTATGCGTATTAAATACGTATTATGCGTATTATTTTATAATAATTATTATGATCGTCTGTATACACGGCGGCGGCTACCGATAGCGACGAGTTACGGAAGCGGCCGAAAACTAACGACCAATCACAGCGCACCTGACTCTCGCCGGGGGCTCGGACGGTTGCCGGCGGCTCAGTCGAATGCGCAAAAGTTGGCAAGGTTATTCTGAATAGAGTTATAGTAGCCGTTCGTAATATTCTTAATATAATATCTTAATACAGTTCCAATAAGGTTTTATATTGTTATTATTATTTATTATTATATCCTGTATTTAATGAAAATTAATTTGTTATTCAATTTTTATTATACACCTAATCATTTTATTATTCTGCAGGTACATAATAATTAAATATCATAAAAAAAATCTAAAACCCCTTACAACCCCCCGTAACTACGCCACTGATGTTAAGTTAATTTCAAATAATAATTAATTAAGATTACTTACATTACTTCTGTAACCCATTAATTTATTGAAAATATGATAATAATTGCATTCAATAAAATATAATTATATAATTATATAATAGAAGTAAGTATAAAAATAATCATAATTGGTAATTATTTATTATCTTATGTAATAGAAATAAGGATTCAAAAAATATACCTATATAATAATTCTTATTTATTTTTATTATTAATTTTTTACAAACATTGTGAGTATATTAAATATTACACGCGAAAAAATATATATTTGATAAGCATATTATATTTATTATATTAATATTAGGTATTATTAGAAATACATTGAAAATGATTATTATTAAATATGATTATCCATTTGCAAGTTGTATTCTGAGTATGGCATATCTAAACTTCAACTGATGTTATTCATAAATTCATAACTATAAAAAGTAAAAATCATAAATTTATTTAATTATAAACCAATCAGCTTTTTACAATATACAATAATAAAAATAAAAATAATACAAAAATAAAAAATTATTATATATAATAATATATAATATATTATTATTATATATAATACAATAATATAAATATTTCACGCGATAATTAGTGACAGTATTATAATAAATTACACTTATAAGGATAACAAATGTAAATAAAAACAATATAATTTAAGTATCTCATTGTTCTGTCCAATAATTTATAATTCATTAAAAAAATTGAACTGTAAGTCGAAATATAGATAGTTTCAGTGTAGATCATGTGTGAACCGTTTGTCCTTGAATACTTCTATCTCTATGATCAAGAAACTTGAACCTAACCCTAGGGAATCCATCACCCCTATAGTAATTACTGATAATTTTACCAAAAAAATTCTGATTGGATCTAGTCTTAACTAGTTTGGAGATTTAGAACTGTCATAATGGATTCAATGTTCATCATAACGCTGAGGTTGATCTATTTTTAAATTTTTAATATGAAAATTCATGACAAATAAATTAATTCCAAACTCGTTTAATTAATTTAAATTTAGTTAGAAGATAAAATTTTAAATTATCGAATCATAATTCAAATAGAGCATGTATTGAAGAAAAAAGGTTTATTAAACATGATATTGACACAAAATATGTAAAACCAGATGGTGTACATTCAAATTTACTGATATTCAACCTTTCTCAGATTGCTATGACTACATACGAGAAATTCAATATCTGTAAATCTTTTACTATAATAATAATATTATTATATTAAATCATAGTAAACAATAAAAATCAATATTTTATGCATATTTAAAGAACAATAATGAATCATAAACTTTATTTTTTCCCTCTCATTGATGATATTTATCGGAGAAAGGTTTGACTAGTTTACATTTTTCAGAACTATATGGCTTAAATATGTACCATCCGGTTTTATGTTATTTGTGGTAGGAATTTGTGATATTGAGTAGAAAATATAAATGTCCGGTCGTAAAAATTCAAGAAATCGGATGGCTCTACAAAAGATATATAATCAATGTGAGATTAAAGGGTGAGAGTAGAGTATATAAATTCCTAAATCAGTTATCTCAATAACTCATTTTTATCATATTAATAATATTAAATCAATTTCTACTATGAACTTCATACTGTTACATCCAGTGCCGTAACCAGGGAGAAACTTTCAGGTTCAATGTCCCCTCCCCCGAAATGTCAGACAACAATAATTTTATTAATTTAATTGAAAATTCAATTTTATCTGAGTGTTGCCGATAGTCTGGCGTCCAGCGAAGGGACGGATAAGACTATTTTATGTTACCTGCAACAAAATTAAAGTGCCACCAAAAATTTTCCGCTCCCACCTTTCGCTTTGCCCATATTTCATCTAGTACAATTTATTTTACATTATGAGCGAAGCATAGAATTTATTGGTTTTATAATGGTGTATCTTTTTCTTTAGTTTATACCTATGAAACATATTTTCGAACTAAAAATAATGACCCAATTAATATTTATAATAATTAAATGAATATTATAATTATGATTATCCAGTTAGGGCCTGGTCACACTATGCCGGTTACGCCGGCCGGCGATGACCGTCCGATTCCGCCGTCCGTTTTTGAGATGTGTCACACTACAACGGTTTTGCCGTCGTTTTCATTTTATTTGCCTAGCTTTTTGTTAATACCACGTTGGCACGTTTATAATATTTTTAAGATATTTTGTTGTAACTTTGAAGAGAATATTTTTTTTTTTAAGTAACTATTTAAAAACCCTTAAATACGTTTAAAATAACTATTATATTGAAGTTTGAAGGATATCTCTAATGTAGGTTAACTCAAAAAATGTATTTACAACGATTAAATCATAAAACATTAAAACCTTAATTTTTATTTTAGTACCTATGGATAACGAATCGCAATATATAAACACTATACGTGTTATATGACAAATGTTTAAAGTTCATAAACCGGACGTTTGCACCGTCATGTTTGACGCGTATGATAAGAAACTATGTGTTTTCATTACAAACGGTTCGACGATTGCGCCGGACAAACGGGATCAGCCAACGTTTTAAAATTTTACGGACGGTGACGAACGGCGCAACCGTGATAGTGTGACACATACCATTATATCACTGTTGTTATTAATGAACGGCGCAACGCCGCAACCGGACGGTTAGGTAACTGTAATTTTAACGAAAACGATTTCAAATATTTTACGATGACTACGGAAATAATGAATTTAGAGAATTGAAAATTGAACTAGGTAAATAGATATTTTGTAGTAAAATTTGGAATTTTTACATCAATTTATGTATTAATTATATGATCAATGGCCTAATTTGAAAATGTGTATTTTGTATAATACAATATGAATTATACTATCAGTAGTACAATGCAAACTTAATTTATTTCATTATTGAATATTGGCCATTAAAAATTAAGTCCCTCCCCTCCGAAAAAAATTCTGGCTACGGCTCTGGTAACATCATTTACAAATTATACATTATGTCTTTAAATAAAAAATAATATATTTGTTTGATAATGAGATATTATAAAGCTTGTAGATGACATAATATAATGTCTCATAAGTCATAAGTCATAACATATAGAATAATATAGATATGATTATAAGAATAACACATTAATAATTATTCACAAAAATAACAAATTTGAAATTAATACATCAATACTCAATAGTTCGTATAACATTTAAATTAAAACTAAATAATATATTGATTGATCAATAATAATTATATTGATAAAAACATAATAATATTATATAATTTAAATTTTAAAAAATGTAAATATTCTTTCGTAAAAAATACATTCGTATAATTTTAAACAAATAATATTATAATATACTATTTACCTCTAGTCAAACTAATTATGAAACCTATTAATAAAAAAAAAATTAAATATGTAATACATTAATAACAAATAATTAACTAAATAATTGCATAACAACTATAAAATCATCATTATATTATATTATTGTTATGTCATTATAGTGTCCGGACAAAATCCAGCCGAATGAAATCTCGTCACCAAAATCGCATCTGGACAAAATCCCGCCCGGATGAAATCCCACCAGGTAAAATCCCGCAAAGAAAACGTATTGTACGTAAATTCATTATAACGTAATTCATTAAACTGTTTCAAAAATTGTCTATACTAAAGTTGTCTATATCTGTATTGGCTATTATTGTTATTTATAAAAGTATAGGTACATATAAATATAATATATATTATATTATATTATGGTTATGCGTTATCGCTTATCACTTGAACAGTTGAACGATAAATAAGAAATCGTAATATACATATTATATACGCTATTAACTGACGCGCGTGTACGATCAATTGTTCATTACATGGGCATCGAGTACAGGGGGGCTCTGGGGCTCCAGCCACCCATGAGATTGATGAGAAGGAGCTCAGTCCCCTATGGGTTCTTACATAAAAAAAAAACAATATATGCCGTGTCTCGTGTACATCTTCAAAATATTAATTTTATTTTTAACAAATTAATTGAGAAAGATACCTAATTGTTTTTTTTATATTAATATCAGAGATGAAGTGTATATGAACGTTTATATTATAAATATAGAGTTCTATTCTATTAAATTATTGAACATACGTAGGTTAGGTTACCTACGTATATCGTTTTGAAAGATTCATCATTGGGAAAGAAACTTCACATAAATATATAATTAAATATTATGGATCTGACTTTGATGGTAATAAATTACAATTACATAGGGATATGTTTTTGGATGTAGCAAAATCAAGGGAGGTGCCAATTAATAATATTGAAGATGTATTGAAGCTAATAAAAAACGATGATACTCTTGATCAAATGTTAATGGAATTAAACAAACTAATGTGCATATTAGTTATATCGGTATCATCATGTACCTCTGAGAGATCTTTCTCTGCCTTCGACGACTTAAAACCTACATAAGATCTACTATGGGTCAAAAACGATTAAACGACATTTCGATTCTCCACGTTCATCGTAATGAAGACATTAATTTAAAAATTGTTGCAAATCAGTTTATTAATAATTCTACTGTGAGAAAAAATACATTTTCCATATAACCTTCAAAAATAAATAAGAAATTTTTAATTTTTGTCTTGTGATTTTTTATACCTACTAAATTATTAAAAGTTATATTATAACGTATAGGTACAAATAAATAACTACATATTAATAGGTAATTGTTTAACGAACAATTTAAGAATTATTGAAGAAAAATAAAAATAGGAAATATATGGTAAATGTTGGGTGAAACTATATGTACAAGAATTTATAAAATAGTGAGCCCCCCATGAAATTTTCAAAACCCGGCGCCTATGGTTCTTTATCTCCGAATTTCCGATATTAGTAAATAGCATTCGTAAAAAAAAAAATGAATATATCAGTACCAACAAACACGCATTTCACGTCATATGTTTTAATATGGAATTTGTAAAAAATGCCAAAGGTAATAAATAATAATTTATTAATGTATAGAGGTTTCTTATACTCTAGAGAGAAACCACCAAAAAATGACAAAACAATATGGAAATGCGTGGAAAGCAAAAATGTTATGTGTCGTTCGAGAGTCCAGAGTCCACATTAATGGTGAAGAAATTACAAAAGTTATGAAAGTGCTTACCCACCCACCCGATCCATCAAAAATTTGTGGTAAGCGAATTTTTTCTAAACTCAATCAGACATCAATTATCTATGGATGTAGGATTATCAACTCATACTGTAGTCGCAAATGTTTGCCAAGACATTACACTAGGAATTTCTTGTGTATTACCGAGCATCAGTTCTTTAAAACGCAATGTACGGCGATATAGGGTATGAAGCTTCCTCCTCAAACTCATCTTCCCTAGAGGATGATTTTATCCTAGACTAGTCATTATATTAGATTTTGGGCAAATCAAGAAATGTATTGGTTACACAATGATGGTTTTACAATGATATGTATCTTTTTTATCTTTTTAGATTCTGAGCGAAGCGAAAAGCGAAGAATATATTGGTTTTACAATGATGTGTGTCTTTTTTTTTTTTTCTTTTTTTTTTTTTTAAGTATGAAGACACTTTTACTACCCGAAATAATGCTCCGATTATCACGAATAGCATATGTTTTTGGTAGCAAAGTGGATGTAGTTGGTACTTTATTTAGGTCATTTTTCGATTTTCTCAAAATTGACCCTAAGCAGTAGAAAAAACGACCAAAAAATGACGAAAAAACGGCATTTTTCAAATTTCGACGAATTCGATTTCAATATTTCAAGATAACTCATGCAATTTTGAAGTTAGAGACTTGAAATTTTTTTGGGAGTTTATATAGGTACTATGTATATGTGATAAAATTTTGGAACCGTTACGTTCATTTTTCTACAAAATATAGGACTTTGAATATTTCGTAAAATTCTCGTTTTTTTTGTATATAATGTTTGATAAAATTAGCAATAATTGGTATTAAGGTTAGGTTCATTAGCCAAATATTAACATTAGTCGCCATGCATATGGTTAATATGTTGGATAATGTCGACATTATCCAATAAATACTGGATAATGTCATAAAGAATTAAAATTATTTCCTATCGACACAGCCAAAACAATAAATAAACAAATATTATAATAATCAAAATTTATTTTATTTAATATGAATGTAAAAATATTATTTGTTTTTACAAGTCATGGAAGCATGACACTTTGAGCTACACAGAATATTGGATGATTTACATTTACATCTCTTATTGTTATTGTCACAGTTTCCTTTACAAGAACATTTTTTATACCCCTGACCACCACTATTAGACATTTGACCAGATATTTCTCTCAATGATTTGTAGACATCTAAAACCTCATCGAGATGTACAATTGGAATTGGACAGACACTAAATTGGTTTCTACTTTTCTAGTATATAATTGTTACAAAGTACCATGTTTGTTACCTAATTTATACAATATTGAGATTGACCATCTTCAATTGATAAAATTGAAAATATAACATTTCAAATATACAAATAATAAAAAATAAAATATATTAGTTGTAATAAAAATATGTAATTCGCTTCTAATTATTGTCTGAAATATAAAAATAAATGAGAAGATGTGGTCGGTTCACGTATAAATGTATAATAATAACTAATAAGTTTACATTTTTAATACTTTGTGATAACCGATAATAAAAACATATAGTTGCGATATAAAAAATTAACATTATTCAATGTTCACTGGCTAATGTTGACATTAGCCGGATAATATTAAAATTGTGTAATTTTTATGACATTATCCAAAATGTATGGCTAATGTTAACATTACCCGGCTAATGTCAACATTATCCAAATGTTAACATTACCCGTAACATATACATGATTTTAATATATAAATTTTATCAAAGTACACTATTTATAAATTTTCATTCAAATAAATATTGTACTTATACTATTATAACAATTTTATATGTCCGAAATTCTTTATTGTATTTTTATAATTCATCAACATAAAAAAAATGTTAATATAAAATACACAAAGCTAGAAATTTTATGAATTCTAGGTATTTTTCCAAATTTCATTCATGCATTAAATATTTTGACTATCGATGAATAAAATTGTTTGCATATTTTCATTCTTAATTACATTACAGCTTACAATAAAGTTTTATTTGTGTGTTTTTAAAAGTATGACATAAAAAATCAAGTAGGTACCCATTTAGCAATTTTTTTTTATTTTTTTTTAGGTCATTTTTTTCATCCTCAATAGTTTCCTTAATAGATAAGAAAAGCTACTAAAAATTAGTAAAAATGCGGAAAAATTATATTTTTGACGTATTTAAATTTAATTAATTTATGATTACTAACGAATTATAAAACTTTATATGGACTTAAAAATTGTATTGTCTTCACCACAGTGTAAAATATATATTTTACATATGTAAAAAATTTTAGTAGGTACTGTTATTTTAATTTTTATATCTTAATGTAAAAATTTACTTTTATTAATTAGTAACAAAATATTAAGCAATAATTTATTGTCCGATTAACTATCACTCAAAATCGTTCTTTGGAAACGCGATATTCTATTATTTCATTCAAATTCTGAATAACATAACAGTATATTTTTTCCGTCACCATTATCTATTTCCACAGTAGTATTCGCCAATATTTTTTAAATTAAAATTAACAAAACTAATTTATAAAATATACTACAAAATATATAATTACATGGTTCCAAAGACCATTCATATACGCTATCAGAAAATTTTACTTCCAAGTTAGCCACCGGTACTAAAATAAAGAAATATAAAAGATTAATATTAACAAAAAAATATTTTATATAGCATTTTAAGATCATTATAAATAGTACTTCTTACATACCTATATTTTTCTCAAATATATTTCTCAAATGTACAATATAGTCAGTAATTAGTGTAGGAACTAATAAAAAATACAAATTTGGTTAGTTAGATTTTGTAGTTCCTGTCATTATTTAGGTATTAATTATTTTAATTTTATAAATATATTCATTATAATTAGAAAAATTAATATTATAATTCAATACCAAATCCATTATTACGAATATGAACATACAAGTATTATTTGAATAGAATTCAGCTGTATATAAAATATATTTAAATAATTTAAGTAACGTTGTCAATTATTTGATTACTAAATAATATTATAATAAATAATTAATAAATAATAAATAATATTATAATGGTCCTAAAAGTTTAACGCATAAATACTATTAAAATAAATGTAGATATATATTATTAATTAAAATATTATTTAATAAGTACTAAGTAAATATTAATAATTTTTATTAAAACCAATTTTTAAATTAATATTATTCAAAGAGCAATTTCATATAATATATTACATTTCGTATATTATATTCCATCAAATACACCGCTTAACTGACAAACTAAAAATAATTCTACCTCCACCTTACTACTTATTTCTAAAGTCATATCTTGAACACAGATTCTTTTCCACGAAAGTCGGTTCTGAAATTTCCAAATTGGACCCAATCGTAGCTGCAGTTCCACAAGGCGCCATTTCTTCCCCTATAATATTTAACATTTACACAGCCGATCAACCAACCACCTCTCATACCTCTGTAGTCGACTTCGCCAACGACAAAGTCATATAAATTTCAGAAAAAAATCCACCTCTTAACAGCCAACACTTACAAAATAATTTAAATCTACAAGCAGACAGGAATTTCAAATTGAGAATACAAATAAATAATGAAAAATCATCCCACATCATCTTCTTTCTCAAACAAAGCACAGTACCCCCAGTCAACTTAAACAATAAAAACATCCCCTCTTCCTCTAATGCCAAATATTTGGGTATGACACTCGACAAAATACTTACCAGGTCCGAACATAATAAGCAGAAACGACTCAATGACAGAAGAAGAGCACTCTTTCCACTCATAGGAAGGCAAGAAAAAACTAACCTACAAACAAAACTTCTACTATATAAAACCCTTCTTAAGCCAGTCTGGTTATACGGTATCAAACTGTGAGAGCAGCAAAAAATCTAATATTTATAAAATTCAAAATTTTGCAACCGACATAACGAATGATTACATGTGCTCCTATGTATGTTTCAAATCACACCTTACATTCGGACTTAAAAATTCATACTGTTCAAGAAGAAGCCAAAAATTCCTATCAACTATTCCGTGCTCGTCTTACAAACCACTCTAACCCTCTAATCCTTGCTTTAAATTCTGAATCCATCCCAAGAAATTTACCTAGAAGGTTATAGCGAAACTGGAACCGTGACCTGAAATAACACTAACTCTCCCTAGCACCCTAGCCAGTAAGTGTTGTCGCTGGATGATTGCTTCATCATGTCAACCACGCCAATATGTGTAATTCCTCAAACTGCTTAATTGTAAAAAAATTTTTATAGATTGTATGTTTCAAATAAAAATTAAAAAAAAAATATTATATTTAATGACCGCCATAGTGTAAATTTTTATTGTTTTTTACTGGTAAAACTGGTAAATATCATACTTATTAAATCTTAATAATCTGTCATATAAATATTATTATATATATCACAAAAAAACAGATTTATAAAGAATTTAACTTTTTTAAATAATTGTTTATTATTAATTATTAAAATCAAATTTTATTTATAAAATATAATAATAATAATTATTATTATTAACCTTCATGCCAATTACTTGAGCCGGCAAGAACAATAATTAAATGCAATTTAACTGCATCATCAATAACACACCTCTCATCTCATTACTATCGCATATGAAGCATAATATAATATAATTATAATATAATATTATATAATTCGCCACTGATTGACACACACACACACACACACACACACACACACTATGTACTAACACACATTAAATACTATTTTTAAAGAATGATCAGCTCTTATATTAATATTAAATAGAAATGCATAGGTATTATTAAATATAATACATTTATCATGCCTTAATCACTGAATTCTACATTATAATTATAATTATTATTGATTGATTTTTATATTTATTTATTATGTTGAACATACGTATGTCTAATTATTAATATATTATATTTCAGTTACCGTCGTTTTATATTTTATTCATATTTATTTATTGTAATTTACTATTTCTTGTTAATTATTATAATATGATAGGTTAGGTTACATACACAAACCCACCGACTTCCGTATACGAACTCACAAATTTTTCTTGTCGACCTTAACAATTTCTTGTATTAATGCTGTTTCATATATTCACACATTTACATAAATCGGTGGACTCAGATATGTTATACTTATAATAATATGTGTTTAATATTAATGTTCGGGGTGATTCGCATATACTATCGTTACCTATACTATGCTCTCAGCACCAACAATTACCATTAAATATTGTTAATATTACAACTTACCATTCGTGCTTAATGTATTATAGTTATTTGAATTCGTTAATCCTATATCATAAATGAAATAAATTTATTATAAAAATAATTATTTCTGTGAAAAAAAAAAAAAAGAAAAAGAAACTTATTATAACAGAAAGTTGAAATATTGCTATTAAAAGTTATTAATAACGAAAGTACCTTCAAAACCAAATATTTTCAAAGTATCTATTAATAAGTTTAAAAGTGATTAAATATATTTAATAAAGTAATGCAATAAACATAAAATTGATTTCTTAAAAATATTCATAGGACAAGATACAAATAAATATAAACATATATAAGTCTTACATATAACACCTATAACAAAAAATATAAATTAAAAATAAATATCTATTATTATAATTTATTGAATTTACAAATACGTAATATATATTTTATTATTTTAGATTCTGAATATTTACTGAAGACACTTTTACTACACGAAATAATGATCCGATTTTCACTAATAACATATGCTTCCGGTTGGAAAGTGGATGTAGTTGGTACTTTATTTAAGTCATTTTTCGAATTTCTCAAAATTGACCCTATGCGGTAGAAAAAACGGCATTTTATACAAAAACTGAAATTCCGACGAGTTCGATTTCAATATTTGACGATAACTCGGGCAATTTGAAGTTAGAGACTTGAAAATTTTATTGGGTATTCACATGGGTATTATATATTATATTTGGTAATTTTTTTGGAACCGTTACATTAATTTTTCTACAAAATATATGAATTTGAATAATTCGTAAAATTCTCGTTTTAATGTAGGTATATAATGTTTGATAAAATTGACTGTTTTGGGTTTTATGGTCTGAAAATTTTACTGAAGTATACTGAGTACTGACATATGACTTAACATGATATCAAAATATTAAAAAATTCCCAAGACTCAATTTTTTTTTATAAGTGTTTAAAATTGTAATTTCAGTAAAATCAATATTTAAAGTATTTATACGGATTTTTCTTATTTTTATGTATGAAGACACTTTCGACCAGAAATAATGCTCCGATATTAACGAATGGCATAAGTTTCCAGTAGCAAATTGGATGTAATTGGTACTTTATTTAGGTCATTTTTATGACGAAAAAACGGCATTAATCACGAAAACTGAAATTTCGACGAATTCGATTTCAATATTTCACGATAACTCGAGCAATTTTGAAGGAAGTTTGAAACAGTCTGTGTGAAGATGATAACATCGTTGTTGAAATACGTATTTACTAAAATAATAAAGTAAATTTTTTGTAGACTTGGGTTTTTATTTATTTATTAATATATAATATCCACAAGAACTCTTCTTATAAAATTAAAATTAGAAACTTAAAAATTTTATTGGGTATTCACATAGGCCAGTAATTCTCAATCGGGGTGACATAATTTTAGTGTAAGGGTGACATAAATTATTGAAGATATAAGAAAAAATAAGAGAAATTAATTTTTTTTCTCATTAAAATCTTACTGTATAAATAACCAAGGGCGTAGGTAAAGTTGGGGTTTGGGGTATTCAAACCCTCCCACCCATTGAAAACTAAATTTACACTAGATAACATTAACCAAAAATATAAATGGTTTCTTTTTAAAATATTTTTATCCATTTAATTAATTTACTATTTTAATACCTACCGTTATAATATTGATAATATAAATGTTTTGTATATGTAATAATATACGTATATATTAAAGTAACAATCGGAGCAATTATTCATATAGGAAAATTCAAAGTCCTATATTTTGTAGAAAAATTAACGTAGCGGTTCCAATATATCATTATCCAATATATATAGTGTCTGTATGAACACCCTTTAAAATTTTCAAGTCTCTAACTTCAAAATTACCCAAGTTATCGTGAAATATTAATATCGAATTCGTCGAAATGTCAGTTTTCGTGAAAAATACTGTTTTTCATCGTTTTTTGTCGTTTTCTATCACCAGGGTCAATTTTGAGAAATTCGAAAAATGAACTAAATGAAGTACCTAATACATTCACTTTTCAAAAGAAACATATACTATTCGTAAAAAATGGAGAATTATTCCGGGTAGTAAAAGTGTCTTCATTCCTAAAAAAAAAAGAGACACACATCATTGTAAAATCAATACATTCTTCGCTTCGCTCAGAATCTAAAACAATAATACCTATAAGGCTATAATAGGAAGTATAAATAATTATTTAATATAATAATATATTATTAATTTATAATCTGATGATGACTGTCTGTTATTTTCAAATTTTTCTTTCTATCTCACGATTCCTACTTTGAACCCCTCCTATAGGAAATTTATACCTACCTACACCCTTGTTAATGACTACTCGTATTACGTCGGAGTCTTAAGCATTAAGTCTTTCTTGTTTTTATATATATAATGTTTGATAAAATTGGCAATTTTTGGCATTAAGTTCTGAAAATTTTACTGAAATATATTTGCATATTCTTTAACATCATATCAAAATATTAGAAAAATCCCTAGTCTCAATTTTTTTTTTATAGCTGTTTATAATTGATATTTTTAGTTTAACTGAAAATCTTAGAATCCATACCAATATTCTTCTTATTATTTCTCAATACTTTTATAATAAAAGTTAACAAAAAAACCTAAAAATTTGGTAAATTTTTAAAAATTTTATTGAAGAATACTAACATATATCTTAACAAATTTTTAAAATATTAGGAAAATCTCAAAACTCAATTTTTTTTTTTTGTTTTTTAAATTTTAAATTTCAGTAAAATTAATTATTTAAAGTATTTATATGGATTCTACTTATTATATTTCAATATTTTACAATTATGGTAAATAAAATTAAGAAAAATTTTTATGATATTGGCATTTAGGTGACAAGAGATTTTATGAGCATTTATATTGAACTTAGAGACTTGAAAATTTTATAGGGTGTTCATTTATATACTATATGTGTAGTGTGTACCTATATAGTCCCTATATGTGTGATAAAATTTTGCGTTTTAAATATTTAATAAAAAATGTTAAAATTTTAATCAATAGCTACATTATCGACTGGACTTCGCTCAGAAAAATTTTTCGAATGCAATGGTTTATCATTCTAAATAATACCTACAAAGGTTCCATCGTATAAAAATTAAAAATAATTACATATGCAATAATTTTTCGTATTCGCCGTGTATAAATATAAAATTATTATATACGAGTACTTATTAAATGTATTTCTATAAAACATTTCAAAATTATCATTTTGAAGAGTGATTAATGAAACGATTGTATTTTATTCAAAATAATGGTTAATTATTTGTAGGTAGTATATTTTTACACATTACCTCAATATCTTTTTAAGTATGTACATTTTTTTTATTATAAAAATAAATATAAATATATTTATGAGTACTACTATTATTTATTAAAATGGAAATACATAATAATATTAAATACATAATTAATTTATTTATGATAATTAATTATAAAATGTATATAATTATGATCTATATATAAAATTATTTATATATATTATACTTAATTTTAATACAGCAATACATAAATGATCTTTTCATGATAAATGATATTCTATTTATATTTGCTAAAATAAAAGAATAAAGTTGATGATGTTCAATGATAATATAAGTTAATTACTATTATTAATTAATTTATTTATTTGTAATGTTTATATTAAACGTTAATAAAATATAATAATATACGAGTAATATAATAAATTATAATAAAATATTATATTGTATTGTATCGTAGAAGAGAGCCCATATTATTATATAATCGATAATTTAAATCAATAACGATTTCATTCAAAAATCACAGAATTTAGAACAATATTCCTAGATAATTTTAAAAGTACCTAACCTATACTTGCTTAACAATAACATCACACTAGTCTTTTCCTAATTTTATTTTATATAATATTATATTATATATTAACAAAAATGACATGATAATTATTTTTTTTTTATTTTATATACCTAATATATACTCGTAATTTATAATTATTATTATGTTAGGTACATATTATGATGTATAGAAAATATTTTTAAATAAACAACGATATCAACGTTGTTCTTTTATAATTTTTTATTTAACCTAATAAATAATGAATTACAAATTAATTTATAAAATATTATAATATATTAATATTAAAAATTTTTTAAACAATATAATGAAATAATATAACATATTATTTTTTATTTACTCTGTATACGTATATTCAAAAATAAAAATTTTGAATTTGTAAAATATAAACCTTAATTTAAGACATAACATTTAATATTATATTATATAATACATACTAGTACAATATTATTAATTTTTATAAAGTTAATCATTATTTTACTTTGGGCCAACTCCATAATAAATAGGTAAATACGATAAATAAGTTATGAGTTTGATATATAAATTTTCCATTTTATAAAATTTGTACGTAATTGTTGCTAGTTCATACAAAAACTTATTTTAAAACTAGAATTTTTCGTGTCTCTCTAAATAGTCTAAATGATATATTTATATTATACTATAATAGATTATATTTTATTAGTAATTTATGACAACAATAGGTGTAATCGTCGACATCGACGACACATGTAATGGTGATACACTTTCATCACCAGTCTTTGGTCAACATTTTTCATATTACCTATTTAAATATTAAATTTCTTATTTGACATTGAATATAAAAAAAGGACTTTATTTTTTGTACCTATTATATTATCTTTATAATTAATAAACCTATTCAAGATATTTTATAATCAATTACAAGAAAGTCTATAATCAATTATTTTATTTTACTATTATATGCATATGTACCTAATTTTACAAACTATTATACAATACTTTCAAATAAACAATTTATATAAACATATTATTTAAAGGATATATTATTAATATTGCTTTAAACTTTAAAAGTATTTAGTATACCAGATGTACCACCCGGTTGGTCCCTGTCAATATATCTTTATATATTATACATGTTTTTAAAATCTGATATTATTGTACCTATAAATAAATCACATTTAAGTTATAATTTTTTTTTTCAAATGCCTACTTAAGAACTACATAAAAAATTTATTTTTATAATAATTAAAATTGGAACTTGGAAGATAGCAATTTATAGTTTGGTATTTCTAAAAATTATAAAATTTAATTGAAAATAGGATAATTTAATCCAAACCTCTATATAGGTTGGAATTGTATTATGAACATATGAAAAAACGAATTAATTTTTAGTCAATTAAAGGTTAAAAAATGCATCAGAATACGGTCAACGAATGTAACGTAACAAAATACAAGACATATTTACCGACCACCATATTCGACTAATATTAAAAATTATTCCATCAAATTAAATTCTATATTGTAAATGCTATCATTATTGATTAATAATTTTAATAGCTATCTAGAAAATCTGCAAACAAAATTTTATATGTTTAATAATAAAACGAACGTGAAATGATATAGTTTAATTATTTATCATGTAGGTACCTAAACATGTGGGATACAAAATCATAATAAATATTTATTTTATTATTAATACAAGCTGATACTCCTGACGGAGTAGGATACAGGTGCCAGTGGAATACTGGTGGGGGTGAAAAGCTTTTTCGCTACCATAGCTGCCAGTGGAATACTGGTGGGGCCGTGGGGATGAAAAGCTTTTCCGCTACCATAGTGTTCTGGTGGAGAAGTAATTTCTTCGGGTACATTGAGCCCGACGGAAGTAGATTTTTATGGGATAACGGTTAAAACGTTTATTCGCTTTCGGCGGATTGATGGGCGTTCGCAATCTAGAGGTCCTATTTACACTCTTTTCGGGTAAACAGTTTCTTGAAACAGTCCTTCGGCGCACTCCCTTAATGTTTTTGTTAAATCTGATCTGGTGCAAAATAATTGACTAACGAATCAATAAATTCAAATTTTAACACTCACGTGTCAGTGTCTATCAAAACACCCAAGTACGCAATTCAAAGTTAGCTGCCAGTGGAATACTGGTGCATGTAAAAAGCTTTTTCGCTACTATAGCTGGTTCGTATAATACTGTTGGATCTATAATATTTAATTGATGAAAAGTTATTGGAAGGGACACACCTAATGAGACATCCGGTATAATAATATTAAATACATTTTTCATTTATTGGATTTCATTTCATTATCAAAAAAATTATATTACTTGGATCATTGTGTAGTAGAATATCCAAATAATTTTTTTGCAACACTGAATAAAATATAATTATTATATTATGAATAAAAAATACAAAGATAATTAAAAATAATTAATATCAAAACATGGCAATTTGGGTGTTAAATTATATTTTGACATAGATTCTAAAGTAAATTAATTTTATTAAAAGAATAAATGCATTGCACAAATTTTCGTCTACTTATACATTTTAATAAATCGTGCTAAAAAAAGTTTGATTAGCCAAATTATTTTATCAATTGATAATAGAAAACTTTCAAACAATATTGACACGGATAAATTACCAGATTACGAGATAGGTGTTGAAATTTATTCATTAATTTTTGTAACCAAAGAAATAATTCTATATTTAACAAAATTATTATAAACTATTTCTTAATATCGTTATATTCCAATTATTTCAATGTAATCAATTATAATTATCTGAAATATCAATAAAAATATATTTACTCACAAGATAATTGAAAATTAGCATCTATTCATGTGTTTTAAAATTTATCAATAGTTTGTATTATTAACAATTAACATTACGTATTAAATTTATTAGTTCTAAGATATTTTGTATTTAGTTTATTAAAAAATAAACAAATAAATACTTAAATACTATATAAAATACTTGGAGAGTAATTATTATTATCCAATATATAGCTGTTGATCAGAGCCGGATTAAGGGAGGGCAAAGCGGGATATAGACCAGGGCCTCCAAAAAATGAATATGGGCTTGCAGCTTTTTTACAGTTATAGATATATAATTAGAATTGTGGCTTCCACTATATTGCGATGTAATGCTATGACTTTAAGCCTGGTCCCGTTGCACAGTTTAGGTGGTTTTAAATTTCGCAACAACATAATAGGTGTGACCAGTGACCACACGCAAAATAAGCCTATATAGTATTCGCGAGAGTGACCCGGTGTACTGCGCACATTTAGGTTGAGTTCTAATACTAAGGTATTTCTATTTTTACTAATAAAGTTTATAGACAATGTTTATATGTTTTACTTAGTATGTAGGTGTATTTAATTTAATAAAAATCGGAACAAAAAAAGAGGTTTTAAATTTTTACCTGTTTCACCCCGTTTAACCCCCTTAGGGGTTGATTTTGAAAAATCCTTTCTTAGCGGATGCCAACACCATAATAGCTTTCTGTATGCTAATTTTCAGCCCAATCCGTCCAATGGATTGAGCTGTGCGTTGATGGCACATTTTATAAGCTTACTGTTTTATATATAATTATATAGATAGATTAGCTTTCTGGCTAGACTACCTGGTGTGACTCCGGCATAGGGCTGTAAATTGAATACTGTACATGGTTAAATGTAGCTGTCTGTGAGATAATAGTGACCTATCATATTTCACCCGTCCATCACGACGGCCTACAGTTTCCTATTTACTTATCATGACTGGACTACCCGAAAGATATGCAAAATAATATAGTGATTTGAGCTAATGTTACGTGTGGTGCTGATCAGTGAACCACCGCCGCGCCGACTCAGAATCACAATTACACTGCCCGTCGGATTTAAATCGTTCATTTGAACTTATGTTTTATCCAAAACATTATTTATTTAATCTTTCGTGATATTGTGTATCTGTGCGGGTAGTCGTTTACGGGAATTCAACGTGAACGTAACCGAAAATATAATATACATACCTACAAAATACAACAGAAACAGACAAACAGTTCATATCAATTTAGTGTTATTTAAAACAATTATTATTTTGTATTTTCGATTGTGCACAAACATGTTACGTTTGCCGTACTTAAACCATCCTTAGTATATACTAAGAAGGTTAGTTATGTTTCACACTTATTTTTAATTACATTTTTGTATCTATTTATATACATAATTTTAAATAATAAATTATTATTTTATATAATTGCGTTGTGCGTTTTAATATTTGAGTAGGTCATCTTAATACCACAACAATAGTTTAGGGGTTATCTATATCAGCACATAGGTGGTATTGTTTTAACTGTTTTCGAATAAAGAGTTCGGTTGGATCACGGTAGACACTTTGTGGTTGGTATGTCTTGTGTGTATCACTTTCAGCACGTTCGATAAATCACATTGAATCACGCAGTAGACCTATTAAAAAGTACGCCTTCAGTGCATTCCCGAAATCTGGTCGGGTATCAATAAGATAACTTAGAGCCGTTATTCCAATATCTCGCTAAGATTTCCGCCAATGTACCAAAAATCTTTGTTGGCTGCTCTAAAGAAAAATTCTTATTACAATATCATGCTATACCAATTCTAGCTGTTAAATTCATCTTAACAGAGACATTATTTTACGACCACATTTTACAAACGTTAACTAATTATCGGCTAAAACCTATAGAGTTTTAAAATCATACACGTTATCAATTATAATTAAAATTTTATTAAAATTAATACATACTAAAAAAATATTGATAAAAAAATTAATTTATAAAACTATATAATAAATATTTATATCTATTTAAATATTTCTATTTTTCTTATAAAGTGAATTTAATTAAATAAATTTATTATTAACTATCACTACACACATGAGGCATTATAGTATTCATAATAGAATTATGAATTATAATATTCAAAACAAATAAGAAAATAATTATAATTACGTATTAAATGGTTAAAATAATAATAATACTAATAAGGTTTCACGGATAGTGCGAACAATAGAAGAAAACATTATCATTTTTCTAATAATATTCTGCTTACATTAATATTATTAGGTACTAGATAAAATACATTACATAAGTATTGAATAATTATATGATTAAAATTATATTTTTTAAGAAAACTTACAGAAATTGATTGCCGTCGGATTGTTATTTAAATAAAAGTTAAATTGTTCATAATCAAACACATCTAAAAATAATGAATATTATATACCATAATTAATAGTCTATTATAATCATAGACAACATAATGTAGTATTTTAGTGGTTGACATTCTGTTTTAAACCAAGTAATAATTGATGAATTAATAATTCTAGTATTATGATCTTCTTTTAGTTGGGACAATTATCAAAATTACCATCAAATGATAAAAAAAAAAAGAGCTGATATTGCTGTTGAAGGATTACAAGTCTAAAGAGCATAGTGTTATATTTTGATTAAAATTTGAGAATACATTTTTGAGCAAAGTTAATCATATACTCGTATAATATATGTAGGTATTGAATAAAATTTATACATTTATGATTTATCACTCTACGTTCAATATATTTATACATACATATAAAATCCCTAAAATAGTCATCTAATTTCTAAATACCCAAATCTGACAGAGTGACAGTACTTCGCTCAGAATCCTTTTTCAAATGTGATGATTACATTCAAATTTTAATCAAAATTCAACACTACACTCTTTAGACCATATCCTTTATACAGCAGTATATCTATTCTATTTATACTTTAAATAGCTACAAGAAAAAAAGATGAGCTGATACTCCTGCCGCAGGGATATAGGTGTGCAAATCTAAGTGTTTAACTTTAATTAGAACTTGAATGCAATGATAAAACATTGCACTCGAAAAAACGATTCTGAGCGAAGTTCAGTCACATAATGTTTAGGTAGCTATAGGTTATAGGTTATAGGTATAGGTATTGATTAAAATTTTAACATTTGTTATTAAATATTTAAAACGCAAAATTTTATCACGCATATAGGGACCATATAGGTACACTTATATAGTAGGTACAAATATATATTAAGTAATATGTAAATGTAAATATATTTCAATAAAATTTTCAGACCTTAATGCCAAAAATTGAAATTTTATCAAACATTATATAGGTATGTAAAAACGAGAATTTTACGAAATATTCAAATTACTATATTTTGTAGAAAAATTTACGTAACGGTTCCAAAAAATTATCACATAATATATATAATACATATGTGAATACTTAATAAAATTTTGAAGTCTTCAACTTCAAAATTTTCCGAGCTATCGTCAAATATTGAAATCAAATTCGTCGAAATTTCAGTTTTCGTGAAAAATGCCGTTTTTTCGTCGTTTTTTCTACCGCTTAGAGTCAATTTTAAGAAATTCGAAAAATGACCTTCTCTCAACTTCATTCACTTTCCAACCGGAAACATATGCTATTCGTGAAAATCGGAATATTATTTCGTGTAATAATAGTGTTTTCAGACATAAAAAATAAAAAAATAATCACACAGCATTGTAAAACCAATAGGTACATTTTTCGCTTCGCTCAGAATCTAAAATCATAAATGAACTATTCACAAAATTTAGAACTTAAGTTATAATATGTAATTAAGCATCAATAACATTTTCAAAATTATTTTTTTTTTTTTTTATCAATCATTATTGTAAAAATATTGAGAAATAGCCTATATGGATACTTAGATTTTCGATTACACTAAAAATATCAGCTTTTAAAAGTTATGAAAAAATATTAAGACCTGGGATTGTATTTCACATAATATTTAAATTTTATTTTATTATAACTCATTGCTCATAAATACATGAAACACTTACTATTAAGACTAGCGATTGCCAGTTCATCTGTTAAATAATATAAAAATTTATTACTTAGAATCTTGGTTACTTACAGCATTTTCTATGTTTATAACTTTTTACCTTACTTAAATTTTTTTTTAAAATTATAGTAATTTAGTTTATCTCTAATCATTTTATTTTAATAAATATGTAACTTCTTCAATAATTACTCGAGTAATTTAGTACTGATTTTCTTAAACTCAATTTTATTTAAATGCCTCAAATTATAATAATTAATATGAATTTTTTAGAACTTGTTATAACAAAATAATAGATTATCTCTATTATTTATCTGAACAACTGTCAAATATATTAAAATTATAAATATCTCAAACAAAAATAATTTTTTTTTTTAATATTTCTTTTATTTAGGTGTCTTCAAAATAAAATTATTAAAATGAAAAAATATTTATAATAAAATAGATAACTACTAATTTGTATAAATATAGAAAAATTAAAAAGATATATATTTCTCAAAAATGATAAATATCCTTACTTAAACACAAATCTAAATTAAGAAAATATTTAAATATAATTATCTTTAAATTATTTTTAAAAACCAAATATTCAAAAATTTTAATAAGATTTTTTATTCGATTGTAATCTTACCATTTCTTAAAAAGCTTAATTATGAACATTATATTATAATAAAATATTTGTTATGGTAATCACGTCTCTTTATTTATACGATTATTTTATATTAGTATAAAAAATTAAAAATGTAAATAAATATAAATTTATAAAGCTGGAATACTTTCGTAATTTAATGACTTACTGGTTATTTTTAATCAATATTTAATTTTTTTTTTCAATATTAAATTATTAGATTTTGGTAATATGTTTGATTTGGAATCATTATCATAAATACCAACGTTAGTGTATGGTTAGTGTGCAGGTAAAGTAAATTACGAGAACACTAAACCAATACAATTTAAACTGTATATTTATATTACATAAATGAAACAAAATAACAAACGAAACTCGAGACGGTGCGATAAGGTAATGATTGACTCGGTCCGATTGTGGCGCTTTATATAGGCCGTAGAATATTCTCGGGGCAGCGACAGGCGACAGCGCTTACAAACATTCTAGAACGTTCCAACCAACACGCGGCAATAGCTACCTGCCGCGCGGCGCGACCGCTCTAGAACATTCTCGGCGCTGACCACATCACCCCACTGTGAAGTGTATTGCTATGCTTGAAAAAAAAATTGGTAAACCGGACACGACGTCTTGATCGAGTTGTTACCGTAGGTCTGTTCGTGGAAGACGCATCATCAATGGACGAGTTGGGAAATTCTTCTTCGGCTGGTATTTTTGGAAAGCGTTGAGTTGAATTGGACGGGTTTGTGATGAAGTAAGCCGGTTTAAGGCGGTCAATAGACACGGTTGACACGGCCCGATATGGTGCGTACACCTGTACGAACGATGTCGGGCGCGATCTGTCTTCCTAGTCAGCCACCAACCTAGGCGGTGCGCTAGTACACACCGAGACCTCCAATCCAACTATGGAAAGGAGACTCGGAGGGGACGACCGAATCGTGCTGCTCGACCTAAACGGCGAGTCGGGTAGAGCTTTTTGCCTCCGCCCGTCAAGCCGGACACACCGCCACACCGACATGCTAACCGTCAACGACAGTCTGGACGGGCCGTTGCTCGTCTACGACACCTCGTCAGATCGGTAGGTATTTGTATTCGTCAGGCAAGTGGACCCATTCTTTCATCCACCACTGAGAGCGCGGACTACGGTGACACCGAGACCGTACCGCCTCACGGTCGTCTTCTTGTCTTTAACCATAATATCAAAAGTCTTGCCACTACGAGTAAGAAGAGGATGAGGTCCAGTGTTAGGTGGTTGGAGAGAGGTTCGAACTAAATCGGTGCGTAGCATGACATGAGTGCATGTTGCTAATTTGCTATACTCAGTTAAAAAAGAGAAGACACGAAGCTTTGACTAGTTTTCGTTCGGCAGCGCGCATTCCCCACCTACTACGATAAATGCACGTATATACACCAGCGACCTCTGACACCCAGCTGCACCGTTAAAAACCATTATACGGCGCGCTTCGATTGTTGACATCTATAATACTTGGCGAATATACGTATAACCTGTCACTTGATAACCGTGCACGTGAACACGGCTATTGTGTGCCGTATTTTAATTACGGTGTATACATCGTCGGCAATGATCGGAAATGATCGGCAATAGACTTCGTAAAGCTCACCACGTGAAACAATGATAAGTGGAAGGGGAAAAATCTGCTACGCATTGCGTTAGCCGTCATTCGCTATGCGCAGAACCCGTGTCTTCTCTTTTGGAACAGAGTATAGATCCTGATGAACAAAAATGCGACATCTTAAGTAACGTGATGCAGGGATTCGCAATGTCTCTCCGTACACTAGTTCTGCGACTGATGATTTGAGATCAGCTTTCCAGGCAGTGCATAGACCAAGGAGCACTAATGGTAGAGCGTTTGACTAGGAAGAATTTTCATGGCACACAATGGCAGCTTTAAGAGAGTGGTGTCAACATTCAACAAGACCGGTTGACTGAGGATGATTACTAGTGGTTCTAGACAAGGATAATTCATTACTTTCGAAAAGTGATTCTCAGCGAAGTACTGTCAGATTTAGGTATTTAGATGACTCATTTAGAGATATTATGGGCATTTATATTAAACGTAAAGATTAAAAATTTTAATCAATACATATAATATCTTGTGGCGACAATCAATAACGCGCGACGCTATCGAATTATCTATATATTTTGGGAACATTCGAGACTCAATATATTAATCAGGTCCGGGAATTTTCGAGAAGGTTATCGCCTCTATATATACCAGGAGAGCTAGCCGTAACAACAACAGTCGTTTAGTATCCGACGCCGCGGTCTCACATACTCGTATACGTCACACTGGTCGCGTTATCGTTAATATAACCGCCCTCGACACGTTTACCGTTTATAATTTAATAGACTTTATTATTATTATTATATTTCTTTTTTTCTCTTTTGTATCAACATCAATCACGTCATCATTTTATAATACATTTAAACATATTTATTTAAGTTGTTTTTGTGAGCGTTGTAATTGTATAAACATTTGAATTATTAAATTATTATCAAAAATAATTGTGTGTACTATTCACGAACTACCCACAAATTTGTGACCTCGACATGATGGCAGAGACAGACGCTACGATTGCTCGAGTGGCCGTCAAAATACCGGATTTCATTTCGTCAGATCCCGAACTTTGGTTTGCTATGGTCGAAGGAAGTTTCGCCAGCGCGGGAATCACAGCTGACAGTACAAAATTCGGGTATGTGGTTGGAGCATTACCGCCGAAATATGCAGTTGAAGTCAAAGACATAATTATGACGCCGCCCCCGGACAGTAAGTATGTCAAAATTAAACATGAATTAATAAAACGTCTTAGTGCCTCTCAAGAGGAAAAAACACGTCAACTTCTGGAGCGCGTCGAGATTGGTGACCGTAAACCGTTACAATTTTTACGCCACCTCCAAAGTCTGGCTGACTCTTCTGTTCCGGAAACATTAATAAAGACACTTTGGATGGGCCGTCTACCAAAAAATATACAAGTGGCGTTAGCAATAGTTAAAGATAGTAAGCTTGAAGAACTCGCTGTCCATGCAGACAACATCGCGGATGCATCTGGTCCTTTGCTACCTCAAATAGCAGAGACATCGAGAAGTGACACTCTTGAAGCCATGTTGAATCTTAAAATTTCTCAACTTACCTTGAATATAAATCAGGAAATTGCGACGTTGAGAAGTGAAGTGGCAGCGATCAATACTCGTCCCTCGCATAATCCGGACTCAAGACCAAGTACTTACCACTCAAGATCTCGACCTCGAAGCCGTACTCTCCATGACACAGATGGATTATGCTGGTATCATTGGCGTTATGGATCACAATCGCGAAAATGCAAGGAACCTTGTACCTATAATTCGGGAAACGTGACGGGTCATCACTGATGACGGCCAGTGAGCCCAGTCCGTCCCCTCGCCGTCTATTCATTACTGACCGAACTTCTCAAACTCAATTTCTCATCGACACGGGTGCCGACCTATGTGTTTATCCAAGTAGTGCTGTTCCAGACCGACGAGTAAAATCCGATTACGTCCTATCAGCAGCCAGTGGCACGCCTATTAACACTTACGGCACTATCGCCTCAACTTCGGACTTCGTCGAGATTTCACTTGGAGATTTGTGATCGCGGAAGTATCCAAACCCATCATTGGTGTGGACTTCTTGAGTCATTACAATCTTTTGGTAGACGTGCGTAATCAATGTCTGTTAGACGGTGTTACACAACTCACCGCTCATGGTCACGCTGCTGAATCCTCCATACCATCCATAAAGATTGTCGTGGGAGAAACGAAATACGACGGTTTACTACGGAAATTTCCCGAGATCACTCGACCGTATGGAGCGCCTAAAGACATTAAGCACAGCACCAAACACTATATTCAAACGACACCAGGAACCCCAGTATCTAGTAAACCACGACGCTTAGCACCTGATAAGCTCAAGGCAGCAAAAAAGGAGTTTGAAGTTATGATCCAATTAGGCATTATTCGACCGTCCCAGGGACCTTGGGCATCACCATTACACTTGGTATCAAAGAACACAACGGATGTCGGATGCCATACGATTGAGCACGGTACGTTTTTTTACCTGCTTTTTGACCTTACAATTGAGCACGTTCAATATTTAAAAATATTTTTAAATATTGAAAACGTTGCCAAACTTCCTTCGTTTCGAAAAGATATACTCGTATAGTACAATTTTTATCTAGATATTTTAACACTACTCGTATATGTTATGTTATATACATATTATAAACAATATATTAACAAATTAATATTAATTTCCGATAAATGGTTCTTTTCAAGTGGAAGGGACGCTCGTTACGCCTCCCGGCTTCGCTCACTTCCTCAAGTGCCGCTTTGCGGCACTTTTCGTGGTGATGGGGCTACGCCCCAAGGGACTAGAGCATACCTACTTAATACCTACCCATTGAACGGATACTGGTGCGGATAGGCAGTGATTTCGTGTGACCTTTGTATTTTTGAACTAACCAATGAAAATTTTAATAATTAATTTTTAATTTTATTTAATTTTATTATATTTAATTTTTTTTTCTTACATAAACTACGACTTTATTTTTTTTTATTTGTATTATTATTACGTGCAAAATAAATATGGCAACGCCGCACAAGAAATAGTGCTCAATCGTGTTGTTTTTCGGGTGACGGTAGCTAGTCATTGTTAACAATAGTGTGTGCTCAATTGTACACAAAAAAGATCCAATCGTGCTCAATCGTATTCTGACCCGGATGTCTGGCGTCCTTGTGGGGATTACCGTGCTCTAAATGCTCGGAGTATTCCAGATCGGTACCCAGTTCGTCATATTCAGGACTTTGCACACTTTCTCCACGGTAAAATGATTTTTTCAACAATCGACCTTAGTCCGAGCATATAATCAAATTCCTGTAGCTGAAGAAGATATTCCTAAAACCGCAATTGTGACACCATTTAGACTCTACGAATTCCTCTTTATGTCTTTTGGGCTTCGAAATGCAGCACAATCGTTTCAACGATTTATTGACGAAGTACTTTTTGGACTAGATTTCTGTTACAGCTACATTGACGATATTTTGGTGGCATCTGTTTCTGAGGAAGAGCACATCAAACATTTACAGATCATTTTTGAGCGTCTACGTGAATACTCTCTGGTTGTCAACCCAAAAAAATGCGCTTTTGGACAGCTAGAAGTAAAGTTTTTGGGCTATATGATTTCTAGAGAAGGAAGACGTCCTCTACCTGACAGAGTCACTGACATTTTGAGCTACAAGAGGCCATCGTCCGCTAAGGGTCTACGACAGTTCTTGGGTATGTTAAATTTCTATCGTCGTTTTATACCCGGAGCTTCAGACGCACAAGCACCACTAAGTGATCTCTTGGTACCCAATTTAAAAGGTAAGTCACCTATTAACTGGACACCAGAGGCTAATTCGGCTTTTGAAAAATGCAAGGAGAAACTCGCCACAGCAACGCTTCTCTCGCGACAACGCTCGACTGGCTATTATAAGTGATGCTTCAAACACCACGGTTGGCGCAACTCTCCAACAGTTCATCAATGATAAATGGCAACCTCTTGCTTTATTTTCCAAGAAGCTCACAGCAACCTAGACAAAATACGGAGCCTACGATCGAGAACTTCTCGCCGATCTACCTTGCTGTCAAGCATTTTCGGCATATGGTGGAAGGACGCGATTTTGTTATATTCACCGATCACAAAACCATCACTTTTGCATTTCAGCAGAAATTGGATAAATACACACCACGACAGAATTGTTGTGGTGTTCAGACACCTGGACTTTATCTCACAATTCACCACGGATATTAGGTATATTCCAGGTAAGCAGAACATTATGGCTGATAGCTTATCTCGCGTTGACGCCTTGTCAGAGACAATAGACTACACCGCTTTAGCGATATCACAACAGAGAGACGATGAATTAAAAAAATATGAAAAAGGAAACACTGGACTACAACTCAAGCAAGTTCAATTACCAGGTACGAATGCCTTAGTGTTCTGTGACGTATCGACTTCAACCGCCAGGCCTTTTGTCACAAAGCCAGTCCGACGTAAAGTTTTCAATAAAATACATCGCCTTGCACGTCCAGATGTTAAGGCCACGACGAAGCTTGTTAAACAGCGATTCGTGTGGCCAGAAATTGATGCAGATTGCAGACATTGAGCAAAGGCATATGTAGAATGTCAACGAGCCAAAATCACGCGCCATGTCACAGCACCTCTTGGTTCATTTTCTTTACCATCTCAAAGATTTGAACATGTTCATTTAGATCTAATCATTATGCCTTATTCTGAAGGATTTCGCTATTGCCTCACGTGTATCGATAGATCTATATAATAGGTAATTCCATTGGAAGATCAGGAAGCAGAAACCGTAGCACGAGCCTTCTATACGCATTGGATTGCAAGATTTGGTACCCCTCTTCGTATCACAACAGACCAAGGAAGACAATTTGAGTCATGCCTTTTCAAGCAACTTAATAACTTGACTGGCACGAATCATCTCAGAACCACGGCCTATCATCCTTCAGCAAATGGCATGGTGGAACGAAGCCATCGACAGATTATTAAATGTCATCAAAATAATCGTTGGACAGAAACTCTTCCGACAGTGTTATTGGGCATCCGAGCAGCTTGGCGCGACGATCTTAAATCCACCTCGGCAGAATTAGTCTATGGAGAGCCACTCAGACTCCCTGGTGAATTCCTGATGTCAAAAGATAATGCCGCCAAGTTCGACGACGCAGCTGAGTTTATCAAAGATCTTCGACATCACATTCAGCAGATCCGACCTGTCAATGGTACGCGACATGGCGAGAAGAAAAACTTTGTTTTCAAGGACCTTGCAACCACAGATTACGTATTCATTCGACATGTTGGACCCAAATATGGAATACAAATGCCTTATGATGGTCCCTATCGAGTCATATGTCGAAATAAAAAAACTTTTGTCATTGATATTAAGAAGAAAAAAGATAGAGTAACTATTGATAGACTTAAACCGGCCTACATCATAGTAGATGACCATTCTAAGGAAGATATTTCGAGAGAAATTCAGACACCTATACCGAATACCATTACAAAGGAGGATCAAAGGACACGTTCCGGAAGAAGGGTTCATTTTCCAGACCGTTTCCAAGTAGGTTCTGCTTGACTCCGTCACTGGTAGGGGAGTGATGTGGCGACAATCAATAACGCGCGACGCTATCGAATTATCTATATATTTCGAGAACCAGGAGAGCTAGCCGTAACAACAACAGTCACATATACGTCACACTGGTCGCGTTATCGTTAATATAACCGCCCTCGACACGTTTACCGTTTACAATTTAATAGACTTTATTATTATTATATTTCTTTTTTTCTCTTTTGTATCAACATCAATCACGTCATCATTTTATAATACATTTAAACATATTTATTTAAGTTGTTTTTGTGAGCGTTGTAATTGTATAAACATTGAATTAATAAATTATTATCAAAAATAATTGTGTGTACTTTTCACGAACTACCTACAATCTGATGAACTTTGATCGAATTTGTTATTTCGAATTTTATGATATATCATTGCATTCAAATTTTAATCAAAATTCAACACTATTCCCTTTACATCTGTATCCCTTCCACAGCAGTATCAGCTCATATTATTTATTTTTATATGCAGGTACCTACGTTTACATTATAACAAATTTTCGAATTATTATAGTAAATTATTTTAAAACAATTTGTTATTGTCAAAAATTACATATAAATTATTTTTAATGAAAGTAGTTCTATTGAAATTATAATTTATATTTAAACTATAACTTGATAAAAAAAATATATATATATATATTAACTATTTTTTGAGTCGCCATATTTTACTTTCCCAAGGCGCTAATATTCCTTAGACCGGCACTGTCCAGAAAATGCGAATTTACGTAAACAAACGCAACAAAAATATTAATCCATTGCAGATCAATTTCAAAATTTCCTCTAATTCACATATAAAACACGTATCCAGAAATACAGACAACAACACTTCTTTAATAAATTCACGTTTCGCCTCAAATTCATAGAATAATGTCCAATTATGTTTTCACTATAGATTACTTATAACTAATTATATTATTAATTAATAAACTTTAGTTATAAACAAATTATTATAATACATGCGTATTATATTATTATTATTAGAACAATATTTCAATGAAAATATTGATAGACATAATATCAATTATTAATAAATTAAAATGAATAAACCTAGTTACTGGTTTATACATAAATAAATTATATAATAAATATATATCAAATTCAGAATGAAGATGTAAATATATTTTAGTTGTTAGTAATTTTAACTTGTGTAAAAAAAATAATTGATCAAAATTTATATCGACTTCTAAACATTTTTAAATACATCGTAAGAAAATATAATTTACGAAAGAAATTAAAATTATGAAACACTTGATTTTAATTAAAACACAAATAAAAGATAATAATATTTTTTTAAATATTTTATAGACTTTAATAAACTCTATTTACATTCTGCAGTCTATATTTATTGCATTTTTATTAGAATATTTTAACTTTATATCATAAGTAAAGAATCTAGGTACCTGTTGTTTTGTCCAGTGTCCTGTAACCTACAATATTTTGTGATTTTATTAATATTTAATTTAATTCTTATGCTTCTTTTCTTTCTAATAATACATCTAGTAATTTAGTTAAAATTTGAATACCAAGCTTTTTAATATTTTATTTCAAGCTTTATTTTATTGCTACCTAATTAACGTAATAAACATAATCAAAATAGTTGATTAATAAACAAAAATATTTAAATAATTTTTAATGATGTAAATGAAGATACTTTTTTATGTTCATTTGTAACATTGACAGTCAATGATAAGAAGTAATATATTTTAATTTTATGTAATTACCTACAATTAATTAACGATTACAAATATATAAGTATTATTAAACTGCTAAAAAATTAGGTGAAAAATAATTATACTTTTGTAAAATATATTTTTGAAAATCTGTAAATTGATTTACTATCATAATAGTTACCTTCACTAGCAGTATAAGCTTCAAAATCTATATGAATAATAATGTTAATTATAAAAAATATTATAACTACTTTTATACAATAACAGTGGAAATATACTTATCTTAAGTAACATTGAAAAATGATTCAATATCATACTTGTACAGTTTTACTATCAACAATTATTTGAAATGTTTTTATATTTTAGATTCTGTGCGTAGCGAAGAATGTATTGGTTTTACAATGATGTGTGTCTTTTTTTTTTTTTTTTGTTTTTTTTTGTTTTTTTTTGTTTTAAGTATGAAGACACTTTTACTACCCGAAATAATGCTCCGATTATCACGAACAGCATATGTTTCCGGTAGCAAAGTGGATGTAGTTGGTACTATATTTAGATCATTTTTCGTTTTTCTCAAATTGACCCTGAACGGTAGAAAAAACGACCAAAAAATGACGAAAAAACGGCATTTTTCAAATTTCGACGAATTCGATTTCAATATTTCACGATAACTCGGGCAATTTTGAAGTTAGAGACATGAAAATTTTTTTGGGAGTTCATATAGGTACTATGTATATGTGATAAAATTTTGGAACCGTTACTTTCATTTTTCTACAAAATATAGGACTTTGAATATTTCGTAAAATTCTCGTTTTTTTGTATATTATAATGTTTGATAAAATTAGTAATATTTGGTATTAAGGTTTGAAAATTTTACTGAAGTATATTTATATATTAATTAACATTAATTCAAAATATTAGAAGAATGCCTGGTCTCAATTTTTTTTTATAGCTGTTTAATATTTATATTTTTAGTTTAAACGAATATATTATGAAAAAAATGACGAAAAAACGGCATTCACAAAAACATGGCTCTATGGGAGACGCGTGTGGTGTAGTCGGCGAAATATTCCCGAACGCTATCTCGGTGTTGTTCATCGACAGCGGATGGGTGACCGCCGTTTTTTTTTCTTTTTTTTTTCTTTCTATGTCTGAATCATCATATTAAAATATTAAAAAAATCCATGGTAACATTTTTTTTTATAGCTGTTTAAAATTGATATTTTAATTTTTTTTGTTTTTATGACTAAAGACACTTGTACTACCCGAAATAGTGGTCCGATTTTCACGAATAGCACATGTTTCCGGTAGGAAAGTGGATGTTCTTGGTACTTTATTTAGGTCATTTTTCGAATTTCTCAAAATTGATCCTATGCGTTAGAAAAAACGGCAATATATTAATCAATTCCTACATTATCTGACTGAACTTCACTCAGAATCGTTTTTTCGAATGCAATGGTTTACCATTGCATTTAAATTATAATTATAATTAAATACTATGATATGCACACCTATATCCCTGCGGCAGGAGTATCAGATCGTCTTTTTTAAAACTGTATAGGTACGTTCTTCATAATTATAGGCGCAATTAGGGTGAAAATTTTGGGGGAGCTGAATTAAATTTGAAGAAAACTTCTAATTCAATATCATTTATATCACAATATAAAAACAATATTTTTTTTTTATTCATATCATTTTTACATATATATATATATATATATATATATATATATACATAATTAACTATATATAATGAATAGTGAATACATATTACATCTTTATATTAAAATATTATCATCGAGTAAAAAAGTGCATAAATTATTTATCAGACAAAATGTAATTAATTTATTAATTTATTAATAATTTTATATTAATTTATTTTATTAGTTCATTTTATTTACGATAATACCAGTGCGGGTCGTGCGGCACAACCTAGATCTTTAATTTTTATCATGAACATAATATATTTATTTTTATTATATTAATATTTATTAATTATCTATTATTGAAAAAATGCAGATATATTAATCTTAATTCATATTATTAAATAGAAAAAAATGTTGGTACTCGTATATGTTATAGAATTACATCACGAAAATATTTAATTATAAAATATTAGAATTAAATTGTCATATTTTGCAAACATTTTTGGGGGGCTATGGCTGATTTTGAGGGGCTTAGCCACTCAAGTTCCCCCCCCCCCCAAATTGCGCCTATGTTCATAATAAATATACTACATTACATATTTATAAGTCAACATTATTTTCATTATTTCATGTCAATTTTAAATATAAAACATTCATCGTTTTATACGGATTAGTATAATAAATTATATTACAGTTTTAGATTCTGAGCGAAGCGAAGAATGTATTGGTTTTACAATGATGTGTGTCTTTTTTTTTATTGGTTTTGTTTTTATGTATGAAAACACTTTTACGACCCGAAATAATTTATTATTAATTTTTATAATACTGTATATTACTATTTACTATTTTATAATTATTATTTATAATATAAAGAATTTAATATTACATATACTCTGTTCCAAAAGAGAAGACACGGGTTCTGCGCATATCGAATGACGGCCGATCATTTCCGATCATTGCCGACGATGTATACACCGTAATTAAAATGCGGCAAGCGATAGCCGTGTACACTTGCACGGTTATCAGGTGACAGGTTATACGTATATTCGCCAAGTGTCATAGATGTCAACAATCCCAGCGCGCCGTATAATGATTTTTAACGATGCAGCTGGGTGTCAGAGGTCGCTGGTGAGCATACGTGCATTTATCGGAGTAGGTGGGGAATGCGCGCCGCCGAACGAAAACTGGTCACCGCTTCGTGTCTTCTCTTTTGGAACAGAGTATAGATTACTTATATTATGACTTAGCTAGTACTTATTAAATAGGTATTAATAATCATTAATAGTAATTTATTAATATTCGTTAAATAAACTAATAACAATTAGAAGAGAATATAATAATTATAACTTATAACTTTATAAGTTATAACCACGATTGATACAATAATTTTAATATTGTTTTATCGTAAAAACCACAAGTCACACATGAGAAGCGCCATGATAATACAGCTATAGCATTATGCAAGGCACGTCTATTAGTATAAGGTCTATGATTTTAATATTACGAAATACGAATATAGGATTATTCCATTTTTTATATATTCTATACCTACATAATAAATTACTTATAGATAATGTATATAGTTATATGTATGTACATACTATCAAAGAATGAAAGCACTATATTAGAAAAATAATAAATGATTTTATAAAAATTAATATAAATTATATTTCAGAATATAATTTTAATAATTCTTTATTGTTACAAAAAATGTACAATGTACATTACATATTGAAAATTATTGATTTTATAAATGTTTAGAGTTATTTACTTTCAACATTTGTATATAATGCAATCAAATCATCATCTGCAGCATTTGATCCTATATAAATAATAATAACAATTGCCAAAAGAAAATATTTCAAACAATTTGTATGTAACATTATGAATTAATATTTATTATAATGGAAATAATTAAAACTGTGTATTGAAACAACGGATTACTAAATCTCGATTAATATTAATACTAGTCAAAATTGATATTTATATGATAAATATGAATATATATTTTTAAAACGATATAATATTAAAACATCGTAAGAATGATATCATAATAACATCATTTGTTGAAATAAATTATTTCACAACTAAATTTAGAACATTTTCAGTTGAAATAATAAAATTAATTTATTATAATTACGTGAAAAAAACTAAATTTAAAAATAATTATAGTTATATATAGTTGTATATTATAAATAGACCTATATAGACACAAAATAAAAAAAAATTCAATAAATTTATCTACATAAAAGTACGTATAATTTTGTATAATATTGTATTTTTACATAGAAATGTAGATAAAATTAATTGTGTATAAGTACAAAAAATAAAATGAACAATAATATTATATTCAATTCAATTAAACTACATAATGACATATATAATCATTAATATTACAACAAAATATCTAAATTAATTATTAACAAAAACTGGAATAAAAAATAATAAATTAATATCTTTAAAGTTTTTAAAGTTAAACTTCTCAATTAAAAACTACTAAAATCGAACTCATATTATTAAGTAGGTAATTAAAATGAAAGTTTAGAATAAAAAATCTTCTACGATTGAATAGGTAAATTATTGGTGAATTATATTTAAAAAAAACCCCAAATAGTGTATTTGAACGAACTAATGAAAAATATAATATATAATTTAATGCAAATGGATTAAATTAATTAATTAAATTAATTAATTAAAATAGAAAATGCAACACGTTTGCGTTTTAATATCTATTTTATTTTACACGAGTTTTCATTTAGTACTTTTGTTTTGTCATACAATATTATATAATTTGAAATTGTCCAACGTAAAACGCAATTTCGTATTCTATTATATAAAATACCTATGATCATCAATGTACACGTTGTACCTATATAATATTATATTCGAATTCAAATGTAAGGCGAGTGTGTATAATAATAAATGATGTTGGTTTTTTCTTCTTTTTATCTTTTTTTACTTCAACCCCGTTCGTTTGTTACGTTTCGTCAGGGACTTTACGATTTGAACGTTTTTCTAATCACCCCGGGAATGTATCCTCTGTGTATACAAGCGATAACAATATTACCTATGTTTATTATATTAATATATTTTTATAGGTTATAAATACATAATATACCGCGTAATGCTTATATGTATGTATATACAATATATTATAATATTATGTACAAGTCTTGAGACGACTTCGGCATATTATTATTATTATTATTATTATTATTATTATTATTATTATTATTA
>JAIUCT010000018.1:5045717-5065344 GCA_021307375.1 Tetraneura akinire | reverse complement strand
TAATAATAATAATAATAATAATAATAATAATAATAATAATAATAATATGACGTGCCGCAGGAGTATTTGTTCGCATTAGTCATATCTAATATACGATAATGATTATTATAATAATATAGTCGTTACGCGGGAGGTCCGCGTCATTCCGTATGTACTATACAGGGTGATCAGAATTTTGTGTACTAATTCGAAACAATAGTAATAAAATAATATACTCATCGCGTATACGTAGAAAAAAATCGCGACGGACAATAACGTATAATTGACGAATTTAAATGTAAAATATATTGTTAAATTATTGTAAAAAACGTCAAATCTGCTCGTTATGAGTAATATAATATATAGACACGTAATATACAGATAACAAAGTTGCCATTTTCAAAACGGTTGATACGTTACATTATGGTAGCGCGATATAATTACAATCGCTCTGTATACCGCCGAATGGGTACGGGTACAAAATAATAATCTGGCGGCCACGACCGACGACGTGCGGTTTGTTTCAAAACACTCGTCGTGGTACTCAAACGAATCTGTTTATTTAATTAATTACCGAGCGCGAACTCCTAGAAAAAAAAAACAACAAACGACAGGAGAGAAAAATAACGACGACACAGAGAAAAAAATATCCAATATAATAATATGCTCCCAGTCAGATGGGCGGAATGAGACGGGGGAGACCTACGTCGAAGACGTATACAAATTGGTGTATTTATTTATCGTTTTCGTTATTACCTCGTTCCTCGTTATATAATTACTCTCCCTGCGTCTCAGGCTCGATTGGAAAATTTTTCATAACCGAAACGAACAATTTTTTTGGAACAAAACAATCGAACGTTGTCATTAATTATACGAAATAGGTGTACAATGTGTACATATTATTATACTAGTGTAAAAAATATAGTGGTAGTATTCAGTAATGTAAAAATAAATGCACGTGTAAGCAAAAAAAAATCACAAGAAACCTAGAAATTATACGAATAAAAAATACCTTTTAAAATACTTTCAAAATAATCGATTTATAAATGTGTATTCCGCTATAATTATGATTTTTTTATATAATACGTATTTGTTCCTATATAACATACACAATACGAGTACATATATGATATAAATATATAATAAAAAATAAATATAATACGAAACAACGATGAAAAATAATATTATTTTATAATATCGTTTAAACTGTATATTTAATAGTCAAAATATGTTTTTCTCTGAAGTCGAAATAATTTTAAAAAATCGATTAATTTAGTGAAAGTGCAAATATATAATATAAATAATATAAAGGTAGATTTTGAAAAAAAAAACTGAATCATGAAAAAATATTTGCTCTACACCCCTGTAGTACGCATAATATATTATAGATTTATAGCATATTTACGGCATATACGCGACAATGATCCAATATTATAATATATATATAATAATATGTAAGTATAATAATAATAATAATAATAATAATAATAATAATAATAATAATAATAATAATAATAATAATAATGGTAGCTGGGGGGTATTTATTTTGTAAATTGAGGTGGGCCCGGCCCGTGTTATGATTTACCATTGTATGACCGCTGCGCGCATCCAAGTGAACATAAATACGGTATTAATACAATAATAATATTCGATCTCCCAGTTGTATATTTTTCGGTACATATACGTATATACTTTTAATATAACATAATAACGAATAATAATAATAATAATAATAATAATAATAATATAACTGGCTGCTTAAGTAGCAGAAAAACTGGTCCTGCCGCCACGATGAGGGTCGTATATTATTATTGTTATTTAACCATTGTCAGCCGGAGCTGTTGTCCGAAATCCTCGATAATAAGCGCCGAAATGTCGGATTTTTTTTTATATTATTATTATTGTGTATTATTATTATTTTCCTGCAATGAAAAGAAATGCCGCCGCAGACGACGATGACGACTTTGTTGTTGTATACGCATATGCCATATTATATATTGTAGAAAATTGAATTATAATAAGAATCCCCGAGCTGCCAATTTGACCGGAAACCCCAACAGATGTACCTGGTACAGTGGTTCATAACTATAATATGTAGTATGTACCACTAAACGTATGCCTGCCTTATACTCGTATTATAGATAGGTAGGTATGTATAAGTGCCACGATGGAAAACACGAAATTCCTTCTGGTCCAACAGGTACGTACGTGCACGACGCAGACGTTTTTATATTGTTGTTAAAACGCTTATTATTATTCTCCTCTGCTCGGATCGCGTAATTTTATTGGTCTTTTTACGCAGAATAATATTGCGGTGGTCGGGCGACAGATGCTCGCCGTCCATTATAAATAATAAATTAGTGTGTTTATGTACGCATTTTATAATAGGTATATTATTTTTATTATTTATACGAATTATTTCTGTGATTTCATCAAAGATCGCCGGATTGTACCGGAAATATACATTTTTTTTTATTTCAATATTAATAATTAACATACACAATATAAGAAATACGGACGAATTTAATAATATGAACGTAAATAATTTATACAATTACTGTATAAAACTATATAAGTGAAGTCCAATCGAATATTGCGACACAATAGCAAACGGTTGAAAACTATATTATATATATTATATACCTAACCTATTTAAACGGTTTTAATTCTAAAATACCTACAAATCCAAATATATTCAAAAAATAATATGACAATGAAACTCGCTTTTTAATCGAAAAAATAATGAATAAAAATATTTTATATAATTAACGTCAGATTAAACACTCAATTACATGTAAATATTAAAAAATAAAAATAAAGTATAAACTAAAAAAATATACATAAAAATAAATTATAAAATAATATATTAAAAGATAATTATTTAATTTCTGTTTTTGATTTTCACGACTTTACTAGAACCTATATGACAGTGGTTCTCAACCTTTTTCGATTTGTGTCACCTTTATTAACGATTATTATACACTTAGTCACCCTACAATCGAAATATACAGTAATATTACTCGTATATGAATGTATTGAATATATCAAGATGTTTATTAAACAGGCTTCGACGTGATGGTCATTATAAGACAGTAAAATTTTATTAAAAACAAATCAATTTCTCTTATTTTTTCTTATACCTTCAGTAATTTATGTCACCCTTATAATGATATTATGTCACCCCAGGGGGACATGTCACCCCGGTTGAGAATCACTGCTATAGGACGATATCATTGAATTACATATTGTATTTTATTATTGCTAGTGAATCGTGATTTACTTTGTAAACATTATTATAATATTGTCGTTACGAAAATAAGTCAATATGGTTTTCGTATTATAGGTTATGAAGATGCGAAACTGTTGGAGTTTCTTCATTTTTCATACGCCATTATCCATTATTCTATAGTATTCTAGTAACTTACTAGGAACTGTACTGTCAATGAAAACAGTAAATACAAAATTATATTAAAAAGTCATAATAATATTATATTATACATATTACTTAACTATAATATTAACAATACAATGATGAATTAATAATGTTTTTAATAATGTGACAGTGAAATAAATTATCATAACAAAAACATATGCATGGAATAAATTATAATAATATTTATGTTAATTAAGTATAGATATTATGTTATGGGAAATTATAAACGCTTAATAATATTTGGTGTATATTATAATCTTATCAAAATGTAAACATGCGCGTATAATGTAATACACTAATACCTTCTAATGTTATACCTTTATAAATTATAACCATAATTTGTTTGTTAGCCATACAACGGTCTAACGGTTAACATATTAATATCGTTCAAAATAACGGCATTAAATTATTGTTTTATAACACATCATTATACAATAAAGTGTGCTCTATCTACGTCCTCACAGACACCACTAAAATATCTTATTCTGAGATTTAAATCTCCTTTATTGATCCAAGGTTTAGCTTTTATGGATAATAGACAAAACTGAAATATACAAGTATAGATAAGTTTAAAGATTTTACCAACATGCAATTTTTGTTTCAAACCATTACCCTTTTTTTTTTTTTTTAATCTAAATTTTAAACTTCGTCTTTTAATTCATGTTCACTTACCTACAACAATAACATGTCTAAATTTAAAGTTTAAAATTTTTCTAAAATGTATATACCAGTATACTTTTAAATCCAAAATTTTTTGATCCAAATTCAATCATCAAAATTTTGATACATTTGTTATTAAATATTTTACGATAACTCAAGAAATATTGAACTTAGAGATTTGAAACTTTCAAACTTCTAACCGCCGGTATAGAATAATTAAAATATTATCTATGGACTATAATTATTGTTTGAGTAATCGTTATTAATATAAATATTAAATTATACAAATAATTTTGTATTCATTATTCACGGATACCTGAATACATAAAAAATAAATTATAGACACGACAAAAATATGAAAAATAATCCAAAATCCATTTCACACATACATACTTCATATTTTTTATAAGTAGGTAAAAATAAATAAATTATAAGTATCATAATTATTATATATTTATATATATATATATATATAAATATAAACATGTATAATTATTAATTAGGTTGTTCCTTTAAATTATCTATACAAAAATAAATATAAAATTTTAATTAAAACAAATTGAAAAAAACATTATTTACAAATGATATAGGTACCTATATAATTAATTATTATTTAAATTATTCAATAATAATACATCATATTTTATTATCATTAAGTATAGACATCGATAATAATTCAATCACTGCATGAGAGATGAGACTACCATTTTTAAACATACATAAATGACCCTATGAAAATGAAATAAAATTTATAGTCGTTTAATGTTTATATTTTCAATTTTTCTTACAAATTAAAAAATATCAATAACTTGTGATTACAAGACTTTGAAAAGATAAAATGAACTATTTCAAATACGATGACCGATCTGTGGGAACCGTTTATATAATATTATATTATTAATATCCGTACAACACGTATAAATATATTTTATTTTCTATATAGGCTTGAATCGTTTTAAGTATTACATTTGACTTGTTCCTGTCAATCGAACAAAAACGCTTTAAATGATCACACGTGGTGGTATTGGAATTAATTAAGTCGACAATATATTATCATAACGCGTATATATATAGTGTCCAAGTAATATATTACTACATAGACGCCTCTTTTGTCGTATCTCATCCTATATCGATATAAACATAAAATAATAATATTTATACCTGTCCTGTATACAGGATGTACGCGTAAATACATTTTTTTTCTATCAAGTATTATTTAATAATTATTTTAGCATTTTAAACGCTTGTGTTAAAGATTAAACTTCAAACTTTTTCCTAAAAGTTTAAATCATTTATTTATATTCATAAAATTCTAGGTTTTTACACTTTAAATAACGCTAAATATCTGTCAATAATTGCAAAACAAATATTAATTTTTTTACATTATTAGTAAAAATAAAATATTCAATGTCATAAAAAATAAAATAAAAAACACAAAACGAGGATACTATGGGATTTAATATTTCGAAGTTTGAGTACATACACAGAGGAAAATCTAATAAAAACTGTCTTCAACAGTGATAATTGATGAAATCGCATTTAAAGAATATTAAAAGAAAAAAATTATCGTTGTTAAGGTATAACGTGAATAAACCGATAAACACTCTGTATAATATTATTATAAAATGAAATAAAAGTGGGTGCCGAACTCGGTCGGGACTGTCGCCGTTAAGTGGCGGTCAATAAAATAAACACTTGCGGCTCCGGTGAGACGTAAATTATAATCGTTCGGTTTAGAGCCATCTCGTAAATATGTTATATGTATAGTTACTATAGTTATAGGTAGGTACTTATATATTATACTTATTAGATATTATCTCTCTCCCCGGTCGAGACAAGACACAAAAATACGAATATTTTCGGTGAACAGAATTAATATAGAAATATATAATAATATATTATATTTAATATATCTACCTACCGTCGATTCGACGTTTATTTAATATCCAAATCGTTTACATTTTATATTACGTTTTACTTTATTTCCAGTATCGCATCACCTTGTATTAATTTTAGATTCCGAGCGAAGCAAAGAATGTATTGGTTTTACAATGATGTGTGTCTTCTTTTTATTTTTTTTTTTTATGTCTGTAGACACTTTTACTAACCGAAATAATGCTCAGATTTTCACGAAAGGCATATGTTTCCGGTCTGACTAAATTTTCTTTGAATCTTTTTTTCGAATGCAATGGTTTATCATTGCATTCAAATTTCAAATTCTAATTAAAATTAAACACTATGATTAGCACACCTGTATCCCTGCGGCAGGAGTATCAGCTTTTCTTTTCTTTTTTTTCACGTGTCCACCATCAAAATTTTATCCAGACAGTCGACAATATAATAACATAATATGGTTAAGTTGTTTGTTTTTTCTTTATATTTGTACTATTGCATATTTGGTAATATTGGTATTCGACGACATGAAAAAGTAGAAAAAAACGTTTAATAAATGATTCGAACGTATAAATAGCACAATATATTTAGAACTGGTGTATAAAGTGAAAAATCAAATATGAAAATCAGTTTTATATTTAAAATATAAATTAAGATTAACTAAAAATTAATTGTAGACATTAAGAAAAATTCGTGTTTCTTATTTTACAGAGTACGAAACAAATTTATTGCTCAATAATCTTAAAATGGCCCAATAATCTATATATTTAAATATTTAATATAATACTATGAAATTGATGTTAATAACTAGTTATTGTAACACGCATGTAATGGATTCGAAACATTAAAATTTAAAAGGACAAAAATAAAGAGATAATATAAAATATATAGATGACGTTACGTGGGAGCTCCATGCTAGATTACCACACAAACCAGCAGAGTATTGAATCTGGTATTCTATAGTATTCCAAACTTCGAGTAGGTACCTACCTATATAATGTATAAAATGTATGTAAATTTAAACGATTTATTATTAGGTATAGGAAGTAATTCAGTGAAAAGTGATAAGTGCATTTTCCAAGTGTATCAATATATTCAATACCTATTATAAATGGTGATCAGTAATTAACTGAACAATATTGTTATCATGCACAGGAAATATGTGATGTATTATTACGTGAATATTCCGTTGGAGTTTTTGTTATTTGATTTTTCACTATTAGAATACTTGTCGTAGTGCTAACATATACCATATATGTGTGTATTTATAAAGATCACTGAACGTTTTTATGCTGAATTATATTACAAAAATCAAAAAATTGGAAAAATAACATTAAAATTTAATACATTGCCCAATAGTATTATTATAGTCGTTCTATAGAATGCATATATTTAATATACTGCCGGTAATACATACGAGTATAATACCTGCATGATTCTTTTTAAAATTAAAAATACTATTTAAAAAAAATGCTAATGTTATACCTATATTGTGAAACGACAAACGAAAATATTAAAATCGATATTAAAAATTTATAAATAAATGAATATTACGAAAAACAATTATTTTAAATTTAATATATATATTTTTAGTATATTTTAATATATATTTTAGGTATACGTATTGTACTTTGTACATTGTATATACGTAAGTCGTAAATTTTAATTTGTCGATTTAGTACAAAAAAGTTATACATTTAATTTTTCGATTCATAAGACATGTTAATATTTGCATTAAAACGCAAATTGAAAACTGATTACTAGTTATATTATAATATAGAAAAAGTATAAATAAGAGCTTAAAAACATTATACTGAATAAAAAGAATTTGCTAATATAATTTGATGTTTATTGAATCTAAAATTCGTTCTACTGTACAATTTCAAACTAAAGCCTGTTTAACTGCAGTAAAATTATGATATAAACGAAATTTAATGATTTAAATATAATAAATATATATATATATATATATATAACATTGATTTCTTACTTAAAATCAGTATAGTAAGCAAAATAAATAATAAATATTAAAATCACATCATGCGTTTTTGGTCATTTACTGTTTCGACATTAGATCGCCTTTAATATAATATCATAAACATCAATTATTAATATTAATAAAATAATTTAAAAAAATTATATTTCATACATGACGTACGAACGGAGTTTTTCGGTAGAAATTTTTTTATTTTACGATAAATAAATATTATAAACATAAAATTATAATATTTTATTAAAGCTATATTGCTGTAGGTACCTAACGAATTTGTTTTCGTTATATCTTTATACACTTATTGTCACTTACATATACCTACGTATAAATTACATTATTTATCGTCGTCCGTCCCCGTGTAATGTCTACGTCTTAATTTTACTTTATTTCCAATTATTATTACAAACAATAATTTGACATCCCACACGTTTTCGTGTGGAATATTCACCACTGCAGTGTTCGTTTTCCACGAAAAATTAACAATATAATATTATACGAGAGTACGTATACACCGTGTACGCATAACTCATTTTTTTTATGTACAACGAAAATATTTTCGAAATTATTTTCGGTTCGTATAATATTAAATATAAGCGGTGCGGAGAATCGTTAAAGTAAAATATGTTAAATAAATATATTATATTTCGTTTTGTTGAAATATTTCCACAAAATGTATAGAGGACCAGTAAAATGATTACGCGAAGTTTGCCATTAAGTCTTCCGTTTGACTTGAATAGATGTTAATATAATTGTATACACGTTTTCTCGTAATTTATCCAATTAAAATCGTTACAATAATAATGCATTTTATGATAATTATTATACACGCTGTTCTGATTACGAAAAATTCACTTTTTCAATTTTAATAATATAATAACGAAATGTCGTCTTTTCCTTAAAAATTGGGAAAAATGTTGAAAATGTATACATTGTATCCTGTCAATGTCTCAATGACCAATTAAGTTGAGCGCAATGATGTTAAATTATAATTATTTGTTTAGTAAGTATACTTTTTCGCTTGAATATTAAAATATTAATTATAATATTAATTTATATAAATTGACATATTGCTACTTTATTATATAAATTTTAATTATTTATACCCATATAAATACGTGGTGTAATAGGTATCACGTATCAGTACATATTTATACTAATTAATACCTACTATAATATAATAAAATGACATTCAAAAATCTTAATATTTCGCGAATATATTATATATTATAATGAGTAAATAGATCTGGAACATTGTGTATAACATACAGAATTAGGAACAACGATATACACCGAATAATATAGGTATGTCGTATGTAATAAATTATAAATTCATAAATTATACGAGTTGACAGTTTGGGGTGACATTGGAGTTACATAATATGCCAAAGCATTATAGATGTGTTGAGAAATAAGTTCTCGAGTCACGTATATAGCCGACTGTTATATGGTATATGAGTAGGTACTAAGGTACACAGAAAATGATTTGACAAATGTACAAGTGGGTATACAAGCATTTACTTTAGCACGTAAAATTCTATCGTGTAGACAAAACTTGATTACTTGTAAAATCGTAATATTTACAATATTTTATTAACGAATATTTAATGAAACATTTAAGATTTAAAATGGACACGATATTGGACACGGTATTAAAGTCAATTTCGATTCAGCCCATTAAAAATTACAAAATAACACTCTACAGACATTAATATCTAGTATTATATTATAATATACCTACCTATACTTTATAGATACGCGACCACTGAGTTTACAAATTTGACGGTATAATTAATGAATATTTATACACGAATTTCTTTAAATTTATCGACGTGCCTATTATAATATTGGATATAACTTGTTCAAATGTAAACCGTTTGTATCTTTTATATAACCAGAGGTACCTATATTATATTTTATATTTAAGTAAACAGAAATGATTTACGAAGATAACTGCGAGGACGAAATTACGGTTGAGCTCGAAAGTTAAACAAAATAATATTATATAGGTACTTTAAGCTCCGTTCACCTATTTTCATGCATACACGAATAATATAATGTGTGTGTGTGTGTGTGTGTGTACGAGTAAAATATTATGTGTACACAGCGGATAAGGTTAAATTTCTCGTTTGATTTATATATAATATGATTATAATATTTTTATTTCATTGTGATAAGGTACGTGTCATAATATTAGGTAGGTACCTATGTGGTTTAGAGACCAAACAACTAAACCCGTCGGATTGACGATGGGGAAAGAGGAGTGTTATCATTATACATTTTGATGGTAAAAATATGTCGTAAAAAAAAAAAATAATAATATTATAAGGTTATAAGGAAGAAAAAAATAAGAAATTATCTATATATTATTATTGTCGGCGATTGTCGTACCTACCTATTATACATATATAGATAATATAATATCTAAATCGGACGCGTATGGCGTATCCAGCGATAATAACTTTTGACGTTTCTCACATATATCTATATTGTATATTATATAAATATAATGTTGTACGTTATAATATACAATAACATAAATATATAATACGCGTACACGGAGGTTATTATAAACACGGTGGCGGTCTCTTTGCGGTCTCCGAAGACGAATCCACATTCATTACCCCCGTGCGGGCTTGCTAGAGCGGTGCCGGTGATTATATCCTCGTTGGGTTTACAACGGTATATTATTTATATTTAATTTATATTATAAGAAATCCCGCCCCCGTCCCCCAGCGTCATAATTGAATGTATATAATGTATGTATATAAATAATAATATAATGTTATACAGTGTGATTTTTTTTTTTCTGGTACAATAACCGATTTGAATTCGTAGGTAGTAAATATGATTATAGGACCGTGATAATATTATATACAAATACGTATTCCAATAATATTTGTGCGTTACCGTTATACCTCGACCAGAGTTATTAATTATTATTACTATATTTATTTTATATACTCTAAATCTAAATAATATATAGACCAATAATCGATTATCGGTATAGTAAATATTTCGACTTTTTTTCATTATCTCCGACAGCGGTTTTCAATATTATATTATAATTATGGTATCGCGATTTTATTATCGTATAAACGGTACACTAAATATAGTGAAAATATAATATTGTATCACTGTTATAATTATTAAACTCACTGTCATAAATGAGAAAAAAAATTATACATAATGTGAACACATTGAATTGAAACTTAAAACACACACTTCACTGTGTTAACAATACATATTTTCCTATACGTTCCAAAATCGTTATAATTAGCGCAGTTTTTCTAAAATTGGATTTTGTATATAAATATAATATTATTATTTCAATCAGTTTTTTATTACGTATAGGTATAATTAATATTATGCGTACTAGCTATTGTAAAAAAAAAATAATAATTTAAAATATATAATTTTCTCGTACGTTTTGCTAATTTATATTGTCAGTTGTCACATATTTTAAATTCGCAATATTTTATAACGATACACATATCGTAATAACAGTTAAGTGATAATATTAATAAAACGAAAATCACTCTGTATATTGTACACTTTTGATATAGTGACCATCGCGTAGGACAATATTCACGTCTTAAAATATAGGTACTCGTATTATTACCCATACTATAAAGTCACAATCACCGCGGTGTACGGTGGCCACACTCGCAACACATAACTCGTCACGACGAACGAGACACAAGGGGTCGGAGGTATAATAATTAATGAAAGAAGAAGAAACGTATATTAAAATATAACCGACGTGGGTTTATGTATAGGTGCGAGCCAATAATAATAAGCCTTTGTCGTCGGATCGTGTGAACGCAGTCTCTTCGCAGACATACCTATCACACGTTTATTATTATATTTTTCCCTCAAAAAAAAAAAAATAAATAAATAAATAAATAAAAAAAAACACTTATAGAGGCACATTAAACCTTTCCGTTTCACGCCGCTTGCACCGCACCAAACGTTTGATTTTAAAAATATACATAATTTACGTTATGCATATAGTACATATAATAATATATTATATTTTTACCTTATAAATAATAAAATAATATTGTGTTTATCCACAATAATATATCGAGTAATATTCCGAATACGAGTAATCAGAATTTCTTTTTTAAGTATTCCGAAACAATTAATTATTTTACAATATTTTGAGAGAATATTTAATACATCGTGCGTGTGTATAGTGTTATATTCTACATGAAAGAATACGTATTACTCACACGTCACACATTAAAATATTTAATATAGAAATAAGTGACTTTTTAATTAGGTATCTCATACAAATACAAATGTATAAATTGTATCGAAAACGTTATTATTCCACTGCATCGGATCTTAGATCGATCATTCTTTTATCTCGTCATAAAAAAATTAACATGCGATTATTCTTTTTATAACAAAAAAAAAATCATGCATAAAAAATGTTAAAAACTTACAATATTGACGAAATCTTGAAATGTTATTGCCGTCGTATTCGATTGGCGAGCTCGTTCCAACAGGATATCACGTTTATTCTGAGAGATATTTTTCACGAATTCCGACGAATTCAACAACATCAAGAAATCGTTCCACGGAATCTCTCCGAAACCTTCCGGATCGTACTGATAAAACATTTTAGAATGATATTAAGTATACAAGTGTATAACGAAGAACGCTTAGCCTAGGATTATTTTACTTACTTTATCAAATAGACGTCTCCATTTCTATAAAAAGAAACAAAAAATTATTTTCATGTACATAAAAATAACGAGTAAATTGAACTCTAAGTATAAAAATATGATATTTTATTGAGATTAATAATTTAAAACATAATATTACAAGTGACGTACGTCATTTAATATGATTTCCCTGAGTGGACAGTTATTTTCTGATCGTGTACTTGACGATTCGAATCCGGAACCTGGCGAATCGAACGTCGCCAATGGTGCCAAAGGACTGTGATGTTGGAGATCCGACGATGGATTTATCACAGAAATCATGAGTTCAAAATATCTTCGGCTCACTTTCATTTCAAATCAATATCTGACTTTAAACAATTAACGAAATTAAAATAACTTCGATTAATTAAAAAATGTTAAGTGTAACAAATTAACAATACCTATATTAAAAAGATACTAATCGATAACTCACACAATTATAAGTATAAATTATTATCTATATATTACCGGCAATATGTTAAATATACCTAAGTATATTCTATGAATGCCTAGTACTATTTACCAATGTTTTAAATTTTAATCTTATTTTATATTATGCCTAGGAAATCTATATACAATTCCTATAGGTATTCCATAGAATACAAATACTATATTAGGTATAAAATATGAAATATTAAATGGTGTTTAATCAAAATGTAAATTCAAATTCAATATAAAAATGTTGCTCATTCCTGCTCATTTTTGACATTCCGTACAATGTCTATAAGTATTCTAATAGAATACCGAATTCAAAAATTTGGCGGTATAACATATATAATTCACTTAAATGAAATGTACCTAATTATAATTTTATTATTAATTTATCATATTAAAATTAACTTTATAAATAATTTTGAGTGAATAGAATAATATTCTATTGATTTTACAACTATATGTCATGTGTATCTTTCTTCTACGTATAAAAACACGATTGAGGTAGTGAAAGTAGTTCGATTACTAATAATTATTCAATGTATCAAAATATTACCTGATAACTAGATAAATTTTTATCACCAAGAATAATAATTGTGATTATTATGTTGTTTTTTGTCAGTATTTCTGACCATTAAATACAAAAATTAAGAACATAAATAAAGTATCCATCTACATAAATTTATTATCTAACTGAAAATTTACCGCACATAAAATAATCGGAAGTGTTTTCAATAAAATAAATATTATAAAAAGTAAAAACCAAAGAAGTGTATAATACTACATACATTTTTCGATTAGCTAAAATATAAATTTAAATCTAAACTTTTTTATGAATGTATTATTCGTTTAACATTCAATTTATTTTTCCATTAAAATTTATTATTATTTTTTTTTTACATTTGGATTTGTTAATATAGTTTTTAAGTTTATACATAAACATAATATATTATATTATTCCCAGATAAAATATATATATTATATATGATAAAAAATATATTGTTGTATTGAAATTTATAGCAAGACATAAATAATTTATATATAATATAATTATTATTATGTGAAGTATTTTCTATCATATACCATCAAACTACACAGATATTAATAATACATTCACAGATGTTAATAATATATTAATATACACTTATTTCTATAAACAACTTTATTAACTGTTACTAGTTATTATATTTATAATTAATATTTACCAAGTGATATTGTATTATATTATTTATTTATGTCTTATACATATAATAAATAATATTTTATTATAATATAACAACCCATACATTTCTATTTAAAAATCAAAACTTGAATTATTGTTTTTGTTAAATATAACATGTTAATATTCAAATTTTCGTAGATAATTCTGTACAAATAAAAAAATTAATGAGGTATTTAAATATTTGTTTAATTAAAATTAGAACAAGAAATAATATATTTTATATATGTACAAAATTACCATGTTTTATATAATATGTAATACCTGTAATCTATATGTCTATACATATCCAGGGATGGACTGACTGGGGAAGAAAATGACATTTCTCGCCCAAGCGTTTTGGAAATTTTTCTATTTGGGCCTTCCTTTTCTACAATTTTATTTATTTATTTTAAATATTTTTATATCAGTGCAATATTATTATATAGGTTTAGAGTTTAGATTTAGACCTTCCGCTATTTATTAAATAATAAATTATTAAATAATATTATTTATTAAATAATGGAAAATATAATAATAATAATATCTATACAATTAATATTAGGTATAGATTGTTTGGGAAATTAGGAATTGAACTAATTGCAAAACGGATATTGATAATGATAAGATAATTTTCATAAATAACATTAAAATCAAGTGATAATTATTAAACAATTCTTGTCAGTATATTAAAGACAACGTAGACTGTTCTCTGTAATATAGATACCCATGTGAACAACTTAATACCCAGTAAAATTTTCAAGTTTAAAATTCAATATTGCCTGAATTATCGTCAAAATTCCAGTTTCTGTAAAAAATTCCGTAATTTCATCATTTTTTGGTAGTTTATTCTACAGGATAAGTTCAATTTTGAGAAATTCGAAAAATTACCTAAATAAAGTAACAAATAAATAAAATTATCTATCAGAATATTATGATATTCATAGTAGAGTCTCTACATACAAATAAAAAAAAACTCGCATCATTGTAAAACTAATACATTCTTCGCTTAAGTCCGAATCTAAAATATAATTATTTTTTTTTTTATTTATTTTATTTTATTTTTTTTTATATAACTTTTTCTAAAAATAATATTACATTTATAATTTTATTAATTTTTAATAATAATTATTATTTAGTATATTATTTTATCTAGTGAAGTTTTAGTATTTTATAAATATTTTGCCATCTGGCCCTTCAGCCCTACAGTTCGCCACTGGTTATATCATTTACAGTAAGGTATACGTAACGTATCTACATATACTTTCATTAATTTTACAATAATAATATTATAATATAATTAATTTGTAATATATACTAAATTTTATCTTAATTAATCATTAATATTTTATAATGGTCAAAATTAATATATTATCATTTGTGAATTATTAAATATAATATTATTATACCTATTAAAATAATGGACAATATAAAATGTTTAATAATATTATGATCATTATTTTTCGAAAATCGAGTGATATAGCGCTATCTTTGGGCAAACAAGTTAACTATTAAATAAGTATGTGTAATTGCCTATAAATTAAATTTTCAGGCGCTTATTCATTTTGTACAATATTACTATGATGTTAATAGTTTATTTATTTGTTATTTACCATTTAGCATTTAATAAGCAGTTAAAAAAAATATACATTTTTTAATTTGAATAGTATTTTACACCATTTTCATTATAATTAGAAATATAAACAGCATTTTTGGTAAATTAGTAATTTTTAAATCTGAAAAGTTTTTCTGCGCATTAATATAAAATGTTTTAAACGTCATAAATCATATTTTAAATTATGAAACAAACAATTACAATATAACCGACTCTCTGAAATATACAGAAAATTATTTTGTTGTTACTTTTAGAAAAAATACATTTCAATAAAGTTCTTTTATAATATTTTAATAAAAGTTACAAAAAAAAAAAACATCAATTAACCTAAATCTACCCGACATTAATAATCATATTATGAAAGTAACGATATTTTGATCACAGTGTACGCAGTATAAAAAAAGATGAGCTGATATCCTGCCGCACAAGATACAGGTGTGCGAACCATAGCGTTTAATTTTAATTAGAATTTGAATGCAATGATAAACCATTGCATTCGAAAAAACGATTCTGAGCGAAGTTTAGTCAGATTATAATTTTCGTTTGAACTAAAAATATCGATTTAAAACAGCTATAAAAAAAAAAATTGAGATTAGGGATTTTTCTAATATTTTAGTATGATATTAAGTAATATGTAAGTATACTTCAGTATAATTTTCAGACCCTAATACCAAAAATTACCAATTTTATCAAACATTATATACGTAAAAACGAGAATTTTACGAAATATTCAATGTCCAATATTTTGTAGAAAAATGAACGTAACGGTTCCAAAATTTTACCACATGTATATAATAGCTATGTGAACACTTAAAAAAATGTTCAAGTCTCTATCTTAAAAATTGCTTGAGTTATCGTGAAATATAGAAATTGAATTTGTCAACATTTCATTTTTCGAAGTTTTTTCTACCGCGTAGGGTCAATTTTGAGAAATTCGAAAAATGACCTTAATAAAGTACCAACTAGATCCACTTTGCTACCGGAAACATACCCTATTCGTGATAATCGGAGCATTATTTCGGGTAGTAAAAATGTCTTCAGAATAAAAGAAAAAAAAAAAAAATCACACACATTGTAAAACCAATACATTCTTCGCTTCGCTCAGAATCTAAAAAAATTCAATAAAAATTTTAAATAATCGGTCTTTTAGTAATAATATTATTAACTTCATTTAGATTAAAAAATGAAACAATACTAGTCTCTATGACATTAGTTTTAGGAATAATTTCAACTAGGTCAGTGGTCAAAAATATATTAGATCTATTCTATACTATTATTATACTATTATTATTACTTATTATATAATGATATTTTTTTATGCATATTTGCAAACATTATATTTATGATGATTAAATGACACTGACACACTAACAAGATGTCTATATAGAAGTTAATAACCTGACCGGCCTGACCCTATTTTTGTTTGTAACTCTAACCAAAGTTTGTTTTCATACTTTGTACAAATTTTATATTATATTATTATATTAGATGCCTCTATAAATTGAACTAGGTCAAGTTACTGCGCCCACGTTCCCGCCAATTCTTCTTCTTTAAAAATAAAATTAAAAAATTCACATTAAAGTAGGTATTATGTACAACTTAATAATGACCAAAATATAACTGTCGGACGCTATATTTACGTATACTTTGCCAACTAAGTCGATCAAAAAAAGACTACAACCATATTTGTTTATCTTTTATGAGATATTACACATTTTAAAAGGATTGTACTAACTAAACGTTGTTGTTTTATAAATAAACACATATTATACATATGTGTACATTTATAAAATTTATTAAACTGTTATTGAAATAGTACAATTTTTAAAGAAAAAAAATTTAAATCAGTGATTATTGAAAAACAAAAAAATTAAAATACAAATGCTTCGGAAATTCTTTGGTCAATATCATAAATTATGTTAATACGTTATAAGTTATAACAATATATAAAATGATATATTACGGTTTTAAATATTGATCATAAAATGCATTATCGTAATACATTCGAATATATTTTTATTTATACATTTCTATAACTTATTAAAAGAATTATTAAATAATATTTCCTATATTTATTTAAATATATTATCCAAAAGTTAATACTTCAACAATAAATAATATTTTCTATACATTTCTTAGTTTCTATGTATGGATATAATAAAATATTATCTTAAAATAAGTAATATCCATTAACAATAATGTAAGATATAGATACAGTTAGGATTATATCTCATATTAAAGAATATTTTAAAAGTTAAAACATTTGTAATACGACAAAATTTTACCTACGATCAATAATATATGTTATGTGAGCAATTTACTGTATAGTGTATATATGTACCATAGGTACCTACTAACAAAATTATAGAAGATTTATCCGATCACTTTATCAAAATTATGTACAATTGAGAATTATTTTATACAATCAATACTTATGAATAGGACTAGGATTTATATGCATTAGCATATTTTTTTTTGCAACTTTTGATTACTGCATTTATGTGACATATTTTTTCACATTTTTTTTTTTTTTTTTGCATACTTTGCCATTTTTTAATGCATATAAATCCTAGCCTTATTTATGAGGTAACCATAAGTAATGAAATTGAATTATACCTCATAAAAAAAAAAAAAAAAAAGAAAAAATGACCCAAGTTACGCCTAGTGTCTAATATAGTTAAACTTAGAAATTTTTATTGAATTTTTATGTGTATAAAAATAAATACAGAACAATGAACAAAAACGAAAACAACATTAAATATTAAAACCCTTTTACGGTTTGATGACGTAGCATTTTTAAATTACGATTCCAATCCCCGCGACAATAATTAAACTGTGACGCCGTCACAGGAAATAAACAACTGCCGACCATTATATTGTACGTACCGATTTACCGGTAAAAATAATTCACGTAAAAATAAAATCCGTAAACGTGGCAAAATTACGTTAAATATACCTACGCGTTGTTATAATGACTAAAATATTATAAATGATAGTGTCAAAGCAAAAAAAAGCAAGGGAAGGGATACAGGTGTGCAATCATAGTGTTTAATTTTAATTATAATTTGAATGCAATGGAAAACCATTTCATTCGAAAAAACGATTCTGAGCGAAGTTCCGTCATATAATGCCGTTTTTTCGTCATTCTTTTCATAACATTTTCGATGTACTAAAAATATCAAATTTAAACAGCTATAAAAAAAATTGAGACTAGGGATTTTTATGTAAATAAAAAAAATACATTAGTAAAATTATCAGACCTTGATGCCAAAAATTGCCAATTTTATCAAACATTATACGTAAAAAGAAGAATTTTACGAAATATTCAAAGTCCAATATTTTGTAGAAAAATGAACGTAACACGGTACCAAAATTTTACCACATATTAATATATGGTAACTTATGTAAATACCCAATAAAAATTTTAAGTCTTTAACTTCAAAATTGCCAAAGTTTCGTAAAATATTGAAACCGAATTCTTCGAAATTTCAGTTTTCATGAAAAATACAATAAACTTTTTCTTCAATTTGCCCTCTAGCTAATTCTAGAAAATTGGAAAAAATCACCTAACAATAATTATGTAAATATAACCGAATGGTTCGTTAATTCTCATTATAGACCTTAGCCTTTGATCAATAATCTATGATCTGCGATATGAATATATGATCAACCCCAGGGAGGTGCTCAAAGAAATATTATAAGATTTACGATGGAA
>JAIUCT010000018.1:4980861-5029594 GCA_021307375.1 Tetraneura akinire | reverse complement strand
TTATTTAGGTCATTTTTCGAATTTCTCAAAATTTACTATAAGCGGTATAACTATAAACTATAAACGTCTACGAATAGGTACCTAAACACAGAGTTACCTATATCAATTAAGCGATTAATGATTTGTCTGTTTTTTAATCTTTGCTGTTCTTTTTTCAAGTTTCAACCACGGTAGATTATTAGCCAAGACCCAAGAGGTCGAAAATTAAGTCACTGGGAAGGCCGGTGCCCAACCTGCCTCCCCCGTATACACGCCTATGTTTTTCTTAGTCTAATCGTCTAATGGTATAATACACATACCATAGTGGCGTAGTCACTAGTCGACTGGATATTGGATTTCGAATTACCTTTTACCTTATGCACGCCATCTAATTTTGTCAACATTTTCATACAGGTAGGTATATTACAAGGATTATTTAATATTTTAAGATTTAAGGTAGGCGCAACTGTGTATTACATTCGGAGCTCCGCTCCAAATATAAAAAATATCACTCGATTCACCTATTATGAAAAACTACATCGCTTAGGTAGGTAATACTGGTAATAGCAAAATAATAAAACTATATTTATATATTATATTCTATCATCCCCCTAACATGAAATATACCAATACCACAATGTAAAATTGAAATGATAATTCAATTTCGATTGCACTTTGCAGTTTGTACAATCCTTTTTAAAACAATGATATACATACATGTTTCAAAAAATAAATATAATCAAATGAGTAGCTAAATTTAAATTATACTCGGTGGCATATTTTACATAATCAGCATCTTGTAGGCTAGAAAAAAATTATCTACCTACCTTAAATTATTGAATGTATGGCAAATTTCATTGAAAAATAATAATGATCAAGTAAAAAATTCATAATTTGATAAAATATTGGTTTTATAAGTAAAAAAATGTTTTACTTATAATAAGTACTTAGGTACCTACATAAAAATTAATTAGATTATAATATGTATCTACTTTAGGTTATTGCGAACTCATCAATTAAATTATTGCAATTAATTAATTAAACATTTTACCCTTTGGCCTTTATAGAAAGTAATGCTAAACACTAAACTGTTCAATTTTTTAAGTAGGTATGCCTATTCTTAGTTTTAGATAAGAAATAGACTGATGTTAAACGGCCGTCATAAAATATATGTGAAACAACCAAACCTACAATTGCCCAGTGTTAATAATTTAATAAAATATTAATAAATTACATTTGCATTTATATTATATTAGTTTCTTTGGTTTTTGTTTTCTGGAATATAAAAATAAATAATTATTATACTATGGATAAAAAATATATTACATGTAATATTTCTTATGGGTTTTACAATATTAATATTATAAAAAGTAAGCAACCATAAGGCAAATAAGAAAATATATCATTTACAAATTTGCCGCTGTAGATGCCTCCTGATTATACCTAATAAATTCTTGGGTGTTGATACAATACCTAATAATTATTACCAAGTAAATAGTAAATTTTTTTAATTTTGAAAAATCATGTCGTTGAAGTTCGAAATGCAAAGTAATATTTAGTAAAATAATTTGTATAAAAAATTTAATGGCAAGGACTAAGGAATATAAATTATACATATACAAATTTTTCATTAAGATAATGATAAATGTCTTGTTTTCAATAACACAGTACACAACAATTATCTATTTAAATACATAATATAGTATAACATTATCTAATAACCTAAAATAAATAAGTGATCAGAAGATTTGTCCAAAACATTCACATTGAATTAATTTACAAAATGTACATAATTATAAAAAAAAAGTGTAAACAAGCTAAAACTTATCAAAAATCATATTTATACATATATAATATATTGTGTATAATTATAGTAACATAATATGCGATAAATTATTTACAAGTAAATAGTCAAGTAAAAACACTCAAATTAACAATATCAACAAAGTGGAAACAAATTTATAATAAATAAAAATAAAAATAATGTTTCAAATAATATCTTAATAAAAACAATTATTTTTTATTTTATATTTTTATAGAAGAATTGCACTTTTACTATCTAACATTAATGTCTGTGAAAATGACAAATAACATAGAAAAAACAGTTTATATGATAATACAACCCACATATAAAATAATTTCTAAAATCTAAGGAGAGAATATTATCTTAAACAAATAAAACAAAAAACTTTAACTTTAATTATTGTTTACAAAACTAACGTATTGACTAGGTTTATAGAGTCATTGGCCACACATCAATTAATAACGTTATTAAAACAAATTTAAATTTTTGAATTTCTAAAATGGTCAAATGTAATAAATTAAATCTAAAATTAAAGATCTAAATTTAATTATTATTTTAATATTTTGTATTATTATTTCCTACAATTAAAAATCCCAAACACTAAATATAATAGAAATGGCCAAAAAAGTTAAAACTGAAAAAAATCTAATTTGTTTAGTATTACTTGAACAACAACTCTTGAGAGATAAATTTTTGTCAATATTTTTTCGACAAGGAGAAATTAATTCTGGTCGAATGAAAGTAATGACAATAAAAAATACATGTTTTTGTACAATAGTTTGTGAGAAAATAACTATATGTATGTTATTTTATAACACAAGTACAACACACATACATACATAAATTAAAGTTTTTAATTGTTATATATGTTATATACATATTATATATATATTATATATATATAATATTTAATAAGAATACCGACATCATTACCCTACAATTATTTATAATTTATTTGCCAAGGTCATCAAAGCAAAGGTAATGTTGAAGTTGTTCTCATTGGTCCGAATTAGATATATTATTGCCTTCTTCTTTTATTTCACCGACTGTGGCATTGATCATTTTGCTATCTTTTAACGAGATCAACTGCAACACTTGTTCCCCATTTTGCCCGGTGATGGCTACCAGCTGATGTGGCACACTAATGGTTTCGACTTCACCGTTTGATGAATCCATCCCACCACCGGGCTCCGACTTGGGCATATGCATCACTGGTGTAACCACCTGAAAATAAAATTTTTCTCAACTATTTATATATTCTTATTTCAATATATTAGTTTAAAATCTACCTGTATGCTTCCATCACTAATTTGTTGAACTACAGTTTGGTACAATGATGTATTCACAGGTACTGTAATCATACTTGATACTGAAAATTACAATATTCAATTTGAAAATAATTTAAATAATCAAAATTAAATTAAAATATATTAAAATAATTATTTGAAGTTTAAAATTACTACTTTTATATTATTCCATATCCCTTTTTTCTTTTTAAATATCAAAACATTCTTTATTTGCCACCATCATTCTTGGTATATTAATCAGATCATAGATAATTTTTAATACATATCATTATATTTTATGTTTATTGTACTCATAAATTAAAAATAGGTAAGCTTGCAATGTTATACAGATCAGAATGTTGGGTAGGGTGGTAGATAAAAACTTAGAATATAGATAAAATAGGGGGTCAGAATAGCAAAAATGAATACATAGTGGTAAATAGAATAACTATACAAAATAAAATGTGAAATAAATAGTATAAGATAAATGGTAAATAAAATGAGAGAATAGATTAATATATTTGTACATAAAAAAAATTAAACATTTTATTCAAATCCTTAATATATTACTAAATAAGCACTTTCACATGATAAGGATTCAAAGATAATAATTGATAATAGTTTTTGAAAATTATAAAATTGATTTAAACCAAAAATATAATACAGCCAATAAGAAAAATCATGTAATTAATCATGATAATCCCCATTAACAATTAATTTTCATGCATACTCTATATAAAACGATTTTTAAACACAAATATAATCTACCCTCTTAAATTATAATCAGCGCATTTCTAATAACAAAAATGTTTACCTTGTCCATCTTCACCAGTTATAATTATTTGGCCTTCTTGATTTAAAGTGGCCTCAGGTACATTATTTAATATATCTACAGTGACACCATCTTGATTTTGCCCTTCACCAATGGTATGAACAGAATGAACCGTATGACCATTAGCACCTTGAGATGCATTAATCTAAAAAAATAAAAAATAAGTAAAACGTGTGTATTAATTTTAATGAATTGTATAAACTTTTAATTTAAAAAAATAGTACTTACAACTCCTTGTACATGGGCCTGCGTTCCATCAGGTAATGTAATAATTGGATTATTGGGATCAACATGAAATATGGACATAGATCCATCAACATTACTAATAGAATGAAGGAATGCTGGAGAATACTGTACCTAACAAAGGTTTCCATTATAAATATATCCAATTTAATAATATGAATTTAAAATCAAACCTGGGTAAGTTGTTGTTCCTGTGCATCTGGTGAATTTCTAGTTTCAATATTAGATGCTTTTGGATTAAATTTTAGTACAGAAGTAACAATTGACTGGCTTGCAACATTATTAACAATTGTTTTTGCTTCATCTTCTTCATTAAAAGTAGGCAATAAATCTTCCCGGCCATGGTATTTATAACAATTTATAACTATCTGTCGTAAAGCTCGAGTCCAAGATATCTAATATTTAATCATAAAATGTATAATAAAAAAAAATTTACTTGAAATGATAAAATATATATGATTAATAAATTACTTTTTGTTTCTCATCTTCACACCGAGCATCCATTCTAACATTTGCCCATGGTAATTCTTTGGGCCACCAAGGTGGTCTAGTAGTTTCTCTACCCCAGCCAGGTTTCCCTCGGCCTAATATAATAATAATTATTTTTATAAACCAAAAACTTAATATCAATAAGATAAATTACAATTTTATAACTATTTTAAAACCATGAAAATTTAAAATAATACGTCAATGAAAATGGAAAATTGTGATTATATTGTGTTTAGAAATTATTTTTTCCTAATTTATTTTATAATACCTACCTATACATAACAATTTATAGTAACTATCTAGTATTTAGTAATTAATATACATACAATTACTGTATTTGTAAAACATTTACAATATAAACTACAGAAAATAGAATCATTAATAAAATAATTTAAAAATTGGATGAATAAAATTAAGTCTTACCGAGAAACAATTTTAAACCAGATTGCAATAATTAGAGGTATGAATTTGGAAAACACAAATTATAAAAATACTTTTATATTGTATTTTTAATAAAATAGAGAGCAAATTATTTGTGAAAAAAAAAAAATACAAAATAAAATATTATTGGAAAAATACTAGGAAGATCAATAGGAATGTAGCAGATATGTACAGATGTAGATTGGCATAATCTTCCTATTATATTTTATTATAATCCCTGACATAAAATATTTTAATATTTAATAGTCATAAAGCTTAAACAAAAAGATTTTTTTGTCTTTTTATTTTATTATATTTTTCTATGTTAATAGGTACTTTTTTATACAAATTTATAAAAATAAAAATTTATTATTGTAATTAAATCTTACATAAATAAGTCTTAACAATTATAATATTAAATAGTATTGTAACGTGACTGTTCGTCTTAGCTTGTGCTTACCTGTTGAATATTTTAACATTAAAGGTATGAATGCTCGTAATTGAGCTTGAGTCATTTTTTCAACTGGAGTTGGAATTCCATCTAGAATAAGTGGTGGTAACTCATATAGAGTTGGGTCATCTGGAATAGGTGGTGGCGCATGTTGTGCTAATGCTGTATCCAGTTGGTCCATAATAGTAGCACGCAAATTTTTTACCTTAAAATAAATTTATAGTATAATATTTGAATAAACTACAATTTATTTTAAATTTACTTACAACATCTTCTAAAGGTTTTGCACCAAAACATTTAAACCCCGTTGTTTCTTTCCCAGGAGTTGCTACTAAGACAATCGCTTGTTGACCAACTCTAGTAGCAAATTCATCAATGGTAACCTTAGAAATAATTGTATACAATATTATATATATTATTAAATAAAATAGGTTAATTTTTTTTTTAAAAAAAAAAAGGTTTTTTCTATAAAAATATTCAATCTTATTTTTTTTCAAAATTACTATTTTAAATAAATTTAATCTTCAATTAATTAAAATTCTTTCTTTAAATAGTTATAAACATAAATAATGAACCTATGTGATTGGATTTATTAATTCTACATAGATTTTATTCAGATTCAATATACATAATATATAAATTTAATATACAGACTTAATAAATATATTGTAAAACATAAAAATCTAGATTATAATTACAATTAATATCTTACTTTAAGTTTGCGTAGTAATCGATTGTGCTGTCGTTTACGAATGGATGGATTTGTCTCAAATGAATGAGGACGTTTTCTTTTCTTTGATGATACAATTGCAGCAGCAGCAGCCATCCCAACAGGTCCTGATCGACACAAACCATAACAAAGATCCCTATTGTTCGACGATCCGCTATTGCGTTTTTCTACCAGCCAAACACAAACACACACACGCAAAAAAAAAAACAAAAACAAAAAAAAAATAGTGCAAAAAAAAAAAAAATAATAAAGACTCAACATGCATAAACAATATTAAATGATTTTTGTTGTTCATTAATAATAAAATAATAAATAATGATAAAAGTATAAAATGAAAAATATTGATTCAAATAAATAATATCAATATTAACTATGCATTATAATTAATTTTTATAGTTTAATATAATATATATGTTAAAAAAGCAGTGAATTTAAATACAGAATAATTCATTAAGCATGCTCACCTTACATTTTACCCATTATTACATTTTTCTTTTTAAATTATAATTATATTTTCTAATACTTAAAATTTTATTTCACAAAACTATAACAATTATTTTTTATATATAAGTTTTTCTTTTTTCTATAATCTTCAGTTTATTTTTATAAAATAAATGAAGTATAAAAATAAAAATAACAATGAATTTCTCTAATTTAGTGCCGGGCCACACGATGCGTTTTCGACACATGCGTCGCGATCCGGTGACACCGCATGCGGCAGAAATTATTTACAAATACATTAAATTAAGTTCATAATTTTATTTTGGGCCATACGACGCATTATCACCGGATCTGATGAAAACCTGCCGCAACATGTTGCAGTGGCATTGATGCGTTGCCACCGCACGAATATGAATTTTACATTATTTTAATCTAGGTCGGCCACACGATCCGGTGGTGCCGCATGCGGTAAACATTTATTTATTTGTTTTACATTAATTCTATACAACAGTAATTTTTTAATTAAAATCTAGGAAAATAATTTTCCTCCTCTCTTTTTAAATGAACCCAATATTTTCTAGGAGTAGAAATAATTGGATCATTTAGTTCACCAGTTGCTTCCGCTGCACATATAACGTTTAAATTGAAATTGTCACACATGATTAAAATTTGTAAAATCGACTGTACTTCACGCAAGCGAAAATTACACTAACCTATAATTGGGCTATAATTTTTGGCTAGTGGATCATAAGAATATACCACATGAACTGTGATTCCAATATAAATAAATAATTGTTTAATTTTAATTATTTATTATTAATTTTATGATAAATTTAATCCACCGCATAGTGTGGTCTGAAGTTTTCTGCCGCATGCGGTGTCACCGGATCACGACGCATGCGGCGAAAACGCATCGTGTGGCCCGGCACTTATACTATTTTATATTCAATTAGTAATGTTTTTAATTGTAAATAAATACAAATTAAATAAAGTATAATAGATTTCAATAGAAAAAACCCGTTTAAATATGCCATTAAAAGTTTATAATTTGTAATAATTATTCCAATATAATAATATAATAAATTCATGTCAATTTCATATATATCATTAATGTGTTAAAATGTAAACTTAGATAGTAATACTATTTACAATTTAATAATAATTTTCATCAGTAGATATATAAATTATAATAAATAGTGAATATACTATTGATGAATCAATTATTTAAAAATATAAAATAAATAGCTATAACTGAGGCCATAATTTTATAAAGAAATTTAAGTATTAGAATATATAGGTAAGTTTTAAGCTTGGTTTTAAGTATACCTTTATTTAAATTTAAAAAAATTCTTAAACTTACATAATTTAAAAAAAAAAAAAAAAAATGAGACGCATATTATGCTTGATGAATTTTATAAATATATATAATATATATTATGTACTATACAATCACGATTGTTAATAACACTAAATATTTTGGCAGATAACAGTATACTAAAAGGAGTTTTTAAGGAACCTAGGGATTACTGAAATATACATTTTGTGAAATTTTTAACACATTGTATATGTATACCCAATGCAACTGATAATTTTTTTAAATGAAACACTCATTTTTAACATCAGATTTGAATTTACAATTTTTTTTTAAGTTGATTTGACTCTTTTATTTGAAATTAAAATATGTATACTTAATGTATTGAATTGTGTAATTTTTTGTTTAAATTTATAACATTATGATGTAAAACCTTTCACATTTTTTATAGAATTCAAATTTTAATTATAAAATTAAATTTTGTAAATTAAATTAAGTATAGTATTTTAATTTATCTGACATTTAATATAAGTTATATTGCTTATAGGCAAGTGTTAAAAAATTCACAAAATGTCTTTCAGTACTACCTAGGTCTCCCTAAAAACTCATTTCAATACAAGGTCATTCTGCTGTAATGTGAAGTGTTACCAAAAATCGTGATTGCACTATATATACATATAAGAAAAAGTGCAAAATGTTAAAACATAAATATTTTAATTTAACATATAACTAACCTGCTGCAGCAAGCTGTGCGGTTACATCGTCTCCCATTGCAGCAGACATCAAATCACTTTGACTTTGATTAGAATCTCCATCGCAATCATCAGATGATAAACATCCATCATCATCTAAATCACTATCTCCGGTCATGTTAATATCATTACCACTATGGTCCATCATAATAATAGTGTGAATTACAAATTACCTATTTAAGTACAAAATATATAAATTTATTGAATGATTAATTAAAATTAAAAAACTAAAAATATTAATTATAACATGTTTTGATATCTTACAATAAAACAATTTAGCTGAAAACTTCAATATTGTCAATTTTAGTTCTTGGCAAAATTTTATATCCGAATTAAATCTACATTGATTAATCTAAAACACAAAAATTAAGTAAAAGATTAGATTACATTATAATATAGGTATAGGTAATGTTTTAAATATAAATCAATAAAAAAAATATACATTTAGCTTACATACCTACCATATTTATAACCATAATTAAATATTTCAAAAATACATAACAAATCTTTACTACAGATAATTATACATTTTTATGGATAATATTAATTATATATAAAATTGTTTTGTAAAATAATCTATTTATTTTTATTAATGAATGAATTACACATTATTGAACGTTAGGTAAGAATTAAATAATAATAAGTAAGAAGCAACTTGTAAGCAAAATATATTAAATTATTTATAAATGTTAACATTTAATTGTTATAGGAAACTGTAGAAAATTATACATTAAAATAATAGTTATAATATTAATTTAACAATAAAAAAGAACATTAATCTTAAATAATAGAGACCCATAGTAATTTAACAGTTTTAATCATAATAAATATTGTAATAAACTGAGAATGAATATATTAGCATTACTAATGTTCAATTAATTTGAAGATAAATAAAAAATGAAAAATACAAATACAAAATTATATATAGTTAAATGGTAAAAATATAATTAAAAACATATATTTAGTTTTTTGAGATTTTGAATAATATACTTAATATCTGATAACACATAGGTAGTATTCTGATTTAAAAATTTATATTTTATCTTAATAATTCTTATCTATGTCCCTATTGGCATTGACATGTATTGCTATGTTAATTTAACACTATATAATATCCAATATGATAAGAAATTTCAAATGAATAATTTAATGACCACAAAAAAAAAAAAAAAAAAAAAAAAAAAAAATTGAAATGGAAATGGAATGGAATATAATAATGTAGGTAGGTACTTTATTTTACTTTAGGCATTATATAATATTTTTTATAGATAATGATTAAAAGTAAAGAATAGAAGTAATCAATTTAATTATTAATTTAAATTAAACAATATTTAATCTGATTGAAATATAATATAGATAATATTAATGTGCGATTAATAATTATTCAATTATCATTTTGAAAATTTAAAAAAATATATATATTTATATAATCCTCTTAATTCATATTAAATCGTATTAAATAGACGATAGATAGTATTTAAAAATGATAAATCAAATGCTGTAAATTGCTTAAAAGTAAATATAAAACTTCAAAATAAAAATATGTATATCAGATCTATTTACAAAATCTAATCAAAACGTAATTAATAAGAAATAAATAGATCTGACAAACTCAGTATACATATGATTGATAAATGATCATACTTAACTATTTTATATAGTGATTGAAAGTGTTGTAATAAAAAAAATTACAAAATTATCTATAATTAACTAAATTTATAAAAATTATAATTTGTTTACATTAATACCAGGCAAGAATGATTATATTCAATATTTGAATAATTTAGATATTATTAAAAAAATATGAGTTTGTCTGGGATTCGTTGATAATTTACATTGTGTCATATTTAATAAAAACATTTTGCCAAAATTCAAATAGAAATTTCTATTCATGTTTTGTATGGTCTTCAAGCACATTTTAATACCAATCAACAACATAGTCATTACTCATTACACAATACAATTCGTTATTTGTTATTGTTGTGCTCTGGAATTTTTGTGATAACGAAGTGATAAGTCGCGGAACAAAGAAAAAATATTACACACAATCATATCGATTTCGATTAATGTCATAATATTGAATATACTATTATACTATATACCATGGTATATACTATATAGTATTATTATTATATTATATTAAGTAAAAACGTGAAAACTCGAATAGAAAATCCATAATTATCAGACAATTACGAATTCATGATAAGGAAATAATACTTTTTTTATCCCGAGAAAAAACCGATTTCAATACAAACCACCTAGGATATTTTTTTTAACGGTCGCAAAAAATATTGCATGACGTCATCTATATAGATAGATACTATATACAAATTACATTAATATTAAGAACAGCTATGTGCAGATTCGTCATTTAGGTTCGACGAAAAATACTAACAGCCACTACAATTCGATATTAAGAACATAATTATTAATTTTCATAAAATGAATATATATTATTATGAATATAATAATAAGGAAGGTTTACTTAATGATAGACGACCCATACCAAAATAGGGACGTGCCCCATGTAGGAGGATACTAGGGTTTCTATTATCGTCTATTATCGACGACACGTGCAGAAAAAGGAAAGTACCCAAACACGACGACACGTAATATTATATAATATATATTAATATTATGTGCACGCCGACGACGTAGCTGCCGGGCGCAACTCCTGAGGCGCAACAAGACAACGGCGTCGGCCCCGGTACAGGACCGCCGCAGTGTGTCATGTGTGTCGCGGTGCGTGGTGCTCAGCCGCTCGTCGATTAGATTAAAACCGTGTGTGCGAGAACCAACAGCAAGTCTGAGGTTCCCCCGTTGGTGTCGGACAGTGTTTTTTTTAAAAAACACGAATATGTGTATGCGTATATTATCGTCGTCGCGGGCCGCCCGCGACGACGATGGTGATAATAATAATTTGAGAGTACGGCTGCGTACGCACCTGCGTGACGGGAGAACGGCGTCGGCGGCATCGGCACCGGCGACAGCGGCGGCACCGACAGCAGCAGTACCCACGACGGAGGCCATCGGCGCACAAAACGACTCTTCTCGACAGCGACGATAACGGACGCCAAGCAATCGTCCGCAGTAACGTCGTTATCTATTTCTCTTCTTCTGATCTTCTTATTGTTGACGGCAGTTACGCGGTAGAACGCGGCCTCACTAAGGAGTTGAAGCGAAAATCCGTGCAAATATCTTCATCGGTAGAGATCTTTCGCTGTAGGTACGTACGCGCGTGTGAGAACGTATCCGAAAACGCAGCGATAGGAAGAAACAACGCGATACCGAACGAAACGCACACCGCATACGATGTTTACGACACACACTCGTCGTCGTCGTCTCGTCGCGCGCGCGGGGACACGGGTGGCGCGTTATTATCGATCGGCCCCGGCCGGGCAGCCGATCAATGCCGTCGCCATTTTGTCCGGTCTCGTTCTTCTCGTACTCTCTACGAACTATGAGTGAGTAGTGACTACGACTGTTCGTAGTCGAAATTTCGCCCACCGTCTCAAAGTTTTTCTTTCCCGCGATATTATTAATAATCGTTTTGATTATTACTATAAAAGTTAAAGTGTGTAATGTCGATATATTATATTCTTCATATTATTGGTAGATGCAATAAAATGTACAAATTTTCATAATTTATCATACACATAACATTTATAATTTATAAGTGTATATTGACGTATTGTATATAATATATATTATTATAATTTACATTACGATAACGATCATGTTCGTCGACGTTGACGTTGTTTTTGTTTTTGTCGTCCTCTGTAAACACGCGTCTGCGCACCAACCCGTTCCCGTCACTTTGCGTTACTTCGTCGCTTAGGCGACACGTTCCCCAGTGATCACTGAGTAGTGACCCAATGGAAGCCAGATTAGAAACAAAATATAATATGAATATACAAACCAAATTAGCCGGAATATTTTCTGTTCAATTGACTTTTCTTCCTGCAATAGATTTTCGCGAACACTTTTTTAATCGCTCTCGCAATCGTACGTACGTTTCGGTTGTTACTAGTTTTGCGCGCATTCATGGCGGCCAACGTAAAATGTTCGCTACCGAAGCCATTTTGATTTTGTCGCTCATCATCGTCATTGGTGGTGTACATGTGGACCGCCATCTACCGGTTCACAGTATTCCGTTAAATTTTACCCGCCAAATTTCAAAATCGTCAACATGATAATATATTTTCGTTTTCCGAAATTATTAAATCAAATACATATATTATATGAAAATTGGAATTAGTCATCATTGATGATTTTATAATAGTATATGTTAATTTAATAACTTTGATTTCCATTCTCAGATGAAATAAAGTCAGGTCAGATATTTATAATGTATAATTTATTATACGTATCTGTGATATTGACTACTTTTTTTAGCATGTTAATTATATTTGTTACATAAATTTAGTAATAATAATCATAATTAAATTATCCAATTACTGTTAAATAATATCATATCAAAATACATTTTCAAAAATTATAATCATTTATTTGCATACTGCCATACTGGTTGTATTTCAACTTTAACAAAATTTTACTGCATGACAATTAATTAAAGATATAAAAATAATAAAATATTATCTAACTATGATAATTTACATTTCTTTAAATGAATACTATATAAAAGACTAGTTAAATAATAAATATTATTTGTTTTTTATTCATTACTTATCTTACTGGTTAATCTAATCACATTTTGTCAGTTTGATTTACACATTTTAAAACAAAAATATAATTACAAATCACAGATTATTGACTTATAAACTATTATTTAATATTTATTTATATAATAATTTAAAATGTAATATGCAGTTTCATTCTCATTTATAAACTTATATTGATAATCCAATCAATGCCATCTATGATGACTCTTAGGCACTTCTTCATAATCATAATCATCCATATCGTCATCATCATCATCCTGATAAGCATGTGGATATTCTGATCTGCGATGGTTATCTTGTTTTGATTTTATCATTTCTACATTTTAAAAAGCATAGTGTAATGTGAAAACAAAACAAAATACAAATCAGAGATTACAATTTAATATTTATTTTAACTTTTTAACGGTAATGTAATTTGTTTACTTCTCTGACAAAATTTTCCAAACCATCCACGTTGACAACGACAAGTTCTGTTCACCGTACAATATCCATGCCGGCATGGTCTTTTACAATTATCGTACTGTATTATAGGCTGACCAATTTCACAATGGTCTCCTTGAAAACCAAAAATACATCGACATTTATTCACTCCTTTACATTTACCACCATTTAAACACGGAATAATACATTTGGCTAAAAGAAAAAAAATACTGACTATTATAAATCAAACATACTAGGTAGGTACTTAAATCGATTAAAAAAACTTACAATATTCACATCGTAAACCATAAAACCCTTTGGGACATTGGCATGTGTCTTTTTGTATACATTTTCCGCCATTTAAACACTTTTCTGCACAAATACCTATGAAATATTAATTATATAATTTATAAATATAATTAACATTTTTTGTTACTAACAAGTTAAACTTTTTTTTATTAAGGTAATTGGATTAAATTGAAAAATAAAAGCAATGATTCTGCAAAACTTCACGTTTTCCAGTACAATTTGCCGACGAGGTTTACATGGTGCTAGTAAAAAAATTGATAGTCTCATAAGAGTTAATCATGCTGGTGAATTAGGAGCTGATCGAATTTATGCCGGACAAATGGCAGTATTAGGTGTGTTAAAAATTAATTTTTTTATTTGCATCTCTTATAATGAGTATATAAATTGTTTTTATATAGGAAATACTAGTGTAGGACCTAATATCAAAAAAATGTGGGAACAAGAAAAAGAACATAGAAATAAATTTGAACAACTTATAAATGAACGTAGAGCACGACCATCATTACTGTTTCCTTTATGGAATTGTGCCGGCTTTATGCTTGGAGCTGGTATTTAGAATTAAATACAAATATAAAAAAATGCTAAAATAAAATTATTTATAAATTGTAATTTATAGGTACAGCACTAATGGGTCCTAAAGCAGCTATGGCTTGTACAGTTGCTGTAGAAACAGTAATTGTAGATCACTATAATGATCAACTACGAAATTTAATAGAAGACCCAAAATCTGACAAGGAGCTTCTTCAAATCATAAAACAATTTAGAGATGAAGAACAAGAACATCATGATTGTGGTATTGAACATGGAGCCGAACAAGCCCCATTTTATAATGTGTTAACGGCAATTATTAAATCTGGTTGCAAAGTAGCTATAGAGGTTGCAAAGAGGGTGTAAATTAGTTACCTAACTATCCAAAATTATCTTTTTATAATCAAATTAATTTAAATATTAAAATTATAATTTTTGATATTAATAAAAAAAATTATAAAGAACCATTACATTACCTCCTTCACAGTGTGGTCCTTGAAAACCTTGTGGACACCGACAGACACCCGGTGCAACACATGTCCCATTATTCATACATTGTGGATAACATAAAGCTGTTTTACAATATTGACCCATATATCCTTCAGGACACTGACATATTTTATCTCCATTGCACCAACCATTGTTTTCACATTTTTTATCACATTCTATGTCTGGACCTAGAAAAATTATTCATAATATAGTATGCTTATTAATCATTACTTTATAATATTGTTAACTATTAGAATACATTAGTAATGCCCAATTACCTTCCAAAACCTTTTAGCTTATACAAAATGACATGGCAGAATTAAATAGTTAATATATATTTATAATTTCAAGGCTAAACAAAATAAAACTATTGACAATATTTTATTATAAGAAGCTAAAGTAAATAATTATTATGTTATAAATTATAATATAATATGATCTAATATAATGTTTTCTATAAAAACAATTCTATATTAATATTACTGAAAATAAAATAATGTTATTCTTTTTGTTAATGGCATGTGCCATATGCATATTAAAATCAGTTGGAATACTGTACTTAAAAATTATTTTTATTTTATTATTAATTTCCATGATTATACTAAATTAAAAATAATTTTATTTCACAATTACCACTCCCTTTTCAAATGACAGCAGATATCTTTATATGTGTTTGTGACAATTAGGTACTTTATGACACCTGTTTATACACTTGTTACATTATATTTAAAATACAATTTAGACTAACATAACATATAAATATAATACGTAAAATAATGTCATTTAATTTGGCAAATATCAGGGCAATGTGATTATTGATTAATTACATTATTAATAAAGGCAAAGCGTTTTTTCTTACTTGTACTTTTACTTGTACCTCTAGCCATACACTCTTTCCTGAGTTTCACTTTTAATGGTGTGTCAGGTAGGGTATGGTTTTTTTTGTTTTTTATCGACAGTCGTATCCTGAAACTGGCTATACCCGAATTGTTACCCGAACATGGTAACAAAATACTAAATACTGAAACCAATAATAAGTAAACAGAACTTTTAAACATAATACTATTATTGTTGCATATTCTATTCAAATTTACTTCTGTAGATCTGTCATTGATTATACAAATATTTTATAGATATTTTTAAATTTATGATTATAAAATCAAAATCTAACTATATTACTTCAAAGTAGGTATTTAATATAACATTTTATTTGTAAGTGTTCAACAAATAATAATATGCATATAAACTTACTTAATAAATTATTAAATAGTAATAAGATGAGTTCTATAAAATATATAATTTTTAAATATATAGCATCTAATTTTAAGTAGGTATCAAATACTTGACTTTTGTCCAATTTTAAATTACCCATGAATTATATTTATGTTAAATAATAAAGTAGTAAAAATTGATAAATTAATAAAGTGCACACCCTTAATTGCATAAAAAATTAAAAACCGTATGTATTTATTTTTAGAATTATTTGTTCAACATTTATTTTGTATTTTATTTACATTTTTATATCTAATTTGACTTTTACAATTACTCAGGTATACGGTATACCTATACTATATAATATAAAAAAAAATTATATTCTCTTTTTTTATTAAAGTTTTATTTCAATTCATTCACTCAATATTATAAATTTATACTAATAGGCAATAATTATATTAATTATTGAACATTGTAAGCCAAATTTTATTAATATGGTTTTAAGAAATTAGATGTTTTTATTTTTAATTTAAGTACAGTTATTCATATATTATAATTTTAAATATATTATATATACGATCGCAAAACTTTCCTGCAGATTGATGAAGCAATTATTTTTTAAATAGATAGGTACCCAAACTTAACATAAAATATCTACATAAAGATTTTAAAATTATATAGATATTTATTCGCATAGAAATATACATAGGTATACCTGATTGTTAATAATAAATAAATTAATCATTTCATTTTGTTGAATTAAATTAATTCGTTCAATGTAATTTTATAAAATTAATCTTTTTAGTTTTTTCGTGTTTATTACCTACCTACATTGTCATTATCTATTTGCTGGCTGCTGCCAATTCTTATGCAATAAGGATAAACCATAAACATAAGTTATGACTACGATTAAAGATTTATCTTCATATCTTAAGTAGTGGTTATAAGGTTATAACCTAACAAAAGTAGGTAGGTACTTCCATTCATTTTCTGGTATATGGTTAGTATATAATTACCTGGACTGAGGACTTCTAGTTTTTTCATATTTATCTAGAAAGGTCGCAGAACGGGCGTGACACGTTTCCGCCAATTCACTTTTCCCCCAAATTTAAAAAAAACCGATTCTCTTTTCCGCCACATAGTAAAGGCGATTTTATTTTCGATCATAATACGAAGGCAATATTATTCGCGGTTACATAATACATCGCTGGTGTCGCGAAGCGAGGTTTTAGGTCACACGAAATCACTGCCTATCCGCACCAGTATCCGTTCAATGGGTAAGTATTAGGTAGGTATGCTTTAGTCCCTTGGGGCGTAGTCCCATCCCCACGAAAAGTGCCGCAAAGCGGCGCTTGAGGAAGTGAGCGAAGCCGGCAGGCGTAGCGAGCGCCCCTTCCACTTGAAAAGAACGATTTATCGGAAATTAATATTAATAGGATTTTGGCGGAAAAGAGAATCGGTTTTTTTTAAATTTGGGGGAAAAGTAAATTGTAGGAAAACGGAAAGGTACGATTTTGGCGGAAACAGGCTATGCCCCGCAGAACAATGTGCGTGATACACAAATATGTTTCATAATATTAAGAGGTTATATCTAACATTTTATTTTTCTTATAAATGCATATTTTAACATTATCGCATATAAATGCATATTTGAGTACCTATATTAGAAAAATTGAGATCATATTATTTTAAAAATTTTCGATATTGCATGGACACAAGTAGTATACATTTAGAAAATACGTTGTAGTATTTCACTGTGTAGTAGTGTAGTAGTGTCAAATAAAATTATTTTTGTTCATCGAAAAATACAATCTTATTAAAAAATAATACGTTATTATTTCAATGTACACTATAATAGATGCTAGTATATTGACAATAAAATTATATTCGTTTTGTATAATGAAACGACACAAATGCGAAATGCGGCAGTTTACGAGTATGTGAGCCGATAAAAAACACAGGTAAAAAAAAATAATAATAATAATAATTAGTACAAACCATGAACTAAGATATACATATATATATATAAGTATATATATTGTATTATTAGTATATATATATATATATCTTAGTTCATGGTACAAACTTGAAAGTTGAAACTATAAATTAATATTTTATTTTCGTATATATATAATATATATATATATATATATATATATATATAAATGAAGAAATCCAAGAAGTAAAAGATACAGAAAGTGAAGAATTTTTAAATTAAAGAAATAAATAATATATACTAACATTTTGTATAGGTACTTAATACATTTTTTTAGAGCATATTTTAAACGCATATTTCTTGTTTTTTAGTGCATAAATGCATACATATTTCAATATATTTAAGTACTACAATTTGGGGGAGGCAGACTATGGCAAATGCCCCACTCTAAGAAATTTTAAAAAGTCGGTAATTTTTTGTCCGATGATTAAATGATAAAATTGGTAAATATTAAATTTGTAATTACTATTTTGTACTCAGAAATTAAATATCATTCATTATAAATATTGTCTTTACGATACATTTATGTTTTATTAAAATTTTGGTAAACACTGACTCCCCCTGGCTTATGACATCGTTATTACGCGAAACACGTCTGTGAAATATCTAGAGAAATTCTAAAAATAGATATACATAGATTTTACAACAATATGTTAATTTAAGTTCTGTTAAATATACAACTTCAATAATTCAATATACTTATTGTTATTGATAGGAAATTTATTGGGTAAGTAAGTAAATAAATTAAATAAAAATAATAATATTAATTTAATAAATTAATGTATAATATTATTATTTAATTGGATAAATAAATGTTTCATGTTATTTGTTTATCATCATAAATTCATAACATTACTAATTTTGATCCCTTATAAATATGTTTTGTTCCGAAAAAATATTTTATTGTTGGGGTCTATCGTCCTTAAATATTAATAATAAAATTAATATTAAAATGTAATTAGGTAAGTATAGGTAAGCTAAATGTAAAAGTTAGGTATAAGTTATAAGGTTATAACAAAATATAAGTACCTATTTATATTTCTAATCTAAACTGTTGCTATAGTACAATCGCGCGTGTATTCAGACAAATAAACATATTTCGTTTTACTATACCTACTAGAGTACTGACTCTATACGTGTCATGTGTATAATATTTTGTTTTATACTTGTATTGTACCTATGTACACATACAATAATTCGACTACGTGTCTTTTGCAATTTTTAAGAATAAATACATGAAGGTACCTCCTACTAAATCTCTTTTAGGACTTAATCTATATTATGTATTAGGTTGAAGTATAAAAATAAAACGGTAGCTATACAATGCAAATAGTTAGGTACGTACTTATATGTATAATGTATATATAATGTATATATATACTACAATATGAGGCGTGGTTATAATTCCAAATGCCATGTGCGAACGACCACAATATAAATAACTGATTTTGGTCATTTCTTTGGCATCCATTAAATTCTTTTTCTACCCTAATTTTAACGTGTTATTTTATATTCCTTTATAATATATACGAGTAGGTATAACATGATTATTTCACGTGTTTTTAACGTTTTGTCCACATTTAAGTATTGACAATTCACGCGAATTCGACATTCAATTGTTAAGGAAATTATTGTTGTAATATATTATTATAATATAGTTATTTCAAAATAATTTATATAATATACCTAATATATGTATTATGTATATAAAATAACTTCGAATATTTAGTATAAAAATAATGTTCACGTTTAGCAATCGGTTGGTGATTTAAACTAATTTATTCATATTTGATTAATTATTATTAAAAATACATATTGGTTTTTTAAAATAAAAATACCTAATTACCTCCTCAGCCTCTTATTGTATAATACTCATAGGCGTAATTTCACTGAAATTGGGGGAGGGGGCAGGGGGTTTAAAACTAATCAGTTAAGTTACCTACTCAGCATAAATTGCTCGTTTCGCTCGCATTTACCACTTTATACTCATTTCCATATATGATATAATATGATATATGATAAAATTTCTTTTACATAATTTAGTATGATCAATTATATGCACTAAGTAAGTTTTATATTTATGATATAAATAATTAGTCAATACTTAATACTGCATTGATTTAAATGATTTAATAAATTTATATAGTAATACATTAATAATTCAATAGATTTTAATTCATAAATACATTAAAATTAAACTAAAACGTCTACTTGCTGCTGCGTTAAATTCATCAATTGCCTACAATATCGATATTTATTAATTGATTTCCTTCAATTTGTAATATAGCTATATTAGATACAGTGTTGGGAAAGTACCTTGTAAAAAGGAACTAGTTCCCGTTCCTCGTTCCTGTCGCGAAAAAGAACGCGTTCCCATTCCTTAACACATTTTTTATGATCTGAGTGATAGTCAATGGTGTTTTTTGCGAACAATTTTTAAGTCAGAAATACTCGGCTAATTAACTCCTTTCTTTTCTTTTTGGTTTATTTGTTATAATTCAAAATTTGTATAGCATAGACTTGAAACTTTCTCCAGTAAGAAATTTATTATTTAATAATTAATATACCTAAATATATAATATGAAATTATGAACACTGCCTATGCTTTATATAAATATACAATATATATATATATTGCATATTAATATTAGACATAATTATTATATATTACTTTTTCTATAGTACCTATACATTATACCAAGTATGGTATACGGTATACGACTATAGTGGTGTACTGGTGTCCCACCACAATATCACAGTTATATTTATATAGTTATATTATCATATTATATACCTTGTATGCTAATCTCGAACTAAATTAAAATATTATTATTCATTGAATAAACAATAATAATAATAATTATTATTATTATACCAACGATAGTTGATCGTTTTACTATAACTATATTTACTAATGATTGATGAAGTGATACGAAATTACTACTAAATATATCTATAAAATATTATTAAGTATTAAAAATAACTTTCATTTTTTTTTCATTATTTGAGGAACGAAAAATTTCTTTCAAGTTCCTTAAAAACACGAACCTCGACAAGAACTCTTTTCCGTTCTTCGTTCCAATATTTTAAATAGAACGCGTTCCTTCGCAACACTGATTAAACATTATGTAGGCTTTCTTGTCTCATAGTTGTTCTGAAGTAATAGTTAATAATAAAGTGTTCCTAAGGTATTAAGAAAAACAAAAGAACAAAAGAACTGATACTCCTGCCGCACAGGATACAGATGTGCGAATCATAGCATTTAATTTTACTTAGAATTTGAATGCAATGATAAACCATTGCATTCGAAAAAACGATTCTGAGTGAAGTTCAGTCAAATTATAATTTTCGTTTGAACTAAAAATATCAATTTATAACAGCTATAAAAAAAAAATTGAGATTAGGGATTTTTCTAATATTTTAGTATGATGTTAAGTAATATGTAAGTATACTTCAGTAAAATTTTCAGACTCTAATACCAAAAATTGCCAATTTTATCAAACATTATATACGTAAAAACAAGAATTTTACGAAATATTCAATGTCCAATATTTTGTAGAAAAATGAATGTAACGGTTCCAAAATTATACCACATATATATAGTAGCTATGTGAATATCTAAAAAAAATTTCAGGTCTCTATCTTAAAAATTGCCTGAGTTATAGTGAAATATAGAAATCGAATTCGTCGAAATTTCATTTTTCGCGAAAAATGCAGTTTTTTCTTTTTTCTACCGCATAGGGTCAATTTTGAGAAATTCGAAAAATGACCTAAATAAAGTACCAACTACCACTTTGCTACCGGAAACATACCGTATTCGTGAAAATCGGATCATTATTTCGGGTCGTAATTTTGTTTTCATACATAAAAAAAAAAAAAAAAAAAAAACAAAAATAACAAAATCACACATCATTGTAAAACCAATACATTCTTCGCTTCGCTCAGAATCTAAAAATTAGGGATGCAAAATGATAGTATTGCACTCCTACAAATATGCCAGTGGGTGCAAGTGCACCCCTTTGCATTCCCGTAATTATGCTCATGACAATACCTAGTACCTACCTATATAATACATAATATAATATATAATTAGTATGAATACTTCTATGTAGTTCAATGTTTCTATAATTTTAGAAAAAAAAAAATACTAGTATAATTTAATATACCACTGCAGTATATACCAGGCATGTATTTAGACCGTAATCTTGGGGGGGGGGGCGATTTTTTTTTATAAATATATGATATATCTATATCATAATTTGAATACTCATATATATATAATTTATATACAATTAAAATAAATACACATAAACTATTGTTTACAAACAAACATATATTTAATAAATATAATGTAATTTTACATAATAAAATCTACTTTTCTGTTGGATACGGCCATACAGGATACTTAATACCATTGATTATAGTTTATAGATAGTATCTGTAATCAATGTTAATACAAATTAATATTTGATTATGCGTATACATCTAAACACTAGCAGTGCCGCAACTTGCTATTGGTAGGCCCCAATGCAAGACAGAATTATGGGCCCCCCTTTTTTCTAAGCTATATATTAGTATATGATATTTTTAATCCCATTCTCCTGTGGTATATTCGTACCTATATTATATATTAAATAAATAAATTTATGGGTGGATTTATAGGTATAAGTATCTAAAAAGGGTTGAATTTGTTACCAAAATTACCACGTATATATAATTCCTATGTGAATACTCAATAAAATTTTAAAGTCTCTAACTTTAAAATAGCCCGAGTTATCGTGAAATATTGAAATCGAATTCGTCGAAATTTCAGTTTTCATGAAAAATGCCGTTTTTCGTCGTTTATTTTACCATTTAGGGTCAATTTTGAGAAATTCGAAAAATGACCTAAATATAGTACCAACTACTTCCACTTTCCAATTTCTTATTAGTTATTTCTATATTTTCAAGTGTTTTTCTATTCAATTAAAACATGTTCGATTATATAATATATAATATAATAAATTATAATATATATAATATAATTATATATATTATATTATATATATATTATTATACTCGTATTTATTATATATAATATATTATGTTTATGTTTTATATTGTGTGTATAATACGTATTATGTCTATGACTATGGCATCAATCGATAATGGACGGAAAATATATCATAAGCATAACTATTATGTGATATTTGGATGACAACAATATTTCGAGTTTAATTTTTTTTATTTTATGAATAAAATTTATAAATCATATTATAATATTACTTTTAACATGGGGCCCCTATCTAAAAATAAATCTCTGGTCAGGGAATGCAATGCATACTCAGCGTCCCCTATTGTTGCGGCACTGAACACTAGGTAAACTGCTTTCTTATGCAGCATTTGGACGATTCAACGAATGCTGGTATTATAACGTAAATACCATGGATTTTACTTTTCTAGTTATTTCTAATTCATAAACTCATAGACAAATAGTAGGGACATAACTTGGGCTGGGATTTTAATGCCCTAAGAAACCTCAAAAAATGCCCTTAAAAAATGTCACATAACATATTATTTTTAATCATTATTTTGACAGGAAGAATCGAATAGATTTTGTGTTAATATTATAATTTTTTATGTGTATTTATTTAATTTGTTATATTCCATATAAAGAGAGATATTTAAAGTTGCACTCCCTTGATCAGGGATCACGAGCCGCTACTGGTATTATTAAATTTTATTACAAATATTTTTCTAGACTTATTCAGGTATTCAATTTCATTGTAACGTAAAATTAGTTAATTTACAAAATTATTGCGATACTTCTATTAAAAATTAAATTAATTATTGAATTTTCTATAATATTATACGGTCTTTGGGGGGGGGGATCGCTCCTGTCGCTCCCTAAATACGTGCCTGGTAATCGATAATTAATTAATAGATATATTAATAAGTTGATTAGTCAATGTAATAAATAATAATATAAAAATATATACCTACAAATACTTTTTTCTAATACTATCAAAATATTTGTAATCTAATAAATTATAATGACTCGTGACTTGTGATATCAGTCAATATATATTCGTGAAAACGATTTTGAGCGAAGTTCATTAGATAATATATTATGTATTGATTAAAATTTTTTTTATTCATACAGTCCTACGTTCAATATAAATGTCCATAGAATACCTAAATGAGTCACCTATAAATAACCAAATCTGACAGTACTTCGCTCAGAATCGTTTTTCGAATGTAGTGATTTATCATTGCATTCAAGTTTTAATCAAAATTTAACACTATCCTCTTTACACTTGTATCCCTTCCACAGAAGTATCAGCTCTTCTTTTTATACAGATATAAAAAAAAAATTGTAATTGTAATATTCACAATAATTTGGAACTGAATTAAGCAATATGTATTTAAGTTTTAATCAAATTTTCAAATTTTTTGTCAATTTTATTTAATATTATTTTAAAATATTGAGAAACAATAAGAAAAATTATACATAGGTATAAATACATACCATAAATATCGATTTTACTAAAATTTCAACTTTAAACACCTATAAAAAATTAAGACTTGGGATTTTTCTAATATTTTTGTATGTTAAGTAATTTGTGAATTGTGAATATACTTCAGTAAAATGTTGAGACTTTACAAGCCAAAATTGCCAATTTTATTAAAAATTATTTAGTTGAAAATGAGAAGTTCCTGCAAGTCCGCGACTCTGCACGGTTTTAATGTTAAATAGGTACCTAAACAATAAAAAGTAATTAAGAGTACCACTCTTAACATATATTTATATATACGTAGTTAAACAGAAACGTCAGAAACTTAAAATAAATATAAATTAAGCACATTTGAACAATTCAACTATATAAAATATAAGATATAACTTATTGACTATATTATAGTCTACTATATACTATATAGTCTACTATATGTATCTCTAACATGTGGTAGCAGCTGTTTTTATTTTAGTATTATTAGTAGGTAATATATTAGTTTTTATAGTTCTCATTTTTTCAATACAATAAAAACTATAGAATAATACTAATAATTATATAGTATATATACATATAGCCATATATAGGTACTTATACTAAAATTATAATCATACATGAGTAAATAGTAGTTATTATTTATATTAAACAGTATTATTTAATTATTATGATATATATTATTATAATGGTTAATGGGTATTATAATAGAGAAATTAGAAATAGATAATTTTGTAATACTTATAGGCATTTATATATATAATTGTATACTTATTTATATTACGATATTAAAATTATAAATTATACTTATGAACATATTAAGTGCTTGAATTGTGAGAAAGGGTTGCGCAAGGGGCGGAGCACCACTACGGCACTACTATTTTTATTTATTTTTTTACGCATCCATCTATTATTTCTTACTAAATAAACATAAATCCATAAAATATTATATTTGGAATTCAGATATGTAGTATTGACAAAAAGTAGTTGTGCCATCTAACGGAGCCTCCTACGGGTTGTGTTAAATAATATTGTGCGCTTTGAACGCAGTAATTAGATTGAACACCGCTACTAAATTTTTCCCAATTCCATTTAAATTCCAGGACATATTATAGTATTATATAGCATGAAGTCAGTTGAAGAACGAAAAAACTACCTTTAGGTCGTTTAGGTATTTTCCCTTCAGTGTCTACAGTGACCGTAGGTGGTTCTAATATGTTCTTGTCATCAGAATGCAATGTATCGAATTTGTAGAAATAATTCTTCTTTCCGGACATCCACGTAAAATTCACATATCCTACCTGCAGTTGGATATAATATATTAATTATTATACATACGCGTATATAAATAGCGCGCTTAAAACGTAAATTTAAATTTAAAAATATGTGTCATATACATTTATCTAAGGTTTAAATTTATTATTTTATTAATTACAAATGACCAAAACTTACTTCGGACGGAATAACTGGCAAATACTGTTCAAAATTTTTGTCCAAAATATATGGCGTGACTTTGCCTTCCATAATTGCATATATGGGCATTTTAAGTCCTGAAAAACGAAATTAATATATATAAATATGTAATATTTTTCTTATTTGGTGTAAAGTATATTATAATTTATAAGAGAATAGTATAAAAAAACCTAAAAAAAAAAGAAAATAGTTTGAAATCATCAATATAAAAATTTGAATTTGTTTACCTTGTTCTTCCCCGGGCTGTCTTTATGTATTATAATTTATAATATATCTCATCATATATATTTTAAAAAATAATATTTTAAATCAAATTAAATTGTAGATTTGCAGGTAATTTTAACATTTAAATTTTAAACCAGAAGATACGATAACAGAAATTATTTTGATTTTAATATAGGTATTATATTATTATAATTTTTTATAATATACTCGTAGTTATTGCTTTAATACTTTTATATGTATATTTTTTTTGATAACTGTAATGGAAGGAGTGAAATTTGACACCCAATGTTTCACGTAATTAAGTCCGGTGTTGTACGATTGAGAACGTTTTACCTTTTTAGCAACACGATTGAGAACGATGTCGGCAGATCAAACAAACAATATTTTGTACCTTAAAATCAAACGATTGAGAACGATTTTTCTAGCGACGTTGCCATTAATCTTAATTTTTAATAATAATTTTCGTAGTGTCCAGAGACCCGGACGTCCGTGTTTTTTATGCGTACCCGAACGTCTGTGTTATCAATGCGAAGACGTCCCTCATCATTCCACTTTTTTTTTTTTACACACTTTTGATCTTATGGTACAATTAGGTACTATCCGCACACCAGTATCAAAGATGGACTAGATTTTAGGTATTAGGTTTGATATATTTCTATCGCGATAAAAAAAAAAGAAATAATAGTAAATACCTAGTTGCAGTGGCTCAAAATTGTTTTCACGAATGTAATGATTTATCATCGCATTCAAATGTTAATCAAAATTCAACACTACTATCCTCTTTATGCCTGTATCCCTTCCCTTGCTTTTTTTATTATTGCTTGTGTCCAAGACATATACAAAGCAAGGAAATTATATAATTACATGACAATATATAAAAAATAAAATAAAAAGAAAGCGAAAATACAATGTTAAATAATATAATGTTCAAATTAAGAAGCCAGCAGATAGAATAAATTTAACAATAAGAAAAGCTATAGGGGGAGAGCGATAGTTCAGAAGAATATTTGAGTAGGAAGAATGATATCCAAAAGTGGTAGAAAAGAAAAAAGAAATTGTCTGTTAAAACTATAGTAATAATTTATAACTTTTAAGTATTACTTTAAGTTTAAGGTTTAAGCTGTAGTTATAATTTGACTATCTTATTCCAAAATATTTATGTTAATTTAATCTAAAGTTAATCAATAAATATGAATAAAATAATGTTTGTGAATAAATACGATTATCCAAGTATAATCATTTTATAATGTTCATTGTACAATGTATATATTTTAATACTTGTTACTTGTAAGTTGTATACGTTGTAGTGTTGTACCTATAATTATAATATGTTACCTGTTATCCTGTTATTATTTTATACTTACTTAAATAGTTAAATTACCTTAAATGCTACATTATTATTTATTACTAGCAACCAAAGCCGGATCTAAGAGAGGAAAACGGGGATTAATCTTCGGGCGTAACATTTTTTAAGCGTAGTTTTATAAAACGTAAAAAAATATATATCGGTGGTTTTTATATCAAAATAAATAATTCAAAATAATTAATATATTATGCATTATATTAAATATAAGTAATATGTATTAATTTATAAAATAATATTAATATATAAATAATAATTTTAAATCATTATTTTAAAATTATCTATATGAACATGAATATTTTATTTTTAAATTAATAAAATTAATTTAAAAAAATAAAAAATATTAATAAAATATATAATACCTATAATATTATTTAGATTTACATATAATTTGTGTAGCTAGTGTATGGTATTGTAATAATTCGTAAAAGATTGCAAGCAGAGCGATTGATTTTCAGATTGTCATTTTAGGTGATATCGTCGAAAATAGCGTACTTTTTTTTCCTCTGGTTTTAAAATTGTTAGTTACTCTGTTTAATGTTTATTACTATTATAATATTAATATAGTATCATATTATTATTATAATTGATAGTTCTAAAGTTATCACTTGTTTTTGGAATAGTAAATTATTATTTTTAATTTGTTAATAATTTTTAATTTGATTATTTTTTATTAGTCATAACTTCATAAGTCATATGACTATATAAGGTTTGAGGAGTATTGAAGAGTAATAATAATTATTATGTAGTTATTTATGAACAACTTTTATTTTACACACATATATTCAAAAAAATGTATATACAAATTAGTAAATTACAAATATATATAATTTATTAAATTTGTACAATTATTGCAACGACGGCTATTGGGTACTCGTAGTTTCATAGGAGTCATGTATAGGCAATTTCTAGTTGTATTTGTGTTACGCAGTATTATTGTGCGAGAACTGAGAAATAAAGATTATTATTTTAGTTTATAGTGCGAGTGTAATAATTATCCTTCACCCTCCCATCATTACGTACACGACAAACACGCATGACACGTCATGTAATTAATACTGCTACTGTTTGGACAGTATGAATTTTATACTACAAAAACTACATATTTCCCTTCCATTAGTCCAATAGCAGTATGATCCAATAATATTTTTAATTTTTGAAAACTGATTCGAACTTAGCATCAAGTTTACTTAACATCGGTCAGGCGACTTTATTCAATTTATTTGTTTATATAAATATATAGACAAAAGAAAACGAGTGAAATTTCAAAAAATAAAAACATAATTTACGATAGATTAAGAATTACATTTTGAAATGTGGCCTGGGTGATCTCAAGTAGACTTCATACGAAATTTAAATCTATTTTCAAAATTCCTATCGCTCCACAACATCAAATGGATTTATGGAAGAAAATAAGTAGCCGTGGGTGAAAAATTGGCTGGTATCCAATGGCCTTAACAATAAATATTATATAATATAATTATTTTAATATCATATCATCGTATATATTTAAAGACAAATAATTCAAGTAAAAATTTTAATTTATTTTATTAATTAAAAATCCTTCATTTAGAATTTTAGAAGAATATGACGTATTATATATTAATAATTTATATATAAGTTATATGTTATGTATTATCAATTAACCACATCTTAACATCTGCAATAACTAAACAATATTGCTGATATTATCTAATATAGGAGTATTAAATAAATTACATTATTCTCAAATATTAAAAATTGAACATTAATTATAAATATAATAAATGAACAAAAACACAAAATAATTTAGTAAAATAAATTAACAGAAATATAGCGATTGGTATATTTATTTTTCATCAATCATCTTCATCAGTCATCACCAATCACCATAATATTATATTATCTATTTATCTCAATTAATTAAATTTATTTTTCATGCAAATAATTGATATAATTACCTAGGTATAATAAGTATTTGAAAAACTAAGATTTTTAATGTTATTTATTCAGAAGCAAAAGAAAATTCAATATGGATTATAAAAGTATAAATGTATAATAACATTATAATTTATAAACACATTTTCTTTTTCTTTGGATACGCTTTAAAATGTGTGTCCTTGAACGATATTTATTGCTTGTTAGTTGTTAATACTGAATAATATAATTAAAAAATAGTATAGACGGACAGATGGTATTTAATGTACGCTATTATAAAATTATATTTATGTTAAAATTTAATTAAATTAATTTAAAATATTTTCATTGATAAAAAACTAATTTCGGGGTTAATATTAAATAGTACCTAAATTTTTTTCTAAAATCTGGGATTCCAAACAAGACATAATATAGAAATTAGAAAGTACCAAACACATAAATAGACGATTTTATAGTTCATATAATATTATTATTTAATTACATTTATGTATTGAATAGTATCATTTTAGTAATAAAAATGTATATTATATACAACAAACATATGACAATAATATTAAATAAATATGACTATGTGAAATATTTATATTTTGTATTCATAATTAATAATGTGTATTTCACAAACAAAAATAACAATAATGCATTATTTGCATTAAAGGATTAACCGTGTATTTCACGTTATAATCTTTTTATATTTATTGATACTCAATTTAATTTTATGCCTAAATACATTTATACCTATTCAAATATATTCATTTGATTTTTTATTTAGTGTGATCCCCCTTTTGATATTTCTATCTACGCCACTTCCTATTAGTTTTTTTTCTGAACTTATAGTTGTTGTTTTTTTTTAATTCTCGTATAGCATGTTTTTGGTTGGAAAGTGGATGTAGTTATATCTGTGATAAAATTTTAGAACTGTGACGTTAATTTTTATACAAAATATAGAACTTTGATTACTTCCTAAAATTTTCGTTATTACCTATATAATGTTTAATAAAATTGGCAATTTTGGGTTTTAAGGTCTGAAAATTTTACTGCAGTATATTTATACATATTGCTTAACATTTTACCAAAATGTTAAAAATATCCTGTCTCAATTTTTTTTATAGCTGTTTAAAGTTGAAATTTTTAGAGTGGTCAAAAATCTAATTAATCTATGTTTGATAAAATTGACAATTTTGGCCTTAAGATCTGAAAATTTTATTGAAACATCCTTATACAAAGTTTAACGTGTTACCAAAATATCAGAAAAATCTAAAGACTCAATTTTTTATAAAGGTATTTAAAGTTGAAATTTTAGTATAATCGATATTTATAATATTTATATGGATTCTTTTCATTAGGTACTTCTCAATATTTTACAATAATGTTAAATAAAATAGACAAGAAAAATTTGAAAATTTTTGAAAATACACATTACTTAACTCAGTTCCAAATAATTGTAAATATTACATTTACCTTTTTTTTTTTTTTTTAGCTGTTTAAAGTATAAAAATAAGAAATGCTACTGCTGTGGAAGGGATAAAGAGGAAATGGAATGGTGGAAAGAGGATAGTGTTAAATATTGAATGCAATGATAAATCATTACATTTAAAAACGATTCTTTGTAAAGTACTGTTAGATATGGGTATTTAGGTGTTTTATGGGAATTTATATTGAACGTAGAGACTGTATGAATATAAAAATTGTAATCAATACATATTATATTATCTGATGAACTTCGCTCAAAATCGTTTTTACGAATGTAATTATTGCATTCAAATTTTAATCACAATTCAACACTATCCTCTTTAGACCTGGATCCCTTTCACAGCAGTATCAACTCTTATTTTTTATGATAAATACACTGAATACTATTTAGATAAACTATGAAAAAATATATTTATATCCAATCAATGAAATTGATGATTTTTTTTCTGTGTAAAAAATAATATGTTTATTATTTATTTACATAATACGAGTACAATCATATTATATTTTATCATATACGATTTATTATATATCGTATATTATATTGAATTATTTATGGTATATGCTTAAGTTAATAATGTTTATTTTATAGGTACTTAAAAATATTTAAAAACCTGTGTTTTTTTATATCGATGAATAATATACTACTTTATTATTGGCTATTCTATAGGTATAGGGAAATAGGAGGTACATTATGTCCAGTGCCGGACTGCCGGATAACCGTATAGGCAAGGTAGGTACGTGCCTAGGGCTGGATAAAAGTGGCCGTAAGAGGGGGCTAATTTTTTTAGATTTTGAGCGAAGCGAAGAATGCATTGGTTTTAAAATGATGTGTGATTATTTTTTGTTTTTTTTTTTTTTTTTTTTTTATGTCTGAAAACACTTTTACGACCCGAAATAATGCTCCGATTTTCACGAATAGCAAGTTTCCGGTTAGAAATTGGATGTAGTTGGTACTTTATTTAGGACATTTTTCAAATTTCTCAAAATTAACCTTAAGCGGTAGAAAAAACGACCAAAGAATGACGAAAAAACGACATTTTACATGAAAACTAAAATTTTAACGAAATCGATTTATATTTCACGATAATTCAAGCAATTTTGAAGATAGAGACTTGAAAATTTTTTTGGGTGTTCACATTGATATATATTTGATAAAATTTTGGAACCGTTTGGTCAATTGTTATTCAAAATATAGGACTTTGAATATTTCGTAAAATTCTCGTTTTTATGTACCTATATAATGTTTGATAAAATTGACAATTTTGGGCATTTAAGTCTGAAAATTTTACTTACATATTACTTAACATCATACCTAAATATTAGAAAAATCCCTAGTCTTATTTTTTTTTTTATAGTTGTTTAATGTTAATATTTTTAGTTTAATCGAAAATATTATGAAAAAAATGACAAAAAAACGGCACTATCTGACTGAACTTCGCTCAGAATCGTTTTTTGAATGCAATGATAAACCATTGCATTAAAATTCTAATTAAAATTAAACACTATGATTTGCACACCTATATCTCTGCGGCAAGAGAATTAGCTCGTCTTTGTTTTTTTTTTTTTAATGGGCTATAAAAAAAATGTTTGCCTAGGGCTATGATCGGTCTTAATCCGGCACTGATTATGTCCTTATATTATAATTATTATAATCTAAGTACCTAAATTTTATGTCGTCGTTACTCGTTAACCATTCTATTATATTTATCTCAGTACACATTATATATTATATATTAATACAATAATTCTATAAAAATATAACCTATTACCTGTATAATGTATATGTTGACATATTGTAGGCATATAGTCAAATCAGTGTCTAGGCAAATAGTTAAAAAAAATATAGTTCTAATACACATATGTTATTTGCCTAGAAATGCCTGATTTGACTATATGCTTAAGACGTCTTTTTTTTAAAATATCTTTATTAAAATTATATATTAAGGTAATAATATAAAATATTATGTATCCGATGCTCACCACTGTACATTTTCACTTGTTGTTCATCGATCCACAATGACAGGTTATCCTTTTTCGTTTGTTGCTGCGGTTGCTTGTGCTTATATGTGCACATAACGGTAGCCGCGGTGCACAGCGGTAGCAAATACCACGCCGCGGCCGGTAGACGGGCCATGCGGCACGCGCGCGCGTTCCGCTAGCGATGCGACGTACGCTATTATAATAATAATACACTATTAAAATACATTGAAAAAAAAAACCAATTGGCTGATGTACGATTATAAAATCGCACACACGCGTATTGGCAGCAATATCGGCTGAAATATTATTATTAATTATTCGATAGGACAGAATTTAATTTAATTTTTATTATTACTTTTTTTTAATACTTCAAAAGCTATAGTATATATTTGCGCGTTCCCGTTGATAAATGATCTCGTCGCAATGATGCCGAGCAAAACAAACGCTCATATTTATAATTAATATATTTATGAATTATGATCTTTATTATGTTATTATTATTTTTTTTAGTGTTCTCTCGCTATCTCGCTCCGTTACGACCGAGGATGGAAGTAAATCAAAAAAATCTCGTCCCCGATCATATGACGCGTGCTACCCCACTGTGCGCGCAGCGAAAGTGCACTCGCGTATACTCGCGCGAAGTGACGGTGATAGCGCAGCTCTTGCACGCTTGCGTTACGACGAGTGGTGCGAGCGTCGCGCCAACTGGTTTTCTCGCCTAACCTAACCCAACTGACCAGGCTCGTACGGCCGATGACGGTAACGGCGATCCGGCGGAACGTCTGCTAACGCTTGCTGCTATTGTCGCGGATGCTATGACGGGTGGTGAGGGCGGCGAGACCGGCCGGACCAGTTGTACACTATATTATGAGTTTGTATCGGCCGCCGCCCTGGCCCTACTCTTTTTTCACACGCACACGCGCGCGCGCGCCATAGCCACTGTCTGCGTACACCCACGGGGCCGACGACGAAGTGTTTTATTATATTATTATATTTTATATTATTATTACCATTGCGGTTGTCCGATTATTGCATATACAGAGCGTTCGCCAAAGGCCAAAGTAACTATCAATTATAATAGTATATCGTATATATCTACAATAACATAACACGTGTATGAATAGCGTTAATACTATTATTAGCACGTTTGAATGCCGATGACTCGTGAAGTTCGAAAATTTCTATGAACTTCTTTGGCTAAATACGCCAAGACCAAGTCACAATAAAATAAAGAAATATTTTTAACATTACAGGGATTATAATTCATAGGTACACGTGTCGTATGCTATCTACAAAAAATTAATACTTGTGTCGTATGCTATCTACGTGAAAAAATGTATTTTCACCTTACCTAAATAATTTTATTAGAGCTTGTAGTTTTACAGTTGTCATTGAAATTATAATGGATCTATAAAAATGTATCTTTTAACACCCAAGATCCTTGAATTCGGCTGCCATAATTTCGATTAGTATCATAGTTTTGATTTTCTTCGTTAGAATTATCCTCCGAAGTATCGGTAGTATTACCATCAGTATCTTCATTATCAACAGGTTTACAATCTCCTAGGCGAAGTCTTCTTCTGTTGTGTTTCGTTTCCCTTGAAAAATAGATTCGTCTATTTCTACTATTAATCTTTTTACACCCATTTTTCCACGTTTTTTAAACTGTTCTGCCACCACGTCTCGACATAGATTGACATATACCGAACACATACTAGATGACACAACATATACGAATACAATCATTTCATAGTTGGTAACGTATTTAAAATAGGATGGGAAAATGTGTAGATAACTTTAATAATGTAGATAGCATACGACACATGTACCAATTTATATTATATAGACATAGAGGATTTATGAATATAATGTTTTAAGACTTCTGTAGGTATGTGTAGGTATATAATATATTAAAGATTTAAATAGATTACAAATTAAAACATTTAAAAATATATATTTCCACGTGAATTTTGATTTTATATTTTAAAAGTTTAACAATAAGTATTATTTTATATGGTATTAACAAGTAAATACCTACGTATCTAATAATATAATATAGCATTATAAGTATTATATTTGGTGTATACTTATTATTGTCATTTGATGCCTATATTATACGTACATATTATAATATAGGCAGTCGCATGGTCGTAAGATTATTGGTGAATTATATTAATAATATATTTATAGGTACACATTATTTATGGATAATATCATTAAATAATATATTATAATTATATAGGTATCATAATTATTTATTTTCTTAACTTTTAAGTATATTATGATTTCATATTATAGCAGTATATACGTATATAAAGTTAAATCAAAAACCATTTTATTAAATCAATAATAAATATAAAATATTCTTTTTTTCTTGAATGTTCACTTTTATTTTCGAGTTTCATAAGCATATTACATGTTAGGTTTATGTTATACAGATATCTGATATACGAGTACACACTTCCAGTTGCTGATTTATAATATTGTATTAAAAATTGATGAGGAAATATATTTTACAATAGTTTGAATTTTATAAAAATATTGATAAAAGTCAATTTCGCATTAAATAATGTGTAATTCATAACTTCAATAGTTAATATTTTACTCAACCAACGTTTTATGTTATTTTTCATTTCTATTAATACCTATATATACGTATATTATATATATATATATATATATATATATGTAGGTACTAGGTATAGGTATATCTAGACGTATAAAATAAAAAAATAACATTGCGTATAAACATATATCAAGTATGTGTTGCCGCGTTGTCATTAAATTATTATGCATATTATACAGTTTATATTTCTCATGTCGTTGAAAATTGGTATAATTACAGATCACTCTGTATATGTATTTGTTTAACTATTAATTTTTTTTTCTATTGTGTGTTGTATTCATAAGTATAACGTTGAAGAACAATTATTATTATTATTAACAAGAGGAAAATGTATAATAATGACCCCGCCCGTACTTAAAAATTGTTAAGGTTAAGGAGTCATATGGAAAGACGTTATAACAGAGAACATATATAATTGACCACGAAAAAAGGGTGAATTTTTCGTTTATATAATATGTACCATAATTATGAATTACATATACTATATAATATACCTACATCTTACATCTAAGATCTAACATATGCACATTGTATTATAAGTATTTTGTATTTATTTTTATTATACCTGTAACTGCAGTATTGTTGCAGCCGTCGCGGTCGATACAAATTGTATATATATATATAGGTAATATATATTAATATATATGCATATTATATCAATAATGATCTTAAATTAATTACTCGCATTAAGTATAATAAATATATAAATTACATATTATTATACCTAATACCTATACGGCTATACTTATAAAATCCAATGTTATTATACCTATTTACTGTACGTTTTCCATAATATTATATCTATATTTTGAGTATCTTTTAGGTGATAGGGTATGTAGATATATTAATAAGATCAATAATATCGTAAACTACAACTAAATCTAGTTGTAAGTGAATAGGTATGAATTTATTTATAATTATAACATTTTAAACAAGTATTAGTAATATTATAGAAACGGATGATTTTATAGGGTTAGTACTTAGTGTTCTTTAAGTCTTTTTAGTACCTATCTATTATGGATATAATTTAAATGAAAATAATCACAATCGCGAAATATGCCTATAATATATAAATACGAGTATAAATTTACCATAAATAATATTTTTGTTCTTAACAACTACCCATATATAAGTTTTATTAATTGTTTGATTTTATACACTCTTGAGTAAATAATAATATAATATTTTGTATTCATTAGTTATAATTTCATTGTAATAATTGTTAATAATCTGTAACAATAAGGAGCACTAAACCTGAGTAAGTACCTATAATTAAAATAATTAAAAACTTTTTTTTTGTATGAATAGAAAAGAGAGGTGTAATTGTATAAATAAAATACTCTGATCCAAATATAATATACATAAATATACATCGATTACCATTACCTACACCTCTCGTCTTAACCCAAAAGACACAAACTATTTAGACTAATTTTAGTCTTTATTTTAATAGAATAATAATTATTATTTAATATGATATTATGTAGTATTATAATTATATTCAATAAGTTTTGTAATATAGTGCAATTAATAATTATATATTATAGTCATACAGAGTACCTAGTGTAGTTAAAAAATATATGAAACTTTTGCCAACGCCTAATGAATTCACTTTTTCACTATTATAGGAACAGGATCATATTACGTCTACTGTAAGTCAATAACATACTAACTAGACTAAATTAATATGCAAAAATTATTAGCTAAGAAAAAAATATTAATATTTAATTTTGAGCACTCCGTATGGCTAATATTATTCACTTTCGATATAATTTACATAATATAAAATTATGATACATTTATACAGTAACGTTGCTATTTATATAGTTTAGTATTAGTATGACTATTAAAATTTTATTATTACGACGCATTATATTATTTTATTGTTTCAGAATAATTGTTTTTTTTTTTATCGTATGCACATATTAATGTATTATAATCTAAGCTATTATCGAAAATCGAAATTTCGCGAATTGTGCGATAAATAATATTTTATAGTTAATCACATAAGAGATTATATATCATAATTGTGGCAGAGTGTTATAAAATAATTATAATTTAATATATTTTTTAAAAAAGGCGAAAATTAGATTAATTTTATTACACTCATGTACTAGGTATTATATTTATTTATGTAGTTAATGATATTGAAGTAGAATCCCAATGGATATAATAATATTTTTAAATTAATTATTAAATACGACATCGGATATAGTACAACATTATTAATAATAGTAAAAGATAATTGATAAGACAGAAACAAAACAAAATAATGCTGAACAGACAACTACGTATATTATTTTTATGCATTTAACACAATATAAAATAATATTATAAAATGTGGATAAATAAAAACATGTTTAACAGGACGGCTCCATATTTGGCTCATCGAAACAGGTTTACGAGAGTTTTTACCCTGAGATAAAATATTTTCGTCCTATTAGTTTTCGGTTTATATATTATATATAATATATAACATACAGGGCGATCAGAATTTTACAGCAAAAAAGAAGCAGAGATTCACATTTGATTTTCAATTATTGATCCTCCTACACACCCCCAGATAATTGCACAAAAAAAAAAAAAAAAAACGTTTAAAAAAAAAAATCTTCAAAATAGTTTTGGATCCTATTGAAACATATTATATGATATACCTAGTATTGTTTCGTTATTACTTATTAGTATTTTTTCTCAATTTCACGCAATGAGTAAACTACTATATGGGTAACAATATTTTAATCACTCTGTATAATATATTATATATCTAATATCTAATGACTAATGTATATTATTGGTATATACTATATCACTAATACAATACAGTGACATAACATTATAATATATTATATGTAATAGCTTTATTATAAATTATTATTTTCTTTGTCTATTGACTAGAGACTAGACATTGAAATCGCGATTGCTAAAAAATAAAAAATGTAAGTATATCTAGTAAATACACTATTAAATAATACGTACCTAGCAGTCTATCACCTATAGCTTATAATATTAGGTAGGTACCTATATGCCTATATTATCTATATAATAATTATTATAATGTAGGTATTATTATTTATTATATTATAAAAATTGAATATACATATTATAATATGCTTGAGTATATTATATTTACTCAATTATCATTGTAAATAACAAACAACGAATTTCGCAAAAATAACAAATATTCAACATCAGGATTATAAAGATTAAAATAAACAAGCTAAAACCAAGAATTTACTACCAATTGCGTGGTAAACATTTATGAAACATGATGTGCAATATATTCATAAATAATAAATTAATACAATTAATTGTATATTTGTGCGCATAATAGTATAGGAAATTCATTTAAGTATACTAACAACAATGCGTAAAATAAAAATTGTAGAATTTAATTTAAATATTAAGTTTATAAAAAAATACTCAAAATCAAATTTAATTATCTAAAAGAATAGTATTTTTATGAAATTTACATACCTTACTTATTTACATACAATTTGGTAAAATATTGATTAATAAGTCTATAAAGAAGTTATAATTAATTAAAAAAAATAAAATCATGTTAAATATTTTTTATTAAATAAATAGGTAATAGATTTATATTTAAGCCTTTAAAATGATTAAATGTAGTGATTTTATTTTTAGTTTAACACACATGGAAACATTCAACGTTTATGATTCATTTAGTAATGTGACAAGGAATCTGAAAAATGATTTAATTCGTCTTCAATTCTACTTTAAATCAACTACTTAGGTAGGTACTTATTTCTTGGAATTTTTTCCTTAGTTAATCATACCAATGTCAGTTAAAAAAATTGTAAATATTCAATTTTTAAAGAATTTGGAACATTATCAAAAAAATATAAGAAAGTCGACTTTGACTTTGAGTATATTTTACAGGGAAGTTGAATGAGTTTTAGATTCTGAGCGAAGCGAAGAATGTATTGGTTTTACAATGATGTGTGATTTTTTTTTTGTTTTTTTTTGTTTTTTTTTTTTATGTCTGTGTACAAAAATACTACCCGAAATAATGCTCTGATTTTCACGAATAGGGTATGTTTCTGGTAGCAAAGTGGATGTACTTGGTACTTTACTTAGGTCATTTTTCGAATTTCTCAAAATTGACGCTATGCGGTAGAAAAAACGGCGAAAAAATGACGAAAAACTGCATTTTTCGCGAAAAATGAAATTTCGAAGAATTCGATTTCTATATTTCACGATAACTCAGGCAATTTTTAAGATAGAGACCTGAAATTTTTTTTGGATGTTCACATAGCTACTATATATATGTGGTATAATTTTGGAACGGTTACATTAATTTTTCTCCAAAATATAGGACTTTGAATATTTCATAAAATTCACGTTTTTACGTATATAATGTGTGATAAAATTGTCAATTTTGGGTATTTTGGTCTGAAAATTTTACTGAAGTATACTTACATATTACCTAACATCATACTAAAATATTAGAAAAATCCCAAGTCACAATTTTTTTTTATAGCCGTTTTAAGTTGATATTTTTAAGAAAACGAAAATCTTAGAATCCATAATACGTATAAATAAATATTCTGAAAACACTTTCCTTTCACTACCCGAAATAACGCTTCGATTTTCACCAATAGCGAGTTTCAGATGTAAAAGTGGATGTAGATGGTACTTTATTTGCAAGCCCGTATCCAGGGGGGGGTTTTAGGGGTTCAACCCCCCCCCCCCCGAAATTTTTAAAGTAGTTTTATATTTATAATATAACAAAGACTAACTACATATATAACTACGTATAATATTATAATCATTTATTTTTACTTCATACCTATATTAAAAAAATTTAACCCCCCCCCCCCCCGAAAATTGATCCTGAATACGTGCTTGTTTATTTGGGTCATTTTTCGAATTTCTCAAAATTGAGTATAAGCGGTTGAAAAAACTTCGAAAAATGAAATTTTGACGAATTCAATTTCTATATTTCACGATAACTCGGGCAATTTTTAAGTTAGAGACTTGAAAATTTTTTTGGGTGTTCACATAGCTATTATATATATGTGGTAAAATTTTGGAACCGTTTTTAAATTTTTTTACTAAATATAGGACTTCGAATATTTCGCTCAGAATTTAACTTCTAAAATGTATTTTTGTAAATATTTAAAATATATAGAAATAAAAAAATTGAATTATTCATACATATTTATAAACCATTTTTTGAATATTGGTTTTTATTAAGTAAGTCGGCCAAATCGACTTGGCTACCCCCTTAAAAAATTGTCTTCGCTACGAGAAAATATTGTTAGTTTTATATTAACTTATGTTTTTGACAAGCATGTCTAATGTAGTATCCGAGGTAGTATCACAATGTAATTATTATAGCAATATACGGCAATATATTACAAATGAAGATCAGGGCCGGATTTACCTAAAATGCGCCCCTAGGCTAATAAATAACAAGTGCCCCTTTAATACTTAATATTTTATTAGAATTAGATGGTAAAACATTAAAAAAATAATCGAGCTTTTTCATTTTTATCATTATATCATTATGTTTATCGTCTTTTTCTTTTTGTAATTTTCTTCTTTGTGCACCACTTAATTTATTATTTGACATTATTATATATAATTTTTAAAGAGCACCTGTATACAAAACTATAATCAACAGACTAATGAGTAATAAGCATAACCAGTCACCAGTATTGAAAATATTATAAATACATAATAATATCATCGTATACATATAAATACATTTATAAGGGTATTTTAACGAACAGTATTATTTTATTATGGAATGTTCATATGGCATTAATTTGGCTATTCCAGGCAATTTTTATAATAACATAATATCGAACAACTTCCTAATATATAAAAATAAACATTATTTTATTCTTAATATCTGTAATTTAATATTATCATTAATTATAAATTATAAATACTATTTATATAGGTATTTATAAATTAAATTTTTTTTAATAAATGATATTATGTAACTATATCTAATGTCCAATAATATTTTTGTATATGTATAAATTATTAAATTTCATTTTAGCAGATGTAGTAGAATAGTAGATAGTGGCGGGGTATTTTTTCTATTCTCGATAGTGTTTATATTATACGCGTCATGTACAAAAAAAAAAAGCAGACATCATTATACGAATAGTACATAAAATGAAAAGTCCTGCCGGCCCGGTGCCCCTTACTGACGTGGCGCCCCTAGGCTATAGCCATCTTTTTTTATTTTTTTTTACTTTTGGAATATATCCAAGTAATTGAGCTTTTAAATCATTTATAAAATCATTTGGAAGGAAATGTTCAGAACATATAAATGATGTATTTGGATTCCAACTACCTATCACCTCGTTTACAATTTTTAATCCATTCCTTTTGTAAAACAGGATCTTTTGGAAATCTTTAAATAAATATAATAATAAAAGTATCAAGCACATAACTACATAAGTATAGTATAATATAAAATAAATTATTTTATACACATATTGATATTACAGTATAATATATAATATATTACAATTATATACATGTATTTTAACATGTATTTAGGTATTAATCATTTATTATTTAATTGTTAATTAACAAATGCACGAATTACTATAAATGACTAATGTAAAATTTAATATTTTTTTATTTTTTAAATAAAATTTAATAATACGAGTATAAAACTAATCTATGAAATGAAATATTCATTCTTCCTTCTTGTTTAACTTTATCTGAATAATTTGTGCATGTTGCTACTGCACAACATGAGACACTTTTTGGTTTAACTGCAGTATATAAATTATTAATTTCCATATTTACTTTTAAACTTTTCAGATTTTAAAAAGCTTTACAAAAATACAATTAATTAAAAAAAAGGAAAATGTTTAACGCAATATTAATTATTATTAGGTATAATATTATAACAATAAATTAAAAATAAGAAATAATACGGTTCTAATAATATAGCTGTGTATATAACATTAATTCCCATAATAAATATTTTATACGACGGTTATGTCATCATCGTGTTACCCTACTCCTTATACTTTTAAAATTGATAAATGAGGCAACCTTTATTATCTATAAACCTTGCCCATGAATTAAGATAGTATGGATGCCCAACGCACCAAAAAAAAAAATGACATACAATATTGCTTCGAAAAACAGCAGATTGGTAATATCAAAAAGTAGAGGATATCTTACCCATCCAGAAAGTAATCTTTTCAATATACTGAAAGCATTAGAAATATCATTTTCTAAATTTGCTGATTCTTCAAATGTATTTGAAGAATCCTTTGAAGATTTTTTTAAAAACACTAGTTACATAAAATTTGCATGTATAGAGCACCGAACGCAAATGTTAACTGATATTGGTGTACACTATATATTAATGAGAATGCGACAATATAGTTACACACAAAATCAAAATAATAAAAAATTAAATAAGACAAAAAAAAAAACTATCAAAATTAGTAAATACATAATATTTTTTTGTAAATTATATAAAAGTTGTGTAAACGTATTTTGACTAACTTATTTTTTTTATAACATAGTGAATATAAAAATATTGAATAATATCTTCAATATATTATAAGTTGTTATTTTCTTGGCATGAGTTCACGATTTTAGATATAATACCTTATTAATATTTAATAAATAATAAATATTAAATAATCATTCGAATAGAACTATATTCTCCAAATTTTTCATAAAGAAGAAAGAAGAAACTCATAATTATTGATAATAATTAATAGTCCGTCACTATTTGATGGGTATAGAGGGCGCCCTAAGTCTATAAATCAGCTGTTTTTGAAAGCAACTTTAAGTGTTATGTGATAAAATTTTTAACATGGGTCGTCGCCACAGACTTCTATAATACATTTATATGTGTATTATAGAAGTCTGTGGTCGTCGCATGACAAAATGTTGTTTTGTCATGGATAAACGGAGAAAAGCGTCCGCCATGATTGCGCGAGTTGGTACAAAACACGTCAGTTGCCAGCATACTCGGTTGTTTTGTCATGGGTCGTCGGGTATCCATACTATCTTAATTCATGACCTTGCCTGCATTAAAAATTATTTATGATTACAGATATTTATAATTATCAGAATATAATTAATGTACATTCTATGGAAATTATGTATATTCTATGGAATTTTATGTACAATCTATGGAAATTATGTACAATCTATGGAAATTATGTCCAATCTATGGAAATTATGTACAATCTATGGAAATTATGTACAATCTATGGAAATTATGTACAATTTATGGAAATTATGTACATTCTATGGAAATTATGTAGAATCTATGGAAATTATGTACATTCTATGGAAATTATGTCCAATCTATGGAAATTATGTACAATCTATGGAAATTATGTACATTCTATGGAAATTATGTACAATCTATGGAAATTATGTACATTCTATCATTCTATGGAAATTATGTACATTCTATGGAAATTATTAAGTTTTGTTTTTGTTGTTGTTTTCCATATTTATTCGTAAACAGATTATGAAATTGGTTTAAAAATCCGTTATATGTAATAGGTATATTTTTCTATCATCTAAAAACTAAAAAAATAGGATGTTTTTATAGTTGTATACTTTTATAGATCAATTACCTCGTGTTAGGTATCTATTTATAGGTTTTTCTTATTTATTTATTATTTTATCATACTTATCATAAGTTAATAGTACAAATATACTATAATACGTATTAATTACTGTACAATTTAAAGTCCTATAACTTTAGTTTTAATTAAATTTGGCAGGCTTACCCTGGCTACCTATTGGATGTCTGGACTTGAATTTTCGAAATTTTCGAAGAACATATTAATGAATAGATTATCGATACCTACCTGACACCTGACCATGACATCATGCGAATGCTTTTATTTATCCTAATTTATTACAATATTTTTATTTGTTTTTATCTATTTTAATAATTTTAGTATTGCACTTACGAAGCTAAAATCTATTTTACAATAAATTAATTTATCAGTTTTAATATAAGTTATTTAATATTATTATTTCAACAAAATTATGACTTCTCTTCACACCACACATATTAGGTATTACTATTTTAATACGTACGACGTACCACGTATCAACCCAGTGCCGTAGCCAGAATTTTATTTCGGGGGGGGGGGGCTTAATTTTTGATGGACAATTACCTACACATAAAAAATATTTTTTAAAAAAATTTTAATAGTATTTTATGTAATACAATATAAAATTAATTATTTCAAAAATTACTTTGGATAATTCTGGTACTTTACTAAGACATGATGGTTGAACAATAGCTGAATCATCAATATCTTCAGTGATATCTGTTGTATCTTCTTGGGTCTGAACATTTTTATGTTTATTCGTAAGCCAAGATGTAAGTGTGTTTGGCATAAGAACCAGGCTTTATTGTAAGGATTTTTTCCAACTGCATAAATTTTCTTAATATTACAATTATTTGTAAAAATTCTAAAATCTAAATCTTATCTATTGTATTTGTATATTCTATAAAATATTTGTTCTTGGAACTTCAACTAAAATTTAAAAATATTAACATTAGTGAATACCTAAATGTGTGTAATACTTATATTAAAATATTTTGTAACGATTATTGGCCTACAAGTCATACAACAATATGTTACAGTTTGAATTATTTATTCTATATTTACTATAACTATAATTTTTTAATATATTTTTCAAATGCACATATTTGTTATTTCTACTGCACATTTTATATTTCCTACTGCACAATTAGTGTCCAACTGCACCTTAGAATAAAGCCTGGGGAGAATATATTATAGAAAATGAATTCATATGAAATAGACTTATAAATTACAATTATAACAATCTGTAAGATTTTATTTACCTATAAGCTATAATATATTTTTCCTCTAAGTCTATAAAGATACCACAAGTAATACTTGCCACAAGTTCGTGGTATAAAGGCAGAAAATTTATTTTACTTTTTACTATTTTAATACTAGGTAGATAATAAGTACTTATTGTTTATTGTATTGAGATTGACAATATTATTTTGTTCGTACAAATTGGTCAGTTATAAATTTATACTAGTGCATTGCCGCGATTTATTTAGCGGATCAATTTCGGATTATGACGCCATTCACTTTCACGATACCGATACGTATTTATATTATACATTATTATTGAAAAATACCAAGGATATACCTACATTACATACTCATACTATGTAGAAATTAAAAAAAAAAAAGGGAAGGGATACTTCTACCGCAGGGATATAGGTGTGTAAATCATAATGTTTAATTTTAATTAGAATTTGAATGCAATGGATAAACCATTGTATTCGAAAAACGATTCTGAGCGAAGTTTAGTTAGATAATGTTTGTATTGAGTAAAATTTTGACATTTTTTATTAAATATTTAAAACGCAAAATTTTATCATACATATAGGGATCATATAGGTACACATACAGTACATAAATGAACACCCTATAAAATTTTCAAGTCTCTAAGTTCAATATAAATGCTCATAAAATATTTTGTCACCTGAATGCCCATATCTTAAAAATTTTTGTCAATTTTATTTTATATTATTGTAAAATATTGAAATATAATAGGAAGAATCCATATAAATACTTTAAATATTAATTTTACTGAAATTTCAAATTTAAACACATATAAAAAAGATTGAGTCTTGGTTTTTTCTAAAATTTTGGAAATTCGTTAAGATATATGTATAGCATACTGATGCTTCAATAAAATTTTCAAAAATTTTCAAATTTTTTGGCTTTTCTATTAATTTTTATTGTAAAAGTATGATATATAATAAGAAGAATATTCGTAAGTTTTCGTTTAAACTAAAAATATCAACTTTAAACAGCTATAAAAAAAAAATTGAGACTAGGGATTTTTCTAATATTTTGATATGATGTTAAGTAATATGTAAATATACTTAATATACAATATATTTTACAATGTAAAATGTCATCGAAAACCTATATTTTGTATGGCTTCTTGTTCTTTTAATTTCTCAATATTTTTACCATATGTTTAATAAAATTGGCAATTTTGGTTTTAAGGTCTGAAAATTTTATTGAAGCATAATATCATATTGCTCATTAGCGTAATTTAAAAAAGTTACAAAAATCTCCAGTCTAAATTTTTTTTATCGCTATTTAAAATTGATAATGTATATTCCCTAATACCTATATTCTATGTATGGATTATTATTTATTTCAAATATTTCAATAATACCATTATATTCCATGTCACCAGAACAATCAGCTGTTTAGCTACGTTATGGTATTTTACATCTATTATACTCTATGTCGATGGAACATTATAAAATTGTTATATTTTTTTAAAAATTTTCAAGGCTTATATTTTATTTCAATATTTTTTTTTATATATACGAGTATACTCGTGTAAACATTTTATTGTTATACATTTTTTACATTTTAGTTTTATTTTAACGTAGTTGCAAGTTTATAAATATTTGAAAATGAGCCAAAATGTAATTAATTTATTACAATACTCGTCAATTGAACAATCGTCAACTGCTGAGGAAATGAAAATTTCGTGATGGACATCCTAATAAAGGTAAGGGAAGAAATTATACAAATACAGTATTAATAATAATATTTTTAATAAGACGAATATATTTTAAATAAAAGATAATAATTTCGCTGTACACTAGTAGGTAGGTATATATTTATTATATTTATATAATTGTTAAATATAATAATTTGAAAGAAAATGCGAATAAAATAATATGTACAAATATAAAACTAAATATAATATTCAATTTGTAAATTGATTTATTTAATTTTTGTAGTTTATAATTTTAAATTTTACATGGTTAGGTAATATTAAATTTTAATTCTTACATTATGTAATAAAATAATGTGTTCGTTTAGACTTTCTGAATTCATTATACATAATATAATCATTTTAAATGTACGGACTTCATATGATATGATAGACTTATTAATGCTTTTAGACAAGTAAAATTGTTTATAATGCACTTAAAGTGTGTTCAATCATTACAGTTACTATGTATTATACAATTATTATTACCCTTAATTTATTGTTTTATTTTTCTATTATATTGCATTGGATACCATATTTCACAGTTATTTACATATTTAGAAAAATTGATAGAACATTTTTACTTCAAACATTTCCAAATTTTTTGGCTTTTCTATTAATTTTTATGGTAAAAGTATTGAGAAATAATAAGAATAATACTCGTAAGGATTCTAAGGTTTTCGTTTAAACTAAAAATATCAACTTTAAACAGCTATAAAAAAAATTGAGACTAGGGATTTTTCTAATATTTTGATATGATGTTAAGTAATATGTAATTATACTTAATATACAATACATTTTACAATGTAAATTGTAATCGAAAACCTATTTTTTGTATGGCTTCTTGTTCTTTTAATTTATTAATATTTTTACCATATGTTTAATAAAATTGGCAATTTTGGTTTTTAAGGTCTGAAAATATTATTGAAGCATAATATCATATTGCTCATTAACGTAATTTAAAAAAGTTACAAAAATCTTCAGTCTAAATTTTTTTATCACTATTTAAAATTGATAATGTATATTCTCTAATACCTATTATGCTCTATGTATGGATTATTATTATTTATTTCAATAATACAATAATTATTAGGTATTCTATGTCATCGAACGCATCAACCGTTTAGGTACATTATAGTATTTTACATCTATTGTACATTTATACTCTATGGCGATGGACATAATATAATTATTATAATATTTTATAAAAATTTTCGTTGCTTATATTTTATTTTATTATTATTTTTATATATACTCGTGTAAACA